>QPMI01000493.1:0-245730 GCA_004431415.1 Cyanophora paradoxa | reverse complement strand
CAAAACCGGCCACCTGGCCGCGTCCTGCCCGGCCCAGGCGCAGACGCTCGAGGCCGCGGTCCGCCGCGCGCTTGCAGAACACGCCGCCGCCGCTGCAGCCCCGCCCGTGCCGCCCGCGACGCCGGCGCCCTGGGCTGACCCAACGCCTTCACGATCGCGCGCGCCATGCTCGAGCAGGCTGCCCGAAGCGGCGCCGCCGGCCCGTCCGCGACTGCACTGCTTCCGCGCCGACCGGCGGCCACGGTCGGGGCCCACGGCGGCCCCGGCGCCCGCCGAGCTTGGCAAGGAAAAGCACGTGTACCGTGTGCGCATCGTGCGCAGCGACGAGGCGTTGGTCGACGATACCTTCCGAGCCTTCACCGCAGCGGCCGCGGCGCACGCCGCCGCGCTGCAGGACCCCCGGGACGGCCCCGCTCTCAACGCGGTCGCCGCAGCCGCCACCGCTTTCGCGATCGCAGTAGTGCAGCTGTCCGGGGAAAGCCGCCCAGACCTGTGCCCCACGGGAGCCGAGAGGCCGGCCCCCTGCGAGGCGCAGGACCTGTTGCCGACCCGCCCGGAGTCGGGCCTGGACGAGGGGGAGAAGAAGGTCGCGTTCGACGCAGTGGACGCCGCCCTCGAGGAAATCGCACTCCTCTTGGCGGCCGCCCGGACCCAACGGAGGTCGAGGGCGCTGACGCAGCAGCGAAGGGTCCCGCGCCGACGCCCGTGCCGACTTCTTTCCCCGCCGAGCTCGCCGCCGGCATCGTGGACGCCGCCCTTGAGGAGGTCGCACTCCTCTTGGCGGCCGCCCCGGACCCAACGGAGGTCGAGGGCGCTGACGCAGAAGCGAAGGGTCCCGAGCCCGCGACGGAGCTCGCTCCCACCAAGTCGGTCCCCGAGACCGCCGCCGCCGAGGCTCCGGCGGACCCCGCCGCCGGCGTGGGCTGCTGCCTGGGGTACTCCTCGGGGGCCGAGACGGTAGCGAGCCTCGAGGTGACCGACGACGGCGCCTCCCTCGCCGACGAGGACGCGACCGTAGCGTCTAAGGAGACCCTGCGCCTCAACCGCGCTCGCCTCCTCAGCGCTAGCCCCGGCCTAGACCTCACTCACTTCGGAGCCGTTGAGTTAGAGCCGGTGAAGGGCCGCGAGCACGAGCTGGGGCCCGTTCCTCTCTGGAACGTGGACGCGCACAAGCTGAAGGGCGCCGCGTCGGTCCCGCTCGACCGCGCGGCGTTCCTGTACCCAGCGCCGTGCGAGACTCACTGCGGCTGCACTGTGAGCGAGGGGCTGATCGAGGTCCGGGACGAGCAGTGGTATGCCACTGCGTTCCGCTGCCCGGCCCGCACCCGCCAGACGCTCTCCTTCTTGCTTGCGGCGTTCTCTCAGCCGCTCGCCACCGAGAGCACGTACCTCGGCTCGCGGACCCTCCCCACTGCGTTCCTGCAGATGCTGGGGCATGACCCGCTGTCCCAGGACACGCTGGCTCACGCCTGGCCGACGCACTATTATGAAATCATGAGCCTCACGCACCAGGCCTCTCGCGTCGCCGCGAAGTGGGCCGGGGGCCACGCGTGGCCGCACGCCGAGGGCCTCACGCCCGAGGGTCGCCCCGCAGTCGAGCCCGACGCCCACAAGCTTACGAAGCTTGGGGACGAGTGCGTCGCTACCGCCGGCTGGCTGGAGCCATACCGCCGCCACTGGAGCATTGGCCAGCACTCGCCCGTGGCGGCCTCTCTCGAGCCGCACGAGATGACAGTGTCGGGCCGCCGCCAGCTAATCGAGCTGAGCGAGCTGTTGCGGCACAGGACCGCCTCCGCCTTGCGTGCGCCTCGACTGTTGCGGGCTATTTCCTGCACCGCGTCGACTACGGTGCCCCGGGCACCGCCGGCGCCGTCGAGAAGATCCTCGGCCGCTTCTTAAGTTCGCCGAGCCGCTCATGGTGACGCGCGGTCGACGCCTATGGCTTCGCCCTGCTGGCCCTCGAGCACGCGATCCAGTGGAAGACCGTGGCTTGCATCGGCGGCCGCGCCGGTCCCCACGACGCCACAAGAGCGCCGTTGCCCTGGCCGACGGAACCCTCTTGTCCCCTCGGACTCGGAGTTCACGGAAGCCGTTCACTCGCTTGCCGTCCTGGCTGCCTCCGTTGAGGTTCCGATCCCGGGCGGGCACGTCTCCGCTCGGATCGGGACGCCGAGGGATGGCTGCGGGCAGCGCTCGCGGAGCGTCTGACTGCGTACCGCGACGGCCGTGCCCCGCCTTCCCGGTCGTGAGCGAGGGCGAGTCCCGCACGGTTGAACGCGTTCCGGTGGAGCCCCGCGTCGCCGCCGCCCGCTTCTGCACCTCCGGACCTGCACTTGTGCGACACCTTGCTGCACTGGCCGCGCCTGCACGGGGCAGAGCCTGGCACGTGGAGGTCGGCCGCGTGCGCCGATCACGCGCACCACGCAGTTGCCCCTGCACGGCACGACGCGAGGCGGGCAGCTGCCACGATCGTGCCTGAGGAGCTCTACGTGCTGAGCCAGCTCGGCCCGCGCCCGCGCTCACCGCCCTGTGCGATGCAGCCTGGGCCCGCACGGTCCCGGATCCGCCGGGCCGCGGAGCTGCTCCGGTACATCGAGGGGGCCAAGGCGGGCGACCGGGCCCACCTCGTCATCTATTCCGTAGGCTGCTGAAGAAGCGGGCCGTTTCAATGACGAGGCTGTCAAGGACATGATCGCGCTCGTGGAGAAGTGGCGCACGGATGCGGGCAGCCGCACCCCCACTCCTCTCCACGACCTGCCACCACGCCGAAGCCGCGTCGGACACGACGGGCGCCTACACGGCGAGGCCGTCAGCGCGACGATCAGGAGGCTAAGGCCTGCCTGCCGCCGCGCCCGCCTGTGAAGGCGCTCTCGCCGAGGGACCCGCCAGCCGGCGCGGCCGGCGCCGTTCCTGTCCCGCCGCCTGCACCGACGGCGAAGCTCGTGACCTTGCACGCCGCGGCAACATGGCGCCGCTTGCGAGCCCGATGGCGCCGCGGCCCACCGCCGCTCCGACGCCGCCGCCACTGAGCCCGCGCCTGTCGAGCCTCGCCTGAGCGAGCCGCTACTCGACGTCGCGCGCGCGACCGCGCCGGCTCCCCGGCAGGCGCCCGTCGCGGCGAGCGTGGCCGCGGGACGGGGTCGTGCGCGTCAGCACCCGTGGCGCGGCTCGCAGGGGCCACGAACCCGCAGCGCCCGCCGTGGGCAGGCTGAGGGGGAAGACGCCGAGATGGGCGAGCGGGCGACGGCGATGAGGCGCCCAGGAAGCGCCGCCGCCGCCGCCGCCGTCGCTATCGATGAGAACTGAGCCAGCGGGCCTGTACGAGGCTATGGGCGTGATGAGCGGCGTCCTCGCAGTGCCGGGGTGCCCGCCTCGGCTCTGTGAGGGAAACAGATCACCGAGTGGCCCATGACGGCCCGGTCTGATCTCGCCCACCGCTGGAGCATCCCTTCGACGCACTGAAGGGCACGTTCGAGGACCTGCGGGTCCCGCACCTCAAGGCGTTTCTCGCCAGCGAGAGGAGCACGCCAATCCAGAACCGCCTGGATGGGCGCCCGTGCCGCACGAGGAGCCGCCGGAGGCCGCGTCGCGCTCAGAGCCGATCGCACCGTTCGCCTCGCGCGGCTCAACGCGGCCGCGTTCGAGCTCTTCATGATCGCGCTGGGGCTCCGTGGCCCGTCACGCCCACTCCCACGATCTCCCGTTCCACCTGCATGAGTGGACGGAGCAGCAGTTGGAGCACTTCCTGACTCTGCGTTGGACGATCCCTGCCACGCGCCTGCCGCGGTGGACGCACGGGGGCCGCTTCAACCCGAGCGCGGCCGTCATCCGCCGCAGTGGGCCCAGTACCTCTTGCGTGCTCACACCATGTTCCGCGCCGAGGCGGTTGGGACCACCGTTCCTCCGCGGAACGCGCCGGCCTGGAGTTCCCGTACGGGGTTCGCTGGCTGCGCCGCCACCTGCAGCTAGGACGCGCGCGCAGGAGGAAGCCGCCGAGAGCGACCCGCACAGGGGCTTGGCCCTGACCGCCCAGCGCGCGGCCTTCCAGGAGAAGGTCTTGCATGCCCTCGAGCGTCACGCTGCACGGCAGTCGTTCACGTTCGACGATGCGCTTGTGGGCACCTACATCGCCGATGAGCCTGAGCCCCGCCTCGAGCCGCTCGACATTGACCATGTCGAGAGCGAAGAGGAAGAGGGCGAGAAGGAAGAGCGCCGGCTGCCATCCCTGCGGCGGCGCACAGGCCGTTCGAGCCGCACAAGGACTGGCAGCCGCGGCCGCTGTTCTCGTTGGCGGACCCGACGTACGCCAACGATCACAAGCTCTTGCGCGAGTACATGGACCGGAAACACGCGTTTTTCCGGCCCCTGGAATGCTATGAGCCAGGGTTCACTGAATGGGCAACGCTGCCCGCGATCAGCTACCCTTGCGCTGGCAGCACGCCGGCGACGTTGACGAGTACAACGTCGACGTGCTCACGCTGCAGGACCAGCACATGGGCGAGCTGTGCTCAACTATGCTCAAGCGCGTCGGCCCGCCGCGCGCGGCATAGTGAACTGGTTCTCGCTCGTAGGCCCGCCTCAGCGGCCGTTCGACGAGGATCCGGAGCTCTTCGACCTGCAGGGGCTTGCATTCCCGCACGCGCCTGCGGCGTCAGCTTGGATATCGTGCAGTACCCGCGGTCGGACCCGTACCGCACAGTCTGCCGTCCCGACGTACACGGGCGCCTGGGATCTCACGCACGAGGGCACAGCCCACGCACCCGTGTGTTCGACCCTGGGCCAGGTCTCGCGGTGCTGTATACCGCCTTCTTCCACGAAGGCGGCGGCGCGCGGAACGCCCCGCCGCCGTACATGCCGCACCCCGAGCGCCCCACCCTGCACACCTCAGTCTTGGCGGTAACATCGCCGACCGAACGAGGAGGACGCCAGGACGCCGTTCGCGACCCGCTTCGCGCGCGACGTCGCCGTGCTGGCCCTGCTGCGCCCGCTCGCCGACAAGCGCGTCGAGAACGTTGAGGGTCGCCTGCAGACGCGGCGCATCTACGCGCCCCGCCTCGTGGCAGGCACGGCACGCCCGCGCCGAACGCTGCTGCGACAAGGACGTCGCAGGGGGCGCGCCGCACCAGCGCGAGAACAAGAAGCTGTGGCTCGCAGTGACGGTCGCCCAGCTTGCGAGCCAGCCCAAGAAGAGCCACGCGAACCGCGGCTCGTCACCGCGTTCGGTTACGAGCTGCCGCCTTTCCCGAACTCACCTCCGGGGACGTGCCCTTGGGCGCCGATCCCGGCGGAAGAGGAAATCCTCGCGACGCCATCGGTTTTACGCTGGCCTGGCACGCGCGCTTCTTCCAGCGTCACGCGCCGGGCAAGCACCTCCGCAGCCAGCACTGGGCTGATGACTTTCTGTCGCTGCGGCCATGGACGTCGAGTCGGAACGCCGGCTGACTACTCCCCGAGATCGCTCGGGCGGTCGCCGATCACATGGATGACTTCAACAAGGTGTTGAACTCGTTCCGCTGCGTGGTGCCGGACGGTCTGATGGTGTTCATTCACGAGGCCTTCCTGACTAAGCCGACGGCCAAGCCGGACCGCGGGTCCGACGTCTTGCCTCAGGGCAAGAAGGTCTTCGACGCGGACGCGAGGCCGACGTACCCGGACGGTCATCCACGCTTGCGTGGAAGTTTGCCCGAACAATGCGGTCGTGCCGGACCACGAGGGTCGTGCGGCGATCTGTGGGCGGATCCTGCTCGCGATGCTGCAGGGCTTCCAGTATCCCCGCATCCGCTGCTCGCGCAGCGGGTGGACAACTGTGCGCCCTGAACGCCGCCATGCCCAGAACGTGGCCGAGGTCTTCAGGGCCCTCTTGCGCACTATGACGAGGGATGAGTGCGCCGACTCGGATGCCCGCGCGCTGGCGGACGGCATCCGCGCGTACCTCACAAACATGCCGCACGGTCTCGGGTACCAGCGTCTTGAGCTCGGCTCGCCCCCGATGGCCGCGCCGAGGACGCGTGGCCCGCCGGCGATGACCTTGGCGCCGGGGCAAGAGTGGGATACAGCGCCACCTTGAGGCCGCCCGCGCCGCCGAGGAGCTGGAGAACTGTCCCGGGAACTTCCCGCTGGGCTCATCTTTACCGATGAGGCTATACCCTGCGGCCTCAGTTCGAGACGATGCTCCGTTCGCTCTACGCCGATCTGAATGTCGCGATCCGCCTCGCGCGCCCGATCGACTGGGAGACGGACGACCCGTGCTCCCGACTGGGACGTTGAGGCTCTGCGCCCGCGCTGATGTGGGACGCGGTCCAGAACAAGGGCGCCGCGCCCTCGGCCCGGCGCAGCCTGACTGCGACGGCGGCTGTCGATAAGGAGGCCGAAAGCCTTCTGGTTCGCACGCCGTACCAGCCGATCTACGAAGGAGCGGTCCGCGCGACGTGGGCGGGCGTGCGGTTCCAGCCGCCTCAACCATCGTCGGCGGGCTCGCGACGACCCGCCGAGGCGGCGCCATCCGCCACCCCGTCGGCGCCCGCGCCGGCGCAGGCCGCTGCGCAGACCGCCGCGCCGCCGACGGCGCCGCAGCAGCGCGGCCCGGCGCAACGCGGGCCAGGCCGTTGGCCGAGGCGGCCGCGGGCAGGGTCACCAGCGGGGCGGCCGGCACCGCGGTCGCGACGGCCGAGGCCACCGTGACCGTGGCGGCGACCGCGGCGGTGGCCAGGCGCAACCCGCACAACCCGCTGTCGACCGAACGACCCGTTCGGGCTGGATGCGTTCCTCGCGCGGCAGCAGGGGTATGACCCCAAGACCATGCGCGTAACCGTCTCGGACGGGAAGGTGAAGGTCGAGCGGATCGCCGAGAGCGCTCCGCCAGACAAGCCCCGCCGGCTGAGACTCCCTCCCGGACCTTGATGCCGCCGCCCAGCTCGAGCCGCCAGGCCGAGGCAAGCTCGAGCCGCAGGGACGACACGGCCAGTCGCGCGTCGCAGGCCCGCCGGACCCTGAGCGGGCCTCGTCTCAGCGCCGCTCGCGCACACCCGAGCCGCGCCGAGCCCCGTCCAGTCGCCGCTCTCGCACCCCAGACAGGCGCGAGACGCGGGCCCTCCACGCGCCGCGAGCGCTCCCCGGAGCCCCACCGGCAATCCGGGCGCCGCCGCCGTCCCGCCGTTCGTTGGAACGCCGCGATCGCGAGGGCTCCCGACGCCTTCGCCGGACCGCCGGACCGCGAGGCCTCCCGCCGCCGCTCCCGGACCGCCGTGATCGCTCGCCGCCGCGCCGCGACCGCAGCCCGCCGAGCGACGGTCCACGGCTCGCGACACTCGCGACAGGCGGAGCCCTCGCCGAGGCTCGCGGGAACGCCGCCGGAGCCGAACACCGTCCGCTCTAGCTCCCGCTCGCGCTCGCGCGATCGGAGCCCGAGCCGGAGCCCCGCCATGACGATAAGCGGCGCAAAAGCTCGAAGAAGGGCTCGCGCGACCGCGCCTCGCCGCGAGACCGCCGCAGCCCTCGCAGCAGCCAGTCCTCTCGCCGCCCGCCGGACCCGCCGCGCGGCGCCGTAGACGCTGCGTACAAGCGGCACGAGAACGACGCCCGCCTGCGAGGCTGCCCGCCACATTGCGCGAGCTCTTCGACATGGTCTGGAAGGCGCAGTACGCTGAGATGCCAGACTCGCTCTCGGCGTCCGCGCGAGCTGAGCAGGCCACCGCGCTGGTCCTGATCAAGCTCCAGAACCAGATGGACGCTCAGTCCGCGTCGTCCTCGGCCCGCGCCGCCGCGCCACCATCGGGTGGGCAGCCGCCGACGGGCGGACGCAACGAGCGCCAGCAGCCCTTTCTAGAGGGGCCTGAGGGCAGAGCGAGGCCGGTCCGCAGTCGGCGGCGCCGTCCAAGCCTGCGGAGGGTCGCGCCTCCATCTCTCAGGCCCAGGAGCGGTCATCGCGTGCGAGCCAGGCCGAGCCGCCGCGCGCAGACCAGTCGACGCCGGAGCAGCCGCGCGCCTCAGTGGCCGCGCCGCGCGCCTCCGCCGCCACGACTTTCAACCCCCAGGCTGACGTCCCAGCAGGGGCCTCCTGCAGTTTGTGCGCGAGTGCTCGAGCTGCCGCGACGTGAAGATCCGGGGCCAAGGGGTCACGGAATTGGGGCTTTGGCTTCAAACAGTCGAGCGCCAGATCCGCACCGCCGCTAGCCACGCCGAGACGCGCGCCAAGCCCGGCGGCGCTCAGAAGGTCTCAGACGAAGCCTTCGCCCAGGCAAAGCAGGCCGCTCGGCGGGCCCTGGAAGACGTCTGCCGCGCCCTCCGGGCCGGCATCGATATGCAGATCAGCCTCTCCGCTGGGAGACGGGCATGATGATCTCGCTCCTCCAGACGGGCCCCGTGCCGATCTCGAGGCTCTGCGGGCCACGCTCGATCGCACCAAAGACTGGCGAGCCTTGCTTGAGCGCGAGCGCCAGCACGAGGCTCGCGTGGCAATGCAGGCCGCGGCAAAAGCCAACCCAAAGCCCTTCTTCGCGGTATACACCGCCGCAGAAGCGTCGTCACCCCGCGGGCACGAGGCCGCGCGCCCTGTGACTTCCCGCCCACTTGCATACGCCGGCGTCGGTCCGGCCGCTGTGCCGGTGCCGGCGGACGAGAAGTACATCTCGATCCGCCGCGTCCAGACGGTCGTCACGAGCCGCCCGCTCAAACAGTCGCGCCGCCGGCGCCAGCCGCGCCGCCCGCCCGGCCCCACCAAAGAGCCGCGAGCCTGCGCCGGCCTGGGCCGCCGCCTGCTGCACAAGCTCGGGCCGCGCTCGACCGTGCTGGTCTTCAACTGGCTGTCGAACCCCGCGCAAATGCTGCAGGTCGATCCAAAGACCCTGGAGCCCGCCTTACGCGCGGTGCATCAGGCGATCATGGACCGCTACGGCATCTCGATGCGCAAAACGGGCTACAAGGCCCGCCACGGCCGACTCGCGCGTGGTTCTCGGGTTCAGCGCCGACAGCGGCGTTCGCCCCGCAGAACGCGCTCGAGGCCGCCGCGATCATTTACCCGAGGGCCTGACCTCCGACGAGGAAGCTCTCATGCCCGCGGGCCACGCCCTGGGCTCCAAAAACCGCCCGTCCCTCGCCGTGCCCCGCCCGGCAGAGGAGACGCCGCTGGGAACGCGCGCCGGCTATGACCCGCCAGCGACGAGTTGCTCTACGCCAACCGCCACGGCCCGGGCCCGCGCAAGCGGACCAAGCCCTCGCCGTTGGCCGACCAGGCAGAGCAGCGCCGAGTCGCCGAGCGAGCCGCGGCTCGCCAGTCCCGGCCCCATCCCAACCGCAAGCGCAACGGACCTGTCGGGTCCACCCGCGCCGCCGGAACCAGAATTCCACGTCCGCCGCGCCCGACCTAGCTTCCCGCGCGACCGGGCCTGGAATTCTTCCGGCCAAAGACACTGCACATTCACGGCAGCATTGCTATGCGCCTGCCGAACGGCCGCTCCGGCGCTGAACGGCCCGCTCGCATTGTTGTCGACACGGGCGCCCAGGGAACTGTAGTTCCCCAGGAAGTCCTCGACCGCCTGCCGCCGACGAAGTCAATTACGTCGAGGGCCACACGATAGTCCGCGGTTTCATGGACCGGGACAAAATTCGTTGTCGCCGCGCCGACGTAGTCTTCGTTCTGGGCTCGCTCCGCTTCTGCCGCCGCGTCTTCGTCGTCCCGCGCGGCGCCATGGGCGTTGAGCCGGACATTCTGCTCGGCCTGGACGCGATCCAGGCCGTCCACGGCCAGATCGACACGACGCTGTCCGGGTGGTGCCTCCGGGCCCGTGACCACCTGCACCGCGAAGTCGTCGTCCCTTTTCGGCTCCGGACCAGCTTGGGATCCTGGTCCGAGTCCTGGGACCAGTAAAGCTCCCCGTCGGAGAGGCCCTCGTCCCATGCACGCTCAATGGGCAGGGCCCGGCAACGCGTGAGTTGCCGCACCTCTACGTCGAGCCGTCGCCGGAGTCCCCGCAAGCCTTGGGCGTACTCTGCCCTTACCAGCTGCATAATCACCCGGGAGACAAAATGTTTCACGTGCGGTTGTGCAATCCTGGCCGGCAGCCGGTAACCCTGCCGCTAGGATCGGTAGTAGCGGTCGCTTCGGCGGTCGCCCTACCGCCTGGTGATTTGAGTACGAACCTGAGCAAATGCCTTGTAGTGCGAGTGCATTGACAGACCTCTTGATTCGCCGGCTGCGAATCGTGCCTGCCAAACGCCGCACTGGACTCCGCCACTTTAATAGAAAAGCACGCATGCTTGGCGCGGCATATGAGCCGCCAAAGACGTTGAGAAATAATCTCCACCCTACGTTCTGTCGTAGATGAGGCGGAAAAGCAGCGCGCTCTGTCTAGCGCAGCGCCTGCTGAGCCCGCCGACCCACCCCGCGCACCGCCCTACGACGTCGACGATATAGTCGTCACGTTTGGCGAGCTGCCCTTCGACACAGCCGACCGGCCGTTGCAGGACCTTGATGCTATGAGCATCATTAGCCTCGACGACGATGCTATGAGCACGTCGTCACGAAGCGCGTCCCCAACGCCGGCCCCGATCACAGGCCCCTCGGTCGACGAGTTCGTCGCCGCAGTCGAGGCAGTGTCCGTCCCCAGAGACGCCACCCTGCGCTCGACCTTCCCGGTCTCTCCGAAAAAGCGGAGCGCGACTTGCTCGATGCAGTCCGCGCCATGCGCGGCGACGTTACGGTCCGCAAGGCCGCACCGGTCGCCGACGCCGAGGCCCCACCCCAGAGTGTGGTCACAGCCTCGCTTTCGGCCCGGCCCGATGCCCCACCCCTACGACTGCAGCACCCGACGCGAAGCCCGCTGAGGCACCGCGGCCGGTGCCTAATGCAGAGGAGGAGTGGCAAGAGCTGCTGAAGAAGATTCCTGAGCTCGGCTCTCACCCGTCAATCACGACGGCGCAGAAAGCCGAACTTCACGCGCTCCTGCGGCGCTACAAGGATGTCTTCGCAGACAAGGTCGAGGCCAAAGAGGGCACCAGCAACCTGCTCTATTACGAGCACGTGATCAAACTCACGACTCGCCTTCCGGTGTTCACGCCTCCGCGGCGTATGAACCCGCACGCCGAGGAACACGCCCGCAAGGAAATTCAGAAACTCCTTGAGCTTGGGCTGATCGAGCCCTCCCAAGCGGCATATGGCTCGCCGGTAGTGCTGGCCCCAAAAAGGACGGCACTTGGCGTTTCTGTGTCGACTATCGGAGGCTGAATCAGATCACCGAGCGGGACGTGTTTCCCCTACCCCGCATAGACGACCAGCTCGAGCGCCTCCGCGGCTCGATGGTCTTCTCGACTGCTGACGCGACTGCCGGCTTCTGGCAGTTGCCTCTGCACCCCGGCTCCGAGCCTACACTGCATTTGTGGTCCCCTGGGGTCACTTTCAGTGGAAGGTTACGCCGTTTGGGGTCACGAACGGGCCCGCGGCATTCTCCCGCGCGATCACTGCGATCCTGGGCCCCTTGCTGACCACCTGCGTCGTCGCGTACATCGACGATATCACGGTCTTCTCACCGTCCATCGATCAGCACCTTCTAGACTTGAAGGCGCTCTTCGAGACGATCTCTAAGGCGAACCTGCGCCTGAAGCCGTCGAAGTGCCGCTTCTGCGTGCCTGAAATCGACCTTCTCGGCCACCGCATCTCCGCCGAAGGGATCCGCCAGGACCCTGCGAAGACCAAGGTGATCACGGACTGGCAGACGCCGAAGAACGCGGACGAGCTCCGCTCGTTCCTCGGCCTCGCCGGCTACTACCGCCGCTTTGTCGAGAACTTCTCCAAAGTGGTGCACGCCATGCAGCGCCTTCTATTGAAGGACGCCGTCTGGAGTTGGCCAGAGGACGGCCCCGCCGACCGCGCCTTTAAGGAGCTGAAAGAACTCCTGGGCCGCGATATTATATTGCGGTTCCCGGACTTCTCGAAGCCCTTCATTCTCCAGACGGACGCCAGCACCTACGCTATCGGCGCAATTCTGAGCCAGGCCGACGACAAAGGCGTCGAGCGGCCGCTCGCGTTCATCAGCCGCACGCTGCTGCCGGCCGAGATGAACTACTCCGCTACGGAGCTGGAGTGCCTCGCAGTAGTCTGGGCCATTAAGTATTGGCGCCACTATCTGCTGGGCGGCCCCCAGTTCCTGGTGCGGACCGACCACCACGCCCTCCAGTGGCTGAAGACGCTGGACCCGACGACGGGCCGCCTCGGTCGCTGGTCCCTGCTCTTGCAGGCCTACGACTTTGAGATCGTCTACCGCCCTGGCAAGCAGAACGGGGGTCCCGACGCGTGCTCGCGTCTCCCTAAGGACCACCCCGTCTGGCAGCCAGGCGGTGCAGACGGTTCCTCGTCCAAGCCCGCGGCCTACAAGGGCGCCGAAGGCTTCGGCATCCCGCAACATGCTGTAGGGGCTGAGCCTGAGGATCCCGACGTCCCGCTGGCATCTTTAGGATGCAGCTGGGCCCGACCGAGCGGGCCCTGCGCCAGCTCGCCAACTCCGCCGGCTTCCGCGCGGAAGCCCCAGCGAGGGTGGCCGAGCCGCTAGACGCCGAGCGCCCGGGCGGCGCCTGCGAGCGCCCCCTCTTCCCGCCGGGCCGCTCCTCTTATGCAGAGGAGGAGTCGCGGCCCCTGTGCCAGCCAGTGCTCCTGAGGCGAGCCCGACGCCGGCGCCCCTGAAGCGCCCGCGCCCGAGCCTGAGGGTGAGGCTGGCGGTGCTGCGGAAACCGATTCCGACGCCGAGCCCCCGCCGCCAGAGCGCGCGCCGCGACGCCTGCCCCGCGAGCTCGCCAAGCTTGCTGCGTCGGCTGGGTTCGCTGAGGCCAAGGCCTCCGCCTCGGCTACTGACGCCGCCACGCGCAAGCGAGCGCGGGCCGCCCCAGAGCGCTTCGCGCCTCCCGCGCCAGAGTCGGTCTCGCCGCCCCCGAAACGACGAGAGCCGGGCCCGGCGCCCGCTGTCGAGGAGCGCGAGGCTCCCTCGGACGCGGAGATGCCCGACGCCCCTGAGGGCGACCTGGGCGCCCGGCCGCGCTGCTAGAGGACGCTCACGCAGAGGCCGAGGCCTCGGGCGAGATCGATGACGAGTCGCTGCCGGAAGGGCCTGTCCCTCCGACGCCTGCGACGCTGACGGCTTCCCCCTCGCTCTTGCGGAGCGAGTCCCGAAGCGCTCGGAAACCGGGCCCCGTCGGTGGGGCGCCAAGGGATTTGCCGAGCCGCGGCCCTGCATCCCGACGCGCTCTTCCCTCGCGGCCCCGCCTTGAGGCGGCAGCCTCGAGATGAGTACAACACGCGCCACTGGCGCTCCCCGGTCGACCCCTCGGATCGGCCGGTGCCGATTCATATTGAGTGGGAGCCGGAGGACCCTGAGGGCGAGCCGCCTCCCGGGCCTCCGCGCCGACGCTCGCTCTCCCCGGAGACTGCTCGCCACCAGATCCGCGTTCGGCCGGTCCCCCGGACCCCAAGCCAGCGCCGCGGGCTCGAGGTCGCCCCTCTGCCCGCGGGCAGGCTTCCGACGACGCCGCCCCGCTCGAGCCTGAGACGGTCGCCGCCGAGGCCGCTGCCCCGCAGCGGTGGGTAGAACTCGACCCTAGAGGCCGGGACGTTCGCCCGCCGTGCAAGCCGGTCTTCGTGGATACCGTCCTCGACGCGTGGGCCTGCGGACCCTCGCCAGCCGTCGATGGGGCGCTCCCGACGCGCTGCGCCGTATGTTCCCGCCCGAGAAGCGCAAGCGTCTGCTCGCGCTCAGAAGGAGGATTCCTTCTGCAAGAAGCTTCTCGCCTTCCACGCAGAGGCGAGAATCCAACTGTCTGTACCCGCGGCTCGAGGCGCGACGCAGATCCCTGCTCGCCCAGCTGCGCTCACTGCCTGCGGGCCAAGGAGCGCTTTGCACGCCTGGCCGGCGAGTTCAGCCTGGCCGACGACGGCGTCATCGAGCGCAACCCCTTGGTCCCTGCCGGCCGGTTCCTACCCGTCTTGCCGGACGCTTGGATCGACAGGGTGCTCTACGCCTATCACGAGGGCTGGGCCCATCGAGGCGCGCCCGTGATAGCCCGTCGGATCGCCCTGCGGTTCTGGTGGCCTGGCATGTACGCCTCCATCGCTCGCTTTGTGCGGTCGTGCCCGCACTGTCAGTTCGCGAAGGCCGCGAAGCCCCGCCGTACCGCCATTCAGGTGATACAGCCTTCGGGCAAGGGAGACCTGTGGCAGGTGGATATCTTCCACTTGGATATGCACGAAGACGGTTCGCGATACATCATCGCGTACGTCGACGCATACACCAAGTTCTGCTATATCTACCCGCTCTCCCGTATCTCCGGCGAGGCCTTGCTCGCCACCGCGATCGACTTCTATACGCACGAGGGCGTGCCCGCGCGCATCCTGACGGACCGCGGGTCCCAACTCGTTGGGGGCGCGTGGAACGCGTTCTTCAAGGAGAAGGGTACCCGGTTCGTGCACGCGGCCGCCTACCACCACGCCTCGAACGGCGGCGCCGAGCGCCTGGGCGGAGTCTACAAGACTCTCGCTTACGCCATGTGCCGTGAGCACAAGCGGCCGCTCTCTGACTGGCCTCTTTACAACGCCGATATCGTTCTCGCGTTGCGGACCACCGTGCACTCCGCCACCGGGTTCTCCCCGATGGTCTTGCACCGCGGTTCTGAAGTGCACCTGCCCTGCGAAGTGCGCTTCGGAGCCGGCGTCCGCTTCGTGAACCCCGACCACACGCACCCGGCTGATTACCTTCTCGCGATGACGCGAGCTGCAGCGAGCGCCGACGCTGCCTCGCGCGAGTACCGTCGGTTCTATCGGAACCGCATGGTTGCTCGCACCGGCAACCCGCCTCATCGTCGCCGCTTTGAGGTTGGCGACAAGGTATTGTGCTGGATGGGCGAACACAACAAAGGGCTGTACAATTCGTGGGTCGGGCCCTACACTGTGACTGGTGTTAACCCTGGCGGTTACACCTACACGGTCAAGGGTCGGCTAAGCCCTACTCCGCCAAGGACGATGCCCGTACCCGTCCTCTGCGTGAGACTGTTGCCACATCGACTGCATGCTTCCGTTCCGCACGCGTCTCTCCGAGTCTCAAGCCCGTCCCCGCGTTGGTCGGCCTCGGAAGACTGCTGTGAACGCCGACGAGCCGGCGATCGACCCCGCACTCGCGGACTCGCCCGCTCAAGAACAAAATCCACCTCTCGCCCCTGACGTCGACGCCGAGGGCCCCGAGCGGGCTGCCGAGGGCGACGAGGTTGAGATGGATGACGCGATTTTGGTCGACGACCTGTGAGAAGCTCGTCCCATTGCTGTTCCCTTTGCGATCGCTGTGCTTGCGCCGTGGGGCAGATTTCTTTGCCCGCTTTGCCTCAGCCCTGGCTTCCGAGGTGGGACGTGGGTTGGCTGGTGGCCAATCACGGGGCGCCATCTGGGCCTTTCGTTCCATTTTCTGGGATCTGGCCCGTCGCTCGTGGAGAGTGGCTGGGTGTAGGCCTCCCGGGTGCCTGCGGGTCCGTGAGGGGCTCGAGGTTGCTGGCTGGGGGTGCACTCAGTCGTGCCCTATCCTTTCGTTGGGCCTGATGGGCGGCCCGGATACCTCCTCGCTGGTTTCTTCCCGAGGCGGTGAAACTTCCCATCCGTGCCACTCTCCTTCGGCTCTCGCCGTTGGAGCGAGTTTGGGCCAGCTTTTGGGGGTTTCGAGTTCTATGCTTTTCCATCTTTCGAGCTTGGCCTGGGGTTGCCTAGGTACATGCACTATGCTGGTATCGGCTCCTATTTCGGTCGCGAGCTATGCTACCTGGCATATCTGGTTGCTGACGACGGACATTCTACTTCGAGAGGAGTTCACTCGCCGCCGCCCTGTCGCTGCCGTGGTTGGTGCACACCCCGGCGGTGGGGTGGACGCCCCGTCGAGCATGCAGACTCGACGTTCGGCTTGGCGCGGTCCGGTGCGAGGACGCACCGTATGCAGAGTGAGGAGTTGTCGCGTGCCGCGATTCCCTCGGATTAGGCTAGCCGGCAGTCTATGCGTAGCCGCTAGCCCTAGTCTAGTGCTATCGAGCAGCTAGCTCTAGCACTCTCTGTATTCTGACTTAGCGCCGGGCGCGACTCCGTTTGGGGGTACGCGATCCCTGGACGGGTACACTTGTGAATAGACCACTTGTGCTCCCAGCTACAGCCCCAGCCCGTGCGTGACCGCACGGACGCTGCACCGGGTGGGAATCCTCTCATCCGACAATATGCTCGATTTCTCGCGGTCCGGTGATCAGCCGGCGGAACGCTACCAGACGTTCCTGGGGGTACGGAGCTGCCGGACGGCACGATGATACTTGCATCTACTCTGAGCTCCTTCGTCATTAACAAGAACGGTGCGCTTTAAATTTCTTTTGCCCAAACATCAAATCCTTTTATTACATTGCACACGCCGATGATATCGATGATCGATGTTCACCGTACCAGGCGCGATGAACGCGGCGAGCCAGAATGTGTGCATCAACGGCACGTTCGGCGAGGTCCCACAAGTGCGCCGTGCATCGAATTCGAATTCGAATTCGGATTCGAAGCTCGCGGGTACCAACCGCAGGCCCTTACGCCGCCTTCGTCCACAGGTCTCTGTGGCGGCCGTCGACGCGCGCGGTGCCGTGCAGACGGACGTACAGGCGCTCAACCTGACCGCGTGGACCGTCGACGTCCCGACGTTGAACGAGAACGTTACTTCCGCGGCCCAACTCTGCTTCGGTGAGCGGCGCCTGCGGCCATTTGCGCATTCGAGCAGACAAAGCTTGAAAGGCTGACAAGCCCGTGTCCGTGACAGCAATCCCGTCGAGCCCACGCGGCGGCCCGGCGGCAAACGCCCGCAGCCTTCTGCAGAACTACACACCCTTGCAGCTGGCCACTGCGTACCCAATCGTTATTTCGACCAGTGATGACAATCAGTTCATCTACCGAAACGTGCGAATTCAGTTTTCTATATTTGAATGCCCACGGCAGAGCTGGCGCTAACTTCGAGACCTTTATTTCTTCGCATGCATATGCTCCAGGCCGTGATTTGGCCGCGCGGTAATTATAACCCCATGGCCATTGTGACTTGTTACTCTCTCCTTCGCCTTACATACGTCACGGTGCAGCTGGCGATTTTAATGCA
Source organism: Cyanophora paradoxa (assembly GCA_004431415.1). Lineage (NCBI taxonomy): Eukaryota > Glaucocystophyceae > Cyanophorales > Cyanophoraceae > Cyanophora > Cyanophora paradoxa. The sequence continues at coordinate 228,601 of QPMI01000493.1, read as the reverse complement.
GCAGCTGCGGGCATCACATGTACCAACCTGAATGAAGCCGGCACGCGGCGCCTGTGTACGCCTTCTGCTAGCAAGCTCAACGGAACCAAGGCCATTTATACGTACACGTTGACGCAAAGGCTGAGCGGATCGGGCAACGTCTTTATTGCGGGCAATTTCTCTGCCCCGCCCACCAGGGTGTGTTCGAGCGCGGGCAGTCTCAGCACGTCCGACGGTCACATAAGTCATGGCTAATTTATGTCATTTCGCACAGGTTCGTATTGGGGACGTTGACGCAGCTGGGGAGACCAAACAGTGCTCCATCGACGCGACGAACATTCGCATCGACGACGCCAACTGCCTCTCGAACACTATGACCACGCCTTCCGGCCTCTGCTTTTGTGCGCACGTTCTGTAAAAAGAGGCGTGTGGCCTGCGTGTCCGGCGGTCGACATCTGATTGCGCGCGCCGCAGCGGTGCCGCTTACACGCGTCCCTTGCGGATCCCGGAAGTCCGCCTCGCGCCGCAACGTCCTCGCGTCTGTCGACTCGTATGGCGCCGTGATCGACCAGGCGGACGGTGCGCCACCCGCGGCCGCCCCGCGCCGGACAGCGCTAGGCTCTGCCGTGGCCGACGAGAGGTCTCGCGCGCGGTGCAGGTTCCACCGACGCGGTCCTGAACGTCGTCGCGTGGGAGTGGAGCATCATCTCCTCGAGCGTGCCACAGCTGCAGGTCAGTTGTCGCGTCGGGCCTCGATCGTTATAATTAGCAAGCCTTTTAGAAGTCAATGGAGATTGCTAAGGCGCAAGCTTTTGTATGCCCTTCAACGTTGACCCTTATCTGTTTCGGGCAGAAATCCAGCGCTGCATTTCTCGTTCCCACTGCACTCGGCATGCTTCTCGCGAGCCTTGTCTGCGTATATGCATTCGGGTTGGCCGCCATGTAGTCAAGATACGTACGTGGCGTATCAATGCGTGTCAAAGGAATAGATGGACGTGTCATTATTTCGAGTTCTCTTTCGAATTTAGATGCTAGCTTAGTACGAGTTACGTATGCTCGGTCTTGCTGCTGATTCCGCTCTAGCTATGTCATATCATGTCATAGCTGGATGGCAGGACTGAATACACGACGTCAACAGAGAGACGTCAGGAGTGAGAAGGAGGGGAGGGGGGGGGGGGGGGGGGGGCCTCGAGTAAGCCCCCGCGGGTGGTTGGTGCCCCACGCCCGGCAATTCACCAAAAAACGATTGCGACTGAACAAACGAGAACCAGGACCCGAGATGCTCTCGGCGGGGGCTGTGTGGAGGCAAGCTATTAGGGGGTATAAGGGGGGATTAACCCGGAGTCAGGTGGCGCGCCGAACTTTCCCGGAGTCAGGCATGGGAGGCAGTAATAGTGGTGTGAGATAAAGACTCTGAGAGCCTCGGCGGAATTCGAATGCATCGATCTCATAATATAATGCATCGCAGAATGTACGTGTATAGCAGAAAGTACATGCAAATTGGACTTGAAAATTGGACGCCCTGCCCTGCGGACTGCGGGCGAGAGCCACCGGTACCTAGCCCAAAGAGCGAGGCCACGCCGGACGGGCCCTGGGCATTCGATGCGCTTGGGCGCCCTGCGGACTGCGGGCGCGCGCGACGGAGGCCATCTGCGGACGGATAGCTCAGAGACCGTTGCGAGAGTCTTCCGGCCGGGCCGCCGGCTCACCTGGCCCAAAGAGCGAGGCCCGCCGGACGGGCCGCGAGCAATCGATGCGCTTGGGCGCCCTGCGGACTGCGGGCGCGCGCGACGGAGGACATCTGCGGGCGGATAGCTCAGAGATCGTTGCGAGAGCCTTCCGGCCGCGCCGCCAGCTCACCTGGCCCAAAGAGCGAGGCCCGCCGGACGGGCCGCGAGCAATCGATGCGCTTGGGCGCCCTGCGGACTGCGGGCGCGCGCGACGGAGGACATCTGCGGGCGGATAGCTCAGAGATCGTTGCGAGAGCCTTCCGGCCGCGCCGCCAGCTCACCTGGCCCAAAGAGCGAGGCCCGCCGGACGGGCCGCGAGCAATCGATGCGCTTGGGCGCCCTGCGGACTGCGGGCGCGCGCGACGGAGGCCATCTGCGGGCGGATAGTTCAGAGATCGTTGCGAGAGCCTTCCGGCCGGGCCGCCGGCTCACCTGGGCCAAAGAGCGAGGCCCGCTGGACGGGCCCCGAGCATTCGATGCGCTTGGGCGCCCTGCGGAAAGCGGGCGCGCGCGACGGAGGACATCTGCGGGCGGATAGCTCAGAGATCGTTGCGAGAGCCTTCCGGCCGGGCCGCCGGCTCACCTGGGCCAAAGAGCGAGGCCCGTTGGACGGGCCCCGAGCATTCGATGCGCTTGGGCGCCCTGCGGACTGCGGGCGCGCGCGATGGAGGTCATCTGGGGGCGGATAGTTCAGAGATCGTTGGGAGAGCCTTCCGGCCGCGCCGCCAGCTCACCTGGCCCAAAGAGAGAGGTTCGCCGGACGGGCCCCGAGCATTCGATGCGCTTGGGCGCCCTGCGGACTGCGGGCGCGCGCGATGGAGGTCATCTGGGGGCGGATAGTTCAGAGATCGTTGGGAGAGCCTTCCGGCCGGGCCGCTGGCTCACCTGGCCCAAAGAGCGAGGTTCGCCGGACGGGCCCCGAGCATGCGCATTCGATACGCTTGGCGCGTTCGATTGCGCGCCTGGCCGGGAAGCTGGCTGGCGTAGAGCCGTAGCCGTTGAGGGGGGTACGCTTGGGTCTTTTCGGCCTTTTTTTGGCCGTGCAAACGGGCGAGGGCGATCTCAGCTGCTGCAGCAGATTAAGGGCTGCCGCTCGAGAATTCTCTTCGTATAGTGCTCATCGTCATTTTCGGCGCCCAGGCTGCGCTCCGCGACCGCCCGGAAGCGAGTGTATGTCGATATGCAATCCCGAGGTCGCTTAGGACGCGTCTTTCAGCGGCGCTGGTCGGGGCTATGAGGTCCTTAGACTTGGGACTATCCGGGAACTGGTGCCGTTACGCGGGCGTTGAAGTCCCCGTCTCAGGAAGTTGGGTTCCGTTAGAAAAAAAACTGAGAACCCAGCGAAAACTAGAAAAAGTTATCGGATCCGAGACTATTACTATTTATAATAAGCCCGCCGAGCGGATCTTCAGGACTTCAGGCTTTTGCTTAAAGTTTTATTGCAGGGGGGGGGATCCGGAGGGGGGGGGGCCCGGGGGGGGGGGGGGGCGGGGGGGGGGGGGCGGGGGGGCGGGGCGGAGCATCCGAAGTTTTTTTTTTTTGCAAAAATGGACGTCGCATTGATACACCACGGCACATGTATCAATGTTCTACGTGACGTGCCCTTCCGACCGGTCATCTATCTAGCCGAAGGGGGCGGAGCATCCGAAGGAAACCCCACTAGTACTTAAGCTTGCTCCCCGTCGAGATGTGAACCGGATTTGTGATCATGAGCGGGCCAGCTGCGCCTTGCCCTCCGCGCCCATTGCCTCCATGTGCTCGTCTGCGGGCGCTGCGCCCCCCCGCGGATCGTGCGGCTTCCAAACCTCTCCGGCGGGCGCGGGCTCACGCGGGCGCGCCCCAGATCTGAGGCGGGCGCGGGCTCACGCGGGCTCTCTAGATCTGAGGAGGGCCATCGCAACGCAATTCAAGCGGGGCTCGTCCCGGGACTCCTAAGAGCCATGCAGCTGCAGGCGCCCCGCCCGCCCCTGCCCGTCCTTCTCCGCCCGCTCGAGCTTCCTATCGCAGGCCCACGTACACCCCGCCAGCCCGGCGCGGCCGTGCAGCCTGGCAGGTCGCATGCGTCCAGGCCCGCGCCCCGTACCCTTTAGACGCGCCCCTTCGATCGGCGCGCATGCGCAGGCGCTGGCGGCGCTCAGCTACGGAGAGGGTGGGCGGGCCGCTTTCATGCAGGAGGCCTAGGGCGGGCCCTATACTGTATACTGTAGCCTGTAGGAATGCTTAAATTGCCGCGTAGTTAAATTGCCGAATTCGACCAAAACCGGAATTACCGTGGCGATAAATTGCCGAAACTCTGGGTTTCTTCTATGGCGCCATACATAAGCCGCCGTATGACCCTACCCCCTGAGAATTGCCGTGGCTTTTAATTGCCGAAATCGGCCTCTCGGCAATATATACACGGCAATTTAAAACATCGGCTAAAAAAGCATTCCGAGTCCTACAGTACAGCTCTATGTATATATATAGTTCCGGAACTTCCGGTTCCGGGGAGTTCCGGCGACTCCCGGGAGTCCGGTCCGACGGTCACCGGGTCCGGCGACTCCGGCCCCGTCCGGGCCGTCCGGCCGGCGCGCGCCGGCGGCCCCGGCCGGCGGCCCCGCCGCCCGGCCGGCGGCCCCGGCCGGCGGGCCGGCGGCGGCCCACCGTCCGAGACCGTACGCGTCGACCCGGACTCAACCGTCGGACGTCCGGGATGACGGCGGGATCCGATCGCGATGATCCGCGGCCGCTACGGTAGGAGTCCCCCGTAGGACGGCTTTTTAGCCGTAGTTCCAAATTGCCGTAAATAAGGCTTTTTTTATAGCCGTACGCAGTTTTAAATTACCGTAAATTGCCGAGCCGCCCGAGCGGCCGAATTCGGCAATTTGGCATCACGGCAATTGCTTGGGGCGTACCCGGCGTAGGTATTTTGTTAGCCCGCCGAAGAGCAAAATCTGGATTCCGCTATTTATCGCCACGGCAATTCCGGTTTTGGGCGAATTCACCGAGTCGCAGAGTCGGCAATTTTACACCACGGCAATTCAAGCCGTCCTACAGGCTACCTTAGTACATGTACATTCAAATGATTGTACAGTACGCGTACGGTGCAGCTGTACATGTCAATGATGTCACAGACTCACAGACTCACAGTACTAGTCACTGAGTGTCGCGCTAGTGTCGACGTCACATTTGTATATAACTCAGTAAAAAAGCCTAGTACTACGGTAAGTGTTTGTTTTTGTTAATTACCGCCAATTTACCGGCCACAGCCTCGAGCTCTAGAGTCTAGACACCAGCACTGCGGTAAGTGTTACACCGTAACTTACTGAGTTACACGCCGTAATTATAATTATATGTAATGCGAACCGAAAAATAATATTTCAATGATCGATCTACTCGTACGTATCTCTTTTTAAAGTACTGTAAACGTATGAAGAATATTTGACGCTGGCGAATTGATATTGAGCTTTCGAATGGAGAGAGGGGTACGATCGCGAGCAGCTGACTCGTCTATGGCGAAGTCGAAGTCGTGGGGTGGCGAAATCAATTTATAAGACGCTGGCGGATTAATTAGTTTTCGCAAGGATTTTCGAGTTCTGGCGAAAAAAACGTTTACATTAGTTTCTTAGCCAGAATCTTGGAAATAGTTTGATTTTCCTGAATCATGGTTTCGGAGTCCAGGTTTCCTGATTTTCCGCCACAGTTCTGAAGTTCGTTTTTTCGTTTTTCGTGGAAAAAAACGAACTTCAGAACTGTGGCGGGGGGTACATTATAGGGAGTTCGAGTGGCAGGCTGCCAGCTGGCGCCGCCGCCGCCGCGGCGCGCGCGCGCGCGCGCGGCCGGCGACAATGCTGCTGCATTGGCAGGCTACTAGTATCATAGTAGTATGGCAGCATTGCGGCTGCCATTGCATGCCCGGCGGCCATTGCATGTGGGCGCCTGCCAGGCTGATCTGACGTGACGGACCGTCACGGATGTCGCGATCGACGGCCGGCTGATTCTTGAGTAAATTTCTGAATGAGTTATGGGGACCGGACCTGCCACCAGTCCTGACGCGGGTGCGCGTCATGGTCCGATGATCGGATGGTCGACGTCAGCCGCTGAGCGTCGGACCGGACACTCAGGCTGATGAGTCAGTGATGACTAGTATACGGTATTTGACTCAGAGACAGTGTTACTTTGTAGGGAATTGTAGCCTAGTACGTACTACGTACGCCGTGACGGTAGCTTGACACCCAGCTTCGAATTCTCAGAGTCTAGCCGCGAGTAGCCTAGTAGGCTCGGAGTAGCCTAGTAGCTGCAGGCCCTGAGGCTAATAAGCGCGAGTCTGCGCGACTCGGCGAGTCTGCGCGACCGGTACCGTCGTACGTCGGACTGCAGCTGCCTGAGCCATACGCGCGCGGCCTGCATTTATGCCGATGCCGAGGCCTAGGATCTCGCTCGCCCTCGCTGCCGTTGTGTTGCTCGCCGGGCACATCGTCTCTGCGGTTGAGCTGAAGTGGGACGGCCTGTTCGATGCGGAAGCCGGCCGCACCGGCGGATATGTGCCTAACCCTGGTTTCATTCCCGACGCCACCGTCCAGCAGATCGGGAACGGCTCACTTCCGGTGCGTGCGTGGCGCCTGCAGCTGTTCAGTCGTTTCCGAAGTTCTACTTAAGCTTGGCACACATACGCATAATTAATATGCCATGATGATAAGCGGACGCTACAGCGCTCAGCGGATTAATTATGAATGTTCAAGACACCTCTGGATCTAGCTACCGCACTATACGCACGCTTATAAATTACTGACAAGCTTAAGCACACGCGTGTGATCATGATCGTGATCATGATGCGCAGGTAACACTAAGTCCCGATGGGACAAATGGCGGGCGAGTCACGCTTTTTGGAACGGACAACGTCGGCACACACATTACATTGTCCGCATGCGATTCGGTCCGGATCTCGATCTGGCCATGGAATCTGACACGCGCGTGGACGCTGCGCAGGAGCACGACGGCGACGAAGAACTACACAAAGCTAGCGGGCACGCAAAGTGGTGCCAACCTCGGCTGGATTAGATTCGACTTCACGACTGCCAATGCCCCCAAGATCGGACCGGCGGCCAATCACTACCTTAGTGTGAACACCCTAACCGGCGCTAAGAACTGCCTGTCGACGTACAACACGCAAGGAAATACGTTTGACTATACACGCCTGAATACGGGCAACAAACCGCCGTGCCGGTACGACTTCCCTCAACCCGAACCGGTAGCATTCATTTGTGATGTCGTGCGTTTACGGTTTTGATTCCTGGAAAGTAAACGAATTCGAAGCGATTCGTTCTAATCACCATGGAATCTCAGGAGATCAAGGCGGGGCGGGATACCGGCAACGACAACACGGACTTGAAGATCGACGTCTTATTCCAGGGCAGAATGAATCAACAATTGAATGTATACGACAATGCAGATGACTCACGGAACCCGTACACGTCGGATTACCTCGTCCCCAGGGAGCCTGTCGTCCTTGGCACCATCGACCTCACGTCAGCGACAAAGGACAGCCCGATTACGTGAGTCCGCGAGCTTGCAATCTAGTGATCAAATAATCAGCTGGAACTGACGAACGCGTGATATATTTCCCAGATTCAGGAAATTAGGGGCGGACTTCGGAGTGATAGACGACACCGTGAATGCGACAGCGGACAATGTGACTACTGTGTACACTGAGACTTACACCGGCGTGAAGGGCGGCCTCCGCGGCTACGGCGTAGGCTACGTCAAACTGGTCTTAGGCTCAAGTAACCAGGTACAATATCCTGGCCAGATCTGGGGCAGGTGGTCGCTTTGGCTCTTCCCGTACGGTCCGTCATCAAAACATTTGTTTTGATTGTCTCGATATCCCAACCAACCTCGAGCTCTCAAGCTAGGGCGATTCACCATTAACAGCTTAAGATTTGCAATTTTTATATGAAATGCTGGCATAATGATCTATCGCAAGCAGGGGCCGGCGCTACGGCGGACCAAAAGATCGCGATCGATTACGTCAAGCTCGAAATCCGGGAGTCCGTCGCGGCCTGCCACGCTTACCTGAACCCCACCCCCACTCCGTCACCTTCTCCGTCCCCTTCTGCGTCGCCTTCCCCTTCGCCGATCCCCGCTCCCGCGCCCGGCACCTCGAGCCTCGACGCGACACCGACTCCGATCTCCGCGCCCTCGAGCTCGGGCTCGAACAACAGCACCGGCACCGGTAACGGCGGTGCCACTGGCGGCTCGAGCTCAACCGCACCCACGCCGGCGCCGGCGCCCGTGCCCAGCCCTTCCGGCGAGCCCCCGAAGGTCTCGGCCGGCAGCCCGCCCAGCGGCGGCTCGTGCACCGCCTCGCCCGCCACCCTCAAGGCCGTCGTCGACAAGCTAACAGTGCGCACTTACACGGAATTAACCGCTACGGCCGCTTTTTCGAGGATCCGCGACCACGTGTATATAAAACGCGTGGTCACATTTGTCTGACGGAAATGTACAGGTGACATGCACGGGCTGGGGCGCAAGCGCCTTCCCTCTCACGTGCGATGTTTTTATGCGCTCGCGATCGCATTCTATATATAGGCCTCGTGCAAAGCTAAAACAACAAAGAAACACGTGTACCTCTAAAACCTGTCTGAATCTTGGGCGTGCGCAGCTACACCGTGTCTGGCACGGGCTACTCGAGCGATCTGGCGCGCGACTCGCCCGATGCGACCTTCGGGTTCTTCTTCCCCTCTGTAAGCGCGCCGATATCGACTCCACCGGCCGCCGGTCGGCAATGCTGTTTTCTAACACGTGCACGTTTTCGCAGAGCACCGGCGGGTCGGTTTCCTCGTCGCTCACCGTCAAGGTGAAGGACGCGAACGGCCTCTCGACGAATTTCGCCATCCCCAACGCGGTCATTGTCACGCCCACCGTCGACGCGTCCAAGCCCGCCGCGGCCCAGTTCGATGTGCGTCTCGAGCTCTCTGTTTCTTTGAAAAATCCAGTCCCAACGCGCATGCACTTCGTAACTGATTCTTGTGGACAGGATATGCTCGCCACCTTCAACAAGCAGATGGAAGAAATTACTGCTGTATGTCTACTGATATTGTTTGGGTGCAAAGCCTCCTTTCTGACTCGCTACGTTGCACATGCACGGGCACTTAGGACACCTCAATGTCGTTCAAGGACAAGATAGCCAAGATCCTCGCGAACATCGAGTCGCTCAAGACCTACTACTCCCAGGCCACGGGCACCGCCCTCCGCCGCGGCCTCCGCCAGACGAACGCCGACCTGCTCGCCAAGCTCTCCGGCGCCCTCTCCACCGCCATGACGGTCTGCCATTCGCGCCAACGTTGACACAGATTTAATGGAGTTCTACGTATTTATCAATTACATTAATTACAAATTAATTAAAGCTTAAAGCAGCTTTAAACAGTTACATTAATTAATACGTAATCAATGGCAGCTTATAGCTTAATTAATTGCACGCGCAGACCGTCACGACGGAGGCGGCCAAGTCCGGCGTCGATCTCAAGGACCCTGCCGTGCGCCCGCAAACGAATTCAAAAGCTGAAATTAATGAAGAATCGCGCCCTTAAATTTTGTGCTGAGGGATCTCGTTTATTTATCAGACCGCCGGCGCCCTCGTCAACTTCTTCTCTTCGGTCGCGCCCGTCGCGACGAAGACCGGCGCCCTTTCGGTGCGTCCAATATTTATCCCCCATCCGATGATCCGATCGCGACGGTTCTTCAATCGCTATTCGAATTCTTATGTTTACTTGCGCCCCGCAGGAGGCATCAGCGCTTCAGGGAACGCAGCTCCTGCTCAAGGTTATCAAGGAGAATCCGGTCCGCTTTTATTTCTTAAGCTTGTTGCGCATATGCATGCGCTTAAGATCTAAGATCTAGCTATTCAACGGCTTATTGTGTGCGGCACTGCGGCACTTGCGCGCTCACAGTATAATTAGGACACAAAAGGCTAATATACAGCTGGGAAGGGTCCGGTCCTTCGAAATCCATCTCCGCATTAATTGATCTTTGGTGGTGCACTCAGAACCTGGCCACCACACCTGGCGTGAATGCTGCGGTGAGTTCACTTCGCTTTCGAGCTTTTTCTTGCGCAATGCAATAGCTGCTATCAATTTAGTTTAATTGTGGCCAGACATATATAATCAATCACGAAAACCGATGAACTCGCTATAGACGTCAACAGCGGGCCGGCGCCGGGCAATAGCTACGTGAATCTCGGCATGCGATCATTCTTCGCCAAATCGAACTGACACGCACGCGTGCGCGCTCTGGTACATGCAGGCTCTTCAGCAGAGTCTCGCCGGCCTCGTCGCGGCCCTTCCGCCCAACTCCGCCGCGGCTGCAAGCGTCCGCCAGGAAACTCAGAAAGCTCTCGCCGACGTGTCCGCGAAGGTAAATCGAAATCGCTTTTTGCAGGCGCCGGCCGAGCCTGATCATGATCGTGACCGTTCCTCGCTACGTTCGCCCCAGATCACACTGAGCGGCAACACGGCCTGCGGCGACCAGGACCCGAGCCGCGCCGCGAGCGACGCCGGCCCCAGGAACTTCAAGGTCTGCTCGAGCACCCGTGCGCTCACCTTCCGCTCGGCGGGCGCGACTCGCGATGCCGTGGTGCGTTGCGCGCGCGCTCCACCCCAACGTTAACTCGCCATCAATTAAATTCTAGATGTAAATCGGACGCCTGTTGAATCTAGAAACGCTGCTTGTTAGCCGGGAAGAATTCGAAGCTAAGGCTTGTCCTCAGATCACCTTCCCCGCGAACGCCAATGGCGGCGCTGACTTCCAGGTTCGTGGCTTTCGCGTATTCATAAATTATAATTAAAACAACGCTAACTCGAGCGGCTCTGGCGTCGACTTCAGGCCTCTGTCTCCGAGCTGGCGACTTCCCTCGTCAAGCCGCCCGCGGGCTACACGTTCCTCTCCTCTATCATCGAGGTCACGGCGGCGTCCCTCGCCGGCCAGATCACCCAGTTCCCCGGCGGCATCCAGTTCGAGATCCCCGCCACGGGCTCCCTCTCCACCGGCCAGGGCGTCGCCCTCCGCTGGCTGGACGCCGACGGCTCGTGGAAGACGGACGGGTGCAGCGCCGTGAGCCAGTCGAGCACACGCAGCGGGACGTACACGGCCACGTGCAACCACCTCACCGCGGTCCGTGCACGCGTCTCCGCGATCCCAACTATAATTGAAAACAGAACTTTCCACAAATTTAAAGATGTGAAGACTGCAACTGACTGCGATGTTACAGTTTGCGCTGCTGGCCGACAGTTCCGCTCTCGGTGTCCCCTATTTCTCGGCGGGCCTCCAGCTCGCCGCGTCCGCGCTGGCGGCGACCCTCGCGGCGGCGGCGACCCTCTTCTTTGCCCGCCTCCGTCAGTAGGAACCTCGGATTGAAACGTGCACAGCACATTAAAGATTTAGATCTCACCTTCGAGCGCCCTCTAGTTAGGAGCATTCAATTATTGGCAAAGCACATTAGTTACCAGTGCTGAGATCCCATAATAAAGCCCTCGCTTTCGCTTTCGCTTTCGTTATTTTATTTGTATTTTCGGCGAGATAGTATCTGTGTTCCTTTTCTTGGAGAGACTAGTACTAGTACTATAGCTACGGCGGGGCGAAAAGGTAGTACCCCCGTAGGTATTAATAGCTACCCCCCCGTAGGTAGTAATATTAAAAGACAACAAAGTATGCTTAATCACAAATCGTGCAAAGGGATCGCAGACATGCAATCGCAAGGCATAAAATCAAGAGGGACCACGATAAGGGACGAGGAGAACGATCTATTCAATGATTGCAAGGGGGGAAGGATTCCCCCTTGCTTCCCGTTCCCTCGCTTCAGCCAAAATTTTTCTAGGAGGCCGTTTTCGAGGGCCAGTCTGCAACGAAAATGTTGGTTATTCGCGTTCCGATTGGCTCGGTGGACCGGTCAGCTCTCGACTTTCGAGCGTCGAATTCGAGCTCGCGAGAGGTGTTTCGAACTCGCGAAAACTGGTTTTCGACGGAAAAACCAACTTCTCTCTCACTCCTCTACTGGTTTTCGAGGGGAAAACCAACTTCTCTCTCACTCCTCTAGATCTGGGCTCTCCCTCGCGCGGCGGTACGCTGCGTCACGCGGCGGTTTTCCATATGGCAACCAGTTCTCCCTCGCTGTCCGCTCATTCGGCGCCCTGCGTGCGCCCTGTGTTGCGCCGCGTGCGTGCGCCCCCGCCGCCTGCCACCCGGCCTGGGCACTGCCTCCGGACGCGCCGCTGCACGCCGCGTGCCGGTCAGCTATCGTCGCTCCGAGCCTTGCCGGGCCGGAGGCCGCTACGGCCGCTGGCTGCACTGCAGCTTAATCTTCAGCAGTGTTTGCAACAGCCGGCAGTGCCCTTATTCAGCAGTAGCCCTTATTTCAGACGAGATGGGACGGACAGCTGCATTGGACCTTGTCCTCGGGCGAGATTTCCTGCCGTCGGACTGCACGCTCTCATCGTCGTGCACGGGCGGCATTTGTTTACATTGTCCGGACGGAGCCCGTGAACACATCTGCTGGCGCCAGAGCTTGTTTCGTCATGTCCGGCAACACGGTCGCAGCGCTCGAGTTCGTGCAGTTTCCATCGAGCCGCGCGCACGCTCGCAAAAACGCAGCAGCTAACGCACGTATTCACCGCCACGCAGGGGACTTCCAACCCCGCAATGCGTGCCAGCCTTCAAATTCTGAATCGCGAACTCATGCTCCCAATTCCGGCGACACCGAATGCGTATCCCGCGAAATTGAGCCCGTGACGCATGCCGCTTCTGACAACTCGGTTTCGGGCGATGTGCGAATAGCGGAACCGTCTGTGAGCCGGGAAGTGCAACGGCTTTCTTTCCAACATCCTGGCCCGCGTTAACGTTGGAGATCGGTGCGCGGTGTGGCGCCTTGTCCTTAATGCTATCCTCAGTGCGTTCGCATCAGATGTCGTGCAGCACCTGCGAGCGGCTCTTCAGCCAGAAGTCCTCGTTCGAGAAGCACGTGAAGCGTGCAAAGCGCTCGCTGCAGACTGTACCTACCGACATGTCTCTTCTGGCATCGGCAACGGTTGGCCAGTACCCGTGTAGGCAGTGCTCTACCGTCTGTCCGTCGGCTCCTTCCCTTCGCCAGCACGAGGCTGCACACGCCAGAGGTAAATTCTGTGATGCGGGGCTGAACCAGCCCGAGTGCGTGCAGTTTCATTGAAGTTGACCGCCCATACATGCCCTCTGTTCATGATTGCCACGGCAGCTGCAGGCCTGCGATCGAGGACCTCCACATGGGGGTCCTCGAGCGCCTGCGTGCCGCCGGCCTCGCGGGCATCGAAATTCAAGACCTTGTCTACCAGATGCGCGGCGGGAGCGAGCAGCGCGCCAGCCGCGCGGCTCTGCGGACCCTCGAGGCGGCGGGCCGCCTCACCATGCTCTCGCAAGACGGCTCTCTTCAGGACCGGCGCCGCTGGCTGCCCCTCACCCCCATGGTCGACTTCCGCCCCGACCCCCTCCAGAAGGCCTGGATCGCCTTTGTTTACGGCGAGCCCTCTGCAGACAGCACCATCATCTTTTAGCCAGCTGTTCAGGGTTAGCGGTAGGCCTTATAATTACGAATACAGTTGATGCTCAGCGTTTTTTGGATCCAGAACAATCTTTAATATAATGTGCGCTGATTCTGGCCTTTCATTGAGGCTTTTCTTTATTCGGTTTGATCGCAGCGTGTGCTTATCGGGCCTTTTCTTTTTTTTCAATCATAATCTGTGTTTATCTTTGCACTTCAACATGCCGCGCCCACTGGGCCGGGGTCGATCTGCCGCACGCATGTGCGTCCCACTACGACTCTTTCATTCGATCCCGGTTCCCCCCTTGCCCCCCCCGGCGCGACAAACGCGGCCGGGCCACTAGTTAGGGAGAACGAGCACCAGGAAAAGTAGTAGAACTTCGGAAGGGCTCAAGGATGCAGAATGTGCAGTCGACGTCACACTAGAACGACGAGTATTAAGCGTCTGGTTAAATCCGGGCAAGGCCCAGATATAGTCTAGGGGTTTGTAACCAGAGGCCTAATAACAGATTAATAACAGACCTGAGATGCGATCCCAGCTATTAGTGCAATTCAATGCAAGGCCCTCCCAAATTGCGAAGGCAAGGTGCAGCCGCAGAGAGGCAGAGTTTCGCTGCTAGTATTTCGAGGCTGTGCGCCTCACAAAGAATGACCACTTTTGCAGGACAACGGCTACTTATACTAGCCCTAAATCCGCGTTGCAAACTGTCGAGTATTTTCTAGGACTTTCACGGTTCTATAGCTAGGATCCTGAGTTGGGTTCCGGCCTGGGTTCCGGGAATTCCGGTAATTCCGGGAATTGCAAGTCAAGTCGCGACCGGCCACGCCTAGCCGGCTCCCGGCCCGCGGCCCGCGACCACGCCCGGCCCAGCCGGCGCCGGCCAAGCTCTAGCCAGACTTGGTCTTGCCATCGCCCGCGACATTCGTCGCAGCAGAGAAAAGCCGTCCTCGGCCCCTCCATCCCTCCCGCGACACGAGGAGCACGGGTATTCGGACGCAGTATACGTTAATCTGGTAAGGAGAACGAGCGCGAGGAATTACAGTCGAAGTTCCAGATCTCGAGTTCAAGACGCAACAGTACTAGTCGAATTCGAACTAGCTATAGAACCAGCAGACACAGGGACAAAAAGACGAAGCAGCACTAACATGAACGTTAACAGATTTAGACAAAGAGGACGAGATCGAGCATGCCTGCAGCTGACTGCATGAATAATTTCCAAAAACTTTTTTTTTGGTGAATTAAACTTGCCTAAAAAAGAATTAAACTTGCCTCTTCTAGAATTAAGCTAGAGCGGTCATTTCTAGCTCGAGCTTCTTCGTCTTGCTGTTTTAGATCTTCTTGCACTGAATTATGAGCTTAAGCTTGTCCGAAGTGTCGAATTGTCTCGGCGCTGACTACGTGAGGCTGTGATCGTGACCGCCGGGCCGGCCCTAGGCCTGGGCCGCGGTTGCAGATGGCGTGTGCAGATGCAAATGCTGAGCGTGTACTGGCCGGCACCCGGGCGTCGACTCCGGGAGCGCTCCCCTCAGGGGCTCTCGGGCGGGGCCGTACTGGGGCGATTACCCTTCCTCGCACAGCCTTCTCCCTATATACAAGCAGGGGGGCAAGCCCCCCCGCACCCCCCCATTTACCGATGACGTAGCGAAAGAAATCTACACGTGCACGCAGAAATGAATTTTTAGAATGAATTCGAAACATCTAGAACTGCAGCTGCGCATACAGCTGAACTTCAATCGAGAACTTCGGAACTTGAAACGTGCGGCGCGCGCGCACGCAGACGCTCTTACTCAATCGGGCTATCGAGGATTTTTGGCTCGGCCGTTCCATGGGCGCCGATTTGTTTTACGGGCGTCCGCATGCGTCATATATATATATAAGTAATAAGTTATAACTTAGTGTGCGCTTGTTCTTATGGGAACGCACAGGACCGCCCCCACCTTCGGCCTTTGGAGTCCGCCCAGCGTTAGGTTAACGTTACCATCAAACCCGCCAACGACCACACTGGGATTCGAAGCGGGATTGCTTCGGCCGGCCTGGATTCGAACCCAGAGGCTCAAGAGTGGAGAGTGCGGCGCCGGTCCGCTGGCGCCGGGTGGGATTCCAGCGGTGACATTGATCATGAATCAATGCAATTGTGCTCTGAACAAACTGTAGATATCGATCTGAGACTAACGACGTGTCGGGGCCCGGGGGTAGGCCCCTCGCTACGCCTTGGCAGGGGCCGCAGCCGGCGCGGGGGCCACGGGCGCCTTGGCCCCGCCCCCGCCCCCTGCCCCGCTGGGCCCGTACTTCTGAGAGTTCGCGAGGAACTGGCGCAGGTGGGAGCTGGCGTAGTAGGGCCGGTCCATCCCGTTGTTCCGCTCCTGGTCCTCTGCAGAGCATCGAGATTTCATTATTAGAAGCTTTCGAAGCAATCTAAGCTTTCGAAGCAATCTAAGGTGCTATGACCATAAAATGTCGAAGCAAAATCAGTTCCAGGCGCTCTCTTAGCTATAGGGTTCTAGACAAGAAATCCTCCTCACCGCAGAAGCAGAGGAGGATGGTGTCGATGGCGGCATCAAAGACGGCCATGAAGGCCGTCGCGACGGCGAAGGCTCCCACGCAGACGACCACGAGCGGGAGCACGGGGCTCGAGACGGGGCGCGAGCCCGTCGACGGCTGGTACGTCCCGTCCATCGCCAGCCACAGGTTCGCCAGGAAGCCGCACCTGCCCGCGGCAGCGCGGGATGTCAGCAGAAGACGCGCATGAAAAGGAGAAAGGCGGAACTAGCTGAGCCACTAGCTGTACTGTAGTCGCGATAAGCTTAAGTTGTTTATATGAACTAGAGACGAGTTGATATATAGAAGGACTAGCGTGCACTAGCTCAGCGGCCGCGAGCTCGAGCTCGAGCTCGGGCTCGGGCTTGGGGGCGGCGCGCACGAGATGACGATGGCGAGCTTGCCGAGGAACATGAGGAAGTCGCCAACGACGCCTACGGCCGCCACCCGGAGGATGTTCGCCAGCACCAGCGCGAACGAGCGCTGCGCCGCCCCGCAGAACGAGTCCCCGTGCATCGCGATCTGGCGCGGCCCGGCGGCGTGAGCCGGGAGGCCCGGAACTTGAGAAGCCCTCTCGAAAGAAACCGGTTCTAGAAAGGTCCAAGTAAAGGTTCCGGTTCCGGAAGTTCTATTGCGCGATTTAAAGCTGTCATTGCGTTCAACGGTTATCCATGACATCCCGGCCGCCGCCGCCGAGCTCTTATCCATATATTCCCCGGCGCACCATGATGTAGGCGCGGCGTGTGATGGCCTTGAGGAAGCGCTCGAGGCAGGCGAGGCAGCACTTGAGGCACACGAAGACGTACTTGACGACGACGTTCCTCTGCGCCAGGCCGCTCTGCCGCTGCACGTACGAGAGCACGGCGCGCGCCCACTGCGCGGACCAAGCAAGCGAGTCAGGGAGGACGTCGGCCGAAAAGTGGAAATCGAATTCAAAGCGGTTCGCGGCGGGCTCGCTCTCTTAATTCAAAACGAGGAAGGCACTCTTAAATAGCACTAGATCTAGAGCGCCTATGTTAAACCGAATTAGGAAAGAGCTAGGAAAGAGGAACCTAAAGTGGAATCTAAAGTAAGAGGAAATCAAAGCGAACTCGAGAGGACGCGCCTGGACGAGGGCGACGAGGAAGGCGCCGAAGGCGAGGGAGCCGAGGCTGTAGCGGACCGTCCGGTAGAGCGACTGCAGGATCGGCGCCAGCGGCAGCCGCTGCGGGGAGGGTCAGAGGCGGGGCGCGGCGGGGCGAGGCGGGGCGGGGGCCGCCGAGAGAGGGCCCTGGTGGAGCGCTGGCCGCTCTAAGACGATGATTCTAATGCGGGGCAGTGACCGGAAGGAGCGCTAGGGGGAGCGCTAGCCGCTCAAGGATGATGATTCTAAGCGGGGGGGGGGGGGGGGGGGGGGGGGGGGGGGGGTCCCTCGCTCGTCTTGGAGCCCGGCCAAGGCGGGTGAAGTAGCACAGATCTAGACAAGGAGGCCGACTATATAAATAGAAGTCTAGCTTGTTAACAGATCTAGTACATTTATAGTTGGTGCTCGCCTTGGAGCCGTCGGGGCCGGGGCGGGTGAAGTAGCACAGATCTAGAGAAGGAGGCCGAACATATAAATACAGATCTAGTTTGCTAACAGATCTGGTTTGTTGTTAATAGATCAGACCTTGGAGCCGTCGGGGCCGGGGCGGGTGAAGTAGTACGTGGCGACGCTCCCCGCGATGGTAGTCGTGCAGAAGGCCTCCGCCACCTGCACCGTCCACTGCGCGGGGCGGGGCGGGGGCGGCGCGGGCTTGTAATTAGGTACGGGGGGGCGGGGGGGCGGGCTAGGTAGCCAGGAGGGAGGGGGGGATCAGGCTAGGCCAAGCTGAGGCGGGAACAACGGGGCGCGGCGCTTACAGCGGCTAACAGCGTCGGAGCAGCCTCGGCCGCGTATGATTTAGATCTAGAAAAAGGAGGGGGAGGAACAGGGTTATAAAATATAGGAGGAGGAGAGGGACGAGGGATATAGGAGCGGGTCGGAGCAGAGCAGAGCAAGCGGGGCGGGGGCGGGGCGGGGCGCACGAAGAGGCCGAAGACGTGGTAGGCGATGGCGCCCCGCGTCGTGTTGTCGTACCTGCCGGCCGTTCAGAGGCGAGGCAAACGACGGGAGAGGAGAGGGAGGAAGGAGAGAAGGAGGACGAGTCGACCGCCCCAGGACGGGGCGTTTAGGGAGAAAACGAGAGCCAAAGAGAGGGCGTGCGGTGCGGCGGGGCGGTGCGGGGCGGGGAGGGCGGGGAGGGGCGAGGGGAGAGGAGAGGAGAAGGAGGAAGCGAGAGCCAAAGGGAGGGGGGAGAAGCGGGAAAGGAGAGGGGCGGGCGGGCGGGTACGGCGCACTTCATCTGGCGGCTCGCGGGTCGTACTGGGAGGCGGAGCAGAGGAAGACGAAGACGTACACCCAGTACACTGCGAACGAAGTAGGGGGGGTAGGGGGTGAGCGGCACGCGGGCAGGAGGGAAGCAATGGGGGAGGGCGGGGGGCGGGGGAAGGGAAGGGGAGGAGGAAGGGGGGGGGGGGGGAGGGGGGGAAGAAGCTGGAGCGGGGCCCCGTCCGCGGCTACCGAGCTCGGCCGGAAAGAGACCCCCTTTAACCGGGGCCCGGCCCGGCCGACAGCCAGCCTCGAGCTGATTCCTCGCGGCCTCGCGGCGGGCGGGCCCTAGCGGGCGCCTCTGCTCTCTAGCCCCCTGTACCCCCCCGCCCCGGGCCGGCAGCCTCTCGCGTTGCCTTTGCCGTCCCACCGCCCATCGCCCGTCCCATCCCACACTCGCGCACCGAAGAAGACGGCGATGGCGGCGAACTCCCAGACGGGGAGGAAGACGACCCAGACCAGCGCCCGCACCGCGTCCGCCGCCTCCTTCACGATCTGGGGGGGGGGGGGGTATGCGGAGGAGGTGAGGGGAGAGAGGGGCGCCGAGGGCAGAGAGTGTCGGGTGTCGAGTCTGTCTAGGCGAGATGGATGGGTGGGGGGGGGGGGGGGGGGGGGGGTGGCGCCCTCCCAGGCGGGTGCGGAGCCGGCCCGGGGGTGGGGGGGGGTGGGGTGGGGGGTGGGGGCAGAGCCGGGCCCCGGGGGGAAGGTGTGTGTGTGTGGGGGGGGGGGTGGGGGGGGGTGGAGGGGGCGTACGCCGACGGCGATGGCGATGCGGCGGCCCATGACCATCAGCACGAGGAGCGCCACAGCCGTGACCCCCACCATCGTCCACGCCAGCGCCTGGCGAAGGGTGAGAGGCAGGGGGAGGGGGGGATGGAGGGGAGGGGGGTACGGCGAGCGCGCCTTCATGACCTCGCGGCGGTCGGAGGAGGGGTCCAGCGCCGACGGCAGCGGCTCGCTCGTGATCCGGTCGTACCCCTGGCAGAAGGTCGGCGGGGCATGCGAAAGGACTCGAGGAAAGGCAGGGGGCGAACGATCGTGTTCAGCTCGTTCTGGCCGATGTACCCGGCCTTGAAGAAGAAGACCAGGGTACCCCCGACAAGGGCGCCGATCACCAGGAGGATCGTAACCCAGACCTGAGGGTGCAGGGTTCAGGAGGCGCCCGTTGGAGGGAGAACGGGGGTGGGGCGAGGGAGAGGGGAGGGGGGGGGGGGACGGCGCACCATGATGCCGGCGAGGTACTTGAGGAGGAGGAGGTACACGAATCCGAGCACGAGGGGGGCGATCAGGCCCATCACGAGCTGCAGGGGGTACGGGAATCAGTCCGGGGGTACGCAACGCGCGAGTGAGCGGGGAGGGGGGTACGCGCCTCGACCGGCCAGGCGGCTTGCACGTCGGCCAGGTACGAGTTCAGCTGGCTCCAGCCGTCCTGCGGGGGGTACGTCATCACAGAGGACGAGGGGGCTGAATGGGGTACTGCACGCCTTCATGAGGTTCTGCACCGACGTACCCCCCAGGAGGGAGCTGTAGCGCGGGGAGGGGAGGCACCGCCCGAAGACTGCAGAGCCAATTAGGGGGGGGGGGGGGGGGTGGAGAACGGAGAGAGGGTACGTGCTCACCGTTGGTGGTGGGGTACGAGATGGAGCAGCGCGAAGCGTCGCCGGAGAGGTACCGCCGGACGCACGCGTTGACGTCACCGGAGCCGAAGAGGCGCCCGCCGTTCAGAATCGAAGAGACGGCGGAGGAGTCGGAGGGGGAGGAAGAGGAGGGGGGTACGGTCGCGTTGGACGCCGTCGAATTAGCGGGAGAAACCGTCGCATTGGTGGGAGGGCGGTGGGCAGGGTAGGGGCGTCGGGGGCGGGAGGGTCCCGTTGCCGGCGGCGGCGGGGGTCGGAGTGGGGAACAGACGGGCGGTGGGCGAGGGCGGACGGGGCGGGGGTTGGGGTGATCAAGAGGGCGGGGTAGGGAATATGGACGGGCTGGGGTAGAGGTGGCGTTGACGAGCCCGAGGAGGGCCGGGAGGAGCCGGAGGGGAGAACGTCGGGGAGGGGAGGGGGCGGAGGGGAGGGGGAGGGGAGGGGATGTGGCGTTGCCGGCGCCGGACGGCGGGCCGATGGCGTTGCCTAGTGCCGTGTCGACGGCGCATGTACCAGCAGGTCGAGGGCGGCGCCGGCGAGGCCGGCGGAGGGGGCGAGACCCGGGGGGCACACGAGGTTAACGAAGCTGAGCGCCTCAGGGCAGGCGCCCACGCAGAACGAGTCCAGCACGTCCGTCGGGTTCTGCTCGGCGGGTCGCGCGCGCGCGCCAGCGTCGGCCGGGGCGCGCGGCGCCGGCGGGCGAGCGGCGCGGCGCGGCGCACCGGCCAGAAGAGGAAGCGGTGGTCGGGGAATGTTGTGCCACATACGCTCCCGGCGCCGTCTACGGGATACAGGAGCTTGCTGGGATCCCCCTTGTTGAATGCGAATCCGGCCACGACCCACATCCCTGAGCGAGGCGGCGGAAGCAGGTCGGCGGGCTGGGCGGGGCGCTGGGGCCGGGCGGGGCGGGGCGCCCGGGCGGGGCGCACCGATCCAGAAGGCGATGAAGAGGACGAGCCAAAGCACGTCTCGGCAGCGCCGGTTCTCGTCGATGTAGCTCTTGGCGTCCGAGACGGGCGCACGCGGCTCCTCCGGCGGCGCGACCTTCCCGTCCGTCTTTGACATCGCGCTCGCTCGGCCGCTCCGCTCCGCCGCCGCTTGCTAGCGGTCCCGGCTGAGCTGAGGCCCTTGACGCCCGCTCCGAGTGCCCAACCGGCCAGCAGACTGGGCCCCTCCCGGCTCGGCTTCGCTAGCTAAGCGAGCTGACGCGCGCGCCCGCACCAAAGCTAGCGGAGCGCGGCCGCTGGGCTGGACGGTTTGAGACTTGAATCTGGCTCGATGCGCGGCCCGCGGGCGCAGTCGCGGCGTGCTCTGAATGCTGTGCAATCGCTCCGGAGCTGGCCGCCGGGGCGGCCGCGGCACCGACTGCTTAAGCTTGGCCTTGCGCTGAAACTGGCTATTCGCGTACCCCCGCGCCTTCAGCTTCAACACAGCGCCGGTGCACGCGCGCAGTTTACGGCTGCATGCCAGCCCCAACGCACGCTAGCTATGCAGCTGGCGCTAGCTCTCGTCTCGGCGCTCCGCTCTAGATATCATGATCATCGGATCAGGCCCGGCGGCCTAGGCGCGCGTGCACGTGTACATGTATATGTACGCATAAGTACACGTACGCGTACGCGTATAGCGCATGCGCGCATACCGGCCCGGCCCCGCGGCAGCGTCCGGCCCCGGGCCGCTGTAGATCTAGATCTAGATCTAGATCGCAGTGCGCATGCGCACTGCTGTATAGGCCTCCCGTCCCCGATCGCGAGCTCCCTGTAGGCTGCAGGCCGCTCCTAGCGCTAGCTCAGCTGCTGGGCCGCTAGCTATATATAGCGCAGCGTGCCATGGCCGGCTCCAACGCATGTGTGCACGCGCTCGACTCGGCGAGCGCTAGCGCTCAGCGGCTCGACTTTCGCCGCGGCGCTCCCGGCCGCGGAGTCCACGCGCGCGCGCCCCCGCGCATACCGTCCGGCGCGGCGGCCGATCGGCCACTACTGCTCGGCCTAGACTAGCGATCTAGATCTAGAGCCTACTGCACGGCCTAGACTAAGCTGCCTAAGCTGGGTGCGGTTTAAATTTCACGAGCCGCTGATCATGAGCTAGCCTAGTAGCGCCTGCAGTGGACGAGGAAGGGCTGGGCGAGGCCTAGGGCGCGGGCGGCCTCGAAGGCAGCCCGGGGCCCAGTACTACGGTAGGCCCTGAGGCGCGGATCGGAGCGCGCCGACGTTGGGCCACTGGTTCGCGAACGCGAAGCCATAGTAGGACATCACGTCCTCCCCGTCTGCAGCTGATCATGATCATGAGGACGGTTATAATTAGAAGGGAAGAGTGGGAAGGGCCCGGGGGGGGGGGGGGGGTGTACTTGGTATGTGCAGTCCGGCTCGCCCTCGCGATCGCACGAGAAGGTCTGGCCCCGGACCTCGTTCGCGATGAGGGACTCCAGGGGGTACCGGTACCACTGCACCGCGTGACGTCATGGCGGTGTTAAAGGGGGTAGAGAAGCGAGGAGGGGAGTACGTATACCAGGAGGTAGGCCATCCACCTCCAGCCTTGCACTAGCCACGGCGCATGTACACTGCGGCAGCTGCAGGCAAATGCCAGAATTCAAGCGGCAACGGGAAGCTTAAGCTTAAGCCCCTTGAGCACGCGGGGATGCAGGCCTAAGGCCCGTCCAGGGCGCTTGGTGCATGAGGTCGTTTTCCAAAAAAGTCCAGGGCGCTAAATATTTAAGAACTCGACATCAAGATTCACAAAGAAGCTCACTCGACATCAGGATTCACATGTACATAGAAGCTCAGTGAATCCACGTGTATACGTAGAAGCTCAGTGAGCATGCATGCCGTTCTCGTTACTAAAACGTTAGGAATTCATACATAGGGATCGGAGCTCAAATTAAATGATTGCACACACTGAAAAGGTGACTAGAACCTCTTCGGATCAAGGCTCCTGAACTATCCCGGAGATCCCACAATTAAGTAAGAAAAGACCAACCTCAGGCTTCCCAAGAGCGGCGAACTGCCCGTCCCAGTTATGGCCGTGCTTCCCAACCAAGCCCGGGAAGTCGGCCGCAAAGGGCGGAGTCTTGTTATTGACAGAAGATCCCTTGGAGTCTGACATTTTGAGCCTAAAAACGCGGGTTTTGATCATGATCAGCACCAAGATTCACAAGAATCAGGGGAAGGGATCGTAGGAATCAGACTCAGGGCACCAGATGAACGTGAAGTGCCTCAGGTGGTGGTCGCGTCGACACCGAGCTCGCTGCAGCTTTGCAGCGATCCGGTGCGCTCCTTAAAGTGAGCCCGAGCTGCGAAATCTGCCGGGTTAAGACTTGGCCCAATCATCCGACCGGGGTACACCCTTCAATTACCCGTCGCCCGAAAAAGGCGTCTGGCGACCAATCACCGTGCAGGGTTTCAGCCAATAGTCACGCACTGATTCCGATCCTAGTGAGGCTGCAGCCTACAGCCTGCAGCCGGCAGCTGCAGCTGCTGCAGAGGCTGCCACGTACAGGGCCTGGCACTGCGGTCAGCCGCCGCACTGCGGCAGTGCCACTGTAGACCGGCGCTGCCCGGTAGTACTCGACGCCTAGCGCCTACTACTAGTACCTGCTGGCCATGTAGCTCAATGCTGATAGGTACGTCGTTACCCTCGATGCCGTTATCAATCTCGAGGCTCGAGGCCAAGGGTCGGAGTCTGCACCAGCTTCAAGCCGACTCGAGCTTATCAGGCTCGTAAAGATAATTACGTCTAGCTTCTTGAGCTAGGTAGCTATATTAATGCTCGCATAGTATTCGGATTCCCTGTGCCACGTTGTGGCCTATCCGTATCCGTTGCAGCCTAGCTCACATCCTAGGCTGGCCTACGCAGTAGTACTGCGTGCAACGCCAGATCTTCGAGAGCTACTCGTCCCGATAATTCCGTAAGCGAGGCTTGACAACTGAAATATAATATTCAGTCGAAAAAGCAATCCGGGTACGACCATACGGCCTTAACATGCCGGCCCCCACCAAGCGTCGACCTCGACGCTAAAAAGCAATCCGGGGACGCCTTAAGGCAAAGACAAGAGGTTCTCGATCGGAAAGGGTCGTAACCGCGAGATATGAACCTCAATCAACTGCCCAGGTCGATGAAAAATTCGAGGGTCATCCGGCACCGATCGAATTTTCACGCGGGACCTGCTCACCACTTCTTCAACAATATATGGTCCAGAGTAACCAGATGCGGTGGCCTGCCCGGGCTTCTTTGTTCTTTCCGGTGGTAGATACAAATCAACCGGGTCGCCGATCTTGAAAGTCCTTCTTCGTCCCTTATCGATCCAGCCATGCTTAATTCTCAAGCTTTGCTTGAACAGATTTAAAAATGCCATACGCCAATCAGCAATTTGCTGATTTTTGTGGATTCTTAACCACGCCGCGAGTACTTCATTAGAAGCGGGTAGTTGAACTACCGGCCTGTACAAGGCTGATGTCGGCTGATTACACTAGGGGGGCTCCCCCCAGTTCCAATAGATCGGAATCCGATAGTCTGGCGGTCTTTGAACTACGAACTTGCCAAATTCGCCATACTGGAAACTTCATAACTTTGGGAACTTCTGTTCAGATTTGACAATAACTTTTGGTGTCAATGAAGATCCCAAATCAGGAGTCCCGATAGTATTAGATAGAGTACCGATAGTGCCAGATATAGTAACGATTGTAATGGGCAGAGTTCCCAGAAAAGCTATTAATAGCAGGCTTTCGCAGCCGGGCGCTCGCGCCCCCCTGCCCCGTGCACCCTGCCCATGCATGAATACTGCAATTGCAACACAGCGCCGCCCTAGCAGCCGCACACTATCTAGAGCTAGCACTGCGGAGGAGGGAAAGGAGGGCCTTGGGCCAGAAGACCACTCGGCCTTCCAGCCCACTGAAAGTCGTGAGCTCTTCGTTGCCAGGTAACTCCGCGATATCCTCGGGGATCTGCACGCTAGACGTGAATGAACTGAATAAACCTCGAGGGGAGTGACAGAGCTACCTTTCTGCCCAGCACGTCCTCGTCAGCGTTGCCTTCGGCCAGCACAACCAACTTGACGACGTCCGAGGGCTCCTCAGCTTCGCCCAACTGAAATGGAGGGCTCCTCAGCTTCGCCCAACTTTTTAATTACTGCTAGTCGACCTCTGTTCAATATTGCAAGGGGGGAAGGGGACCCCCTTGCTTCCCGTTCCCTCGCTTCAGCCAAAATTTTTCTATGAGGCCGTTTTCGAGGTCCAGTTTGCAACACCAGAAAAAAATGGGGCTTTATTCGCATTCCGATTGGCTCGGTGGACCGGTCAGCTTTCGACTTTCGAGCATGAAAGTCGAGGGGAAAAGTGGTTTTCGAGGGGAAAACGAACTTCTCCTCACTCCGGTCTTCGAATTTCTTACGCGGTTATGCATGGAACCAGTTCTCCCTAGCTGTCTCCTCTAGATTTCCGCTTCCTCGCAGCTGCAGTGCGCCGCGTACGCCTTGCTTTTCGTTGCGCGGTTCTGCATGGAACCACTTCTCTCTAGCTGTCTCCTCTAGATTTCCGCTTCCTCGCACTGCGCCGCGTACGCCGCACGGTACCCGTGCCGCCTGGACTACTTTTGACCGCATCAAGCTTGCGCCGCTGCCTATAGCTAGCTGCGCCGCGAACAGGACCTGCGATTGCAGCTGAGCACGCCCGGCCGTGCAGATCTAGATCGTGCTCTGTTGCTGCGCTCAGCACGTCTGCGAAATCGAGCTTATACCGCAAAACCGCGTGCGCCGCTGCCCGCAGCCGAGCACGCCGGGCGGGCCGGGCGCTCTTGTTGTGGTCGACACTTCGCTGCTTGGCTTCTCGGTTTCGCCGCGGTGCTTGCTTCGGCAGATTGCCCCGCAGCTTTATGCCCGGTAGTAGGTTCGCCAAATTACGCGCGTGAGTCTGCTGCTGTGCAAGTCCCCATCAGATGGGACGGCGAGCTGCAGCCGCTTCTGTGCCCGGAGACGTCGTCCCGGGGCGGGACTTCGTGGCGGGTGGCGCAGGCTAGCGCTGCACGGTGTCGTCATCATGCAACGGCGGAACTTGCTTACATTGTCCGGAGGGAGCCCATGCGCACTTCTGCTGGCGCAAGCACTTGTTTCGTCATGTCCGGCAGCACGCGTACGGTCGCAGCGCTCGAGTTCGTGCAGTTTCGATCGAGTCACGCGATGGCAAAAATGCAGCTCCTAACGCACGTATTCACCGCCACGCAGGGCCCGGGCACTTCCAATTCAGCAGTGCGTGCTCAGTCTTCAGTTGGCGTTCAGCTTTCTGAAATTATTGGGGAAGGACCCCCTTCCCCTTCCCCCACTTGGGGGTGTTCGGGTGCCACCCTAGGCCAAAATGAAATGTCCCGACCTCCCAAAACCCGGGATTTCTCGCCGCATCCTAGCAAGGCATGTCTCTAGGAGTCCGGAAACGTGTACCTGAAGATCCGGGTCCCGTCGGGTCGACCTGGAATGGGCAAGAACACATTTTCAAAAAATGCTACCTAGTGCCTCACCAAGTGGCGGTATATCTGCCGGATCGAGTGCGCCTGAATGCGCCTGATACGCCCGACGATTCATGTCATACATGCCGAGACCGGAGGGGCACAGGGTGGTCCGCTAGGCCGCCTCAAGTACCTGTTGTAACGGACGCCGGAAAAAGAGCTCCTGCGAGTCGGGAGCCGATTGCTGGGTACGCAGTACTACGTTCTTGCCATGGCGCGCCGAGGCGGACGAGGGCGCGGTGCGGACCTGCCGCCTGACATATCCGAAAGCGAAGTTCAGCTCTGCTCGACACCGTATCGGCTTGCCGGACTTCCGCGTGTGGCGTCCGTCGACATCGCGCCGACCACGGCGAGTGCGCGCCGAGGTTCTGCTCTGCTGCATGGATCGCTCGCCCGGGCCGGGCCACTCGAGCCTCACTCGTGCGCTCGCTCGTGCGCTCGCCGGCGCCGCGTGTGGCGCTGCCGTCGGCGCTGCCACGCTCCACGCTCCACCGATTCCGGCCGCACCAGGTACGAACTCGTCCACCGCCGCGCCGCCCTATATAGCTAGGCACCGATTCCGGCCGCTCCAGGTTCCGGCCGATTCCAGCTGCAGCCTTCGATCGCGACCGCCCCGCCGCCCTCTAGATCTCACTTCCCGCGAACCCGCTAAGCGCAGCAGCGAGCGTCGCAGCTGGGCATCAACATGTACATCGCATCTGTTCCATCGGTGCGCATGCTGCCCAGCTGTGCTCGTCGCTTCCTCTGCCGCGGGGGAAGGGTCCGGTTGCATGACTCATGCTTGCCACCCTCAGTCTTGCATTTGCAATTGCAACCGCATGCAATCGACCGGGTTGAGCCGCTAGCAAGCATCACATCACCTCCAAGACCTCGGCCTCCGCCTCCGTTGACGGCACGCCCGTCCGCCTTGCTGCACTCCTCGTACGCGTCCGCGCTAGTACGCTAAGCGCCTGCCGCTGCGCCGGCGCCTAGCCTCCGCCCGCGCCGAAGCCGGCCAACGCCGGCGCGGCGGCGCGGCCGCCGGGCTCCTCCCGCTCCTCGGGGCGGAGGCGCAGCAGGCGGCGGCGCGGCTCGCGGGCGGGGCGGAGGCGCGGCGGGCGGCGGCGCGGGTCGCCGGGCGGGGCGGAGGCACGGCGGGCGGCGGAGCAGCTCGCCGGGCGGGGCGGAGGCGCTGCGGGCGGCGGAGCGGCTATCCGGGCGGGGCGGAGTCGCGGCGGGCGGCGGCGCGTCTCGACGGGCAGGGCGGAGGGCGGAGGCGCAGGGCGGGGCGCCGCGGCGGAGGCGCGGCGGGCGGCGGCGCTTCTCAAGATCTAGTCCTCCGCTGAGCTAGATCTCGTCCTCGAGCTCCCCCACTTCTGAAAAGCACCGGCTCACTATCTATCTCCACACTAGTCCACACTATCTCGGCTCAAAGCTAACGTGACCAGCTGCAGGGGTGAACTTTCCTGCTCAACCTTTAGAGGTCCTTCCCCTCCAACAGGGGCAGTGCAACTGCAGTGTCCCTGTTCCGTTCATATTGCATACACAGATCGCCGCAGCTGAAGACCACAGAAGCCCTCCCACAGGCTTATCGTCGCCTCTTCCTCTGGCGGTACCCTGTCGTTAGTTGACATGTATCTCCCGGCCCGGGCGGCCGCATTGACGTGTACGCTCAGCCTGAAGCGTTTCAACCGCCGCACGCTGAGACAGGAGCGTTTCAACTGTCTGAGAAGAACATTAGAGTAGCGCCGACCCGTCAAATCAATCAGGTTTGCGATCTCGATAGAGTCAGCCCGAATAATGTGAATGACGTGTTGCTGCAGGCTTTCCCGCCATCGCCGTGCGCAGTGCGTAATGAATCTCAAGAGACTTCTTCAAATCGCTAAAATGCTGCGCAGGAACCTTCCTCAAAACGCGGGCGCTGCAATGGCGGGTCAGCTGATCGTGTATAGGCTTCGATTAATATTGAAAACGATCTCAATCACGCTGGCGTCGACTCAAGCCCCGTGGCCGCGGCGGCGCCCGCCCATCGCCCAGATGCTCGAAATTCGCTCTCGGGCGTATTGCGAGTAGCGGAATAGTCGGTGAGCCGGGAAGTGCAACGGCTCAGTTTCCAACATCCCGGGCCGCGTTGGAGAGCGGTGCGCCGTTTGGCACCTGGTCCTTAATGCTATCCCTCAGTGCGTTCGCCCCAGATGTCGTGCAGCACCTGCAAACGGCTTTTCACATGTACAGACAAGTTCTCGTTCGACCGGCACATCGAGCGTGCGAAGTGCTCGCCGCAGACTGTACCTTCCGACATGTCTCATGCTCTATTGTCTGTCCGTCGGCTCCTTCTCTTCGCCAGCACGAGGCTGCACACGCCCGAGGTAATTTTTGTGCTGCGTTGTTGGAC
The DNA here is from genome assembly GCA_004431415.1 of Cyanophora paradoxa. Classification (NCBI taxonomy): domain Eukaryota; class Glaucocystophyceae; order Cyanophorales; family Cyanophoraceae; genus Cyanophora; species Cyanophora paradoxa. The sequence continues at coordinate 199,922 of QPMI01000493.1, read as the reverse complement.
CCGATCGATGAAGTGACGTTGCCCGCAACGCAGAGGCTGCGGAAGATGTAGTCGAGTCCGAGTGCAGCAGCAACTCGTCCGAGTCCTCAAGCGCCTCCGTGACGCCGGCCTCGCGGATATCGAAATTCAAGACCTTGTCTACCAGATGCGCGGCGGGAGCGAGCAGCGCGCCAGCCGCGTGGCTCTGCGGGCGCTCGAAGCGGCGGGCCGCCTCACCATGCTCTCGCAAGACGGCTCTCTTCAGGACCGCCGCCGCTGGCTGCCGCTCACCCCCATGGGCGACTTCCGCCTCGACCCCCTCAGAACTTCGGAAGGCCTGGATAGCCTATATATGTTTACGGCGAGCCCTCTGCAGACAACACCATCATCTTTTAGCCAGCTGTTCAGGGTTAGGGGTAGGCCGCGCGAACAAAAATGATGCGCAGCGTTTTTCCGCTCCAGAACAATCTTTCATATACAGTGCGCTGAATCTGGCCTTTCATTCAGGCTTTTCTTTATTCGGTTAGATCGCAGCGTCTGCATATCAGCCCTTTTCTATTCTTTTCAATCATGTATAATCTGTGTCTATCTTTACTACTTCAACCTGCCGCGCGCGCTGGGCCGGGGTCGATCTACATCTGCCCCGTGCATGTTCGTGCCACTATTACTCTTTCATTAGATCCCGACTCCCCCCTTGCACCCCCGGCGCGCCAAACGCGGCCGGGCCCCTAGTTAATTTCCGGGCCGCGTGCCGCACTACTAGCAGTACTAGTGGTAGTTGAAGAGTGCGCGGGCACCGCACTGCGCATGCCATCCCCAGATCTAGAGCTGCCAAGGCCAAGGCTAGCATTGTTATCAGTACTAGTACCAGCTTCAGCTTCAGCTGCAGCTGTGGCATTGCCGCTCGAGCTGGTCGAGTCCGCTGCCTGCATATGCTGTTCGGCTAACTGTGCCTGTCTATGCATTTGACGCGTATACGTATGCATATCGCCTTCGATATCTGTGCCCATATCGGCCTCAGCGTGTTCAACGCCGCCCGCTGCAGTTGCCTGTGCGCCTCGCAGCTTAGGGGGTCGACGTGTAGACGGCTTCAGAAGCGCGGGGCCAGGGCTCGTAAAAGTGAGCTGCTTAGCTATACCAGCTATATATATCATAGCCGCTGCTGCTGCAGTTGCGTCCGAACGCCAGCGGCATCGCATATGTGTACGCATACGTCCCGCGCTGCTGTGCTTGTTGGCTACTAAGCGCCAGCCGTTCGTACAGGCGGAATCGCGGATCCAGACCGCATCTTCGTCCACTGCGTCGGCCGCCACCGTAGTCTTTGCGGGTCCAAACGCTGCTGTCTGCGCCTCGACTGCCGTGAGCCGCGGCGCGCCCTCTGCGAGCGTAGGCAGTGACGCGTAGTGTAGATCGATCGGGAGATAAGGATCATATCCGCGCATGAGCCGGAACGGCGTGAATCCCGTAGCTTGAGAAACCGTCGTGCGCATAGCTAGCAGTGCCTCGCCGACCACACGTGTCCAGTGCGTCTTACGATCACTAGCTAAGCTGCGGATTTTGGCTTCCAGCGTCTGATGTCCGCGTTCCAGCACACCTTTCGCTTGCGGCGTATATGCTGGCATGATCACCAATTTAATTCCCATCGAGGTGAGAAACTCGCGCACTTCTTTCGAAGTCGATTATTCGTTGCATGATAACCGCCGTGTCCCGATCCGAAGCCGCTATGCGCTTCCTTAATAATTTCCTTCCGCAGGGAAACTGGGATCACGATGCGCTCACGTGTCTCCCCGTGAGGATACGACAGATGAAGCAGCAGACCGCCATAAAAAGGTGACTAGAACCTCTTCGGATCAAGGCTCCTGAACTATCCCGGAGATCCCACAATTAAGTAAGAAAAGACCAACCTCAGGCTTCCCAAGAGCGGCGAACTGCCCGTCCCAGTTATGGCCGTGCTTCCCAACCAAGCCCGGGAAGTCGGCCGCAAAGGGCGGAGTCTTGTTATTGACAGAAGATCCCTTGGAGTCTGACATTTTGAGCCTAAAAACGCGGGTTTTGATCAGCACCAAGATTCACAAGAATCAGGGGAAGGGATCGTAGGAATCAGACTCAGGGCACCAGATGAACGTGAAGTGCCTCAGGTGGTGGTCGCGTCGACACCGAGCTCGCTGCAGCTTTGCAGCGATCCGGTGCGCTCCTTAAAGTGAGCCCGAGCTGCGAAATCTGCCGGGTTAAGACTTGGCCCAATCATCCGACCGGGGTACACCCTTCAATTACCCGTCGCCCGAAAAAGGCGTCTGGCGACCAATCACCGTGCAGGGTTTCAGCCAATAGTCACGCACTGATTCCGATCCTAGTGAGGCTGCAGCCTACAGCCTGCAGCCGGCAGCTGCAGCTGCTGCAGAGGCTGCCACGTACAGGGCCTGGCACTGCGGTCAGCCGCCGCACTGCGGCAGTGCCACTGTAGACCGGCGCTGCCCGGTAGTACTCGACGCCTAGCGCCTACTACTAGTACCTGCTGGCCATGTAGCTCAATGCTGATAGGTACGTCGTTACCCTCGATGCCGTTATCAATCTCGAGACTCGAGGGTCGGAGTCTGCACCAGCTTCAAGCCGACTCGAGCTTATCACTGAGTCAGGCTCGTAAAGATAATTACGTCTAGCTTCTTGAGCTAGGTAGCTATATTAATGCTCGCATAGTATTCGGATTCCCTGTGCCACGTTGTGGCCTATCCGTATCCGTTGCAGCCTAGCTCACATCCTAGGCTGGCCTACGCAGTAGTACTGCGTGCAACGCCAGATCTTCGAGAGCTACTCGTCCCGATAATTCCGTAAGCGAGGCTTGACAACTGAAATATAATATTCAGTCGAAAAAGCAATCCGGGTACGACCATACGGCCTTAACAACACATTACATGCGATCATGATCAGCAGAAGTACAAGTACGCGTGTGCACACGCTTGCGCAGAAATATCAATACTCCAGGCGCTGGTGAAGGCTCCACTCCGATCCGGCGAACCAGCCGCGAAGGAGCGCGCGCGCCGTGCGCCGGAGGCGCGTGCGGTCCTCCTCCGCGATGCGCAGGTCCGGGTCCTTTTGCTCGGCGATCTCGACGGCGATCCGGAGGCGGTTGCCGAGGGGCGCGACGAGGGACAGGGGCGCCAGGTCGTGCGCGTCCCGGCTCTCGACGAGGACGCGGAGATCGAGGCGGCCGGCGGCGGCCAGGGCGGCGGCGCAGGCGCGGAGGAGCCGCGGGCGATCCGCGAGGGGCACGAGCGACAGGTCCGTCTTCAAGGTGAGGCCAGGCAACGGCTGCAAAGCGCCCAGAGCCTCGACCCCAGCCTCCGTGTCCAGCTGCGCATGCATATTTCAAACGGTAAATTCGAAACGCATGATCGACCAAATGCAAGCGCATAAAAGTATCTCAAAAAGAAATTGAATTGATCATGAAGTAAAGGTTGCTTATGCGAAATTGAAAACAGGCACCTGCGAAACCGTAAAGCGCCGTAGTTTGGACCGCATTCGAGCCGCCAACTCGATTGCAAGGTAGAGCTGGCCACGCGCACGAGATTCTGAGAATAACTTCGACTCGATCTGTGGTGAGCACGAATAAATCGCGATCGGACGCATTGAAAGTTTTGGAATTGTTTGACCTCGAAGTCAATCGCAAAGAGGCCATCGATTGAGGCGATGGCGTCGAAGAAAGGCTGTGCGTCGGATGCCGATGGAACCTCCTGGAGTCTGCATGCGCACATATATGATGTCAGGTAAACGATCATGAACTTGCATGCGCAGGAACGAGCTAAATTAAATTCGCACCTTACGCAGACTTCTTTGAGGTTTACAAGGCGGGCAAGGGGTGCCGCGCATCGCAAGAGAGACTGATTGACCTGCAACGAACACGGGCGGACCGTCGAATTAAGTATAAGTTGCCGCAAGCGGAGATCGGTAAGGGCGAGCTAATTTATAGGTTGCTGTAAAGGGCTCGTGCAGAGACGGCGCGAGGGCTTGCAGCACCGGAAACGAGAGCCGCTCGAGGCCCGACAGCCGCGAAAGCGCGTTACTGAAGCGCATCAAGCCTTCCTGACTCATTGGCATTATGCATTCCAGTTCGTGCGAGATCTCGAGGTTTTGCAGGACCTGAGAACCTTGAGTGTGGCGCAAAAACCGAGGCTTTTCTATTATTGGGAGCACGCCGGACGGTTATCGCGCACCTGCGAAGCGCGGGCTGAGCCTGCGAGAGCTTCTAGTCCATCCACGAAGTTATATAGAACACCGATGGCCTCGAACGCGTCCTCGCGATCGTCTGACAAATCAAAGTCCGCTGGCGCCTGCGCCTCAAGCTCGTCTACGATTGATGACTTATAATTCACGACCGCAGATGTTAAACGTTGCGCGCTCGGTCATGAGCTCGATTCGCACCGGCCTGGTCAGGCAGAGCTCGACGCTGTCGATGCGGGACTCCGCGAGAAGAAGCCGCGCCACCCGTCGAAGGAAGTTAACGGGTACGTTCAAGCTAACAGACCGGAGCGCGGGGAGCGCGGCCAGGAGAGCCCGGGCAAAGTTGGCCCCAACGGGAAACGGGATGCTGATGTGCTGCAGGGAGGTGAAGGGCGCCAACACGACAGCCACCTTGGCGTCCTTGTTCTGGATAAAATCCAACCATGAAAAGAACCTATAGTGGTGGCCCGGGATAGCAAGGCGCGCCCCTTATATATATATACAGCAGCAGCTGATCTGGGTGCAGCGCAAGCAGGAAAGCGGGTCCTAACTGCACACACACGCACCACAGACGAAGATTAAGCCTTAAAGGTGGATTAGAGATGTAAGGAATCTACTTTTAGCTCACGCCAAAAGATGTCTGACAAGCGCTTGAGAGGCTAGGCTCAGCAGCTATGACAGAAATCCCCGGGTACGCTCGGTTGCCAATCAATTAGGCAGCGAGTTCGTACGTCGACGTAGACACTCCAGCCCTTCCAGTGCCCAGCCTGCCGCAACACTCAGATCGCGGACCGGCAAGCCAGGCTCGTATTCATGCTAGAACGCTGTGCCGACTCGGCAACTGTGACTTTTAGGACCGGACTCGAACTGTGGAGTGATCTCCGCACGATGGCACACAGAGCCCGTGGTCTCTAGTTAGAGCTCCTCGGAAGGTATTAACCAAAAGAGCTCCTCGGAACGTACTTAGCAAGAGAGCTCCTCAGGACGTACTTTATAAGCTAGACACTAAATCTGTAGCCTAGTAGGTTCCCTTTGACACTAAAATCGTTGTGAGAGCTCTATCGTCACGCGGGGGCGGCGTAGAAAAATACTAAAACAATGCCCGATCGCGACAAGGAATTCCAGCGAAATCTGAAATTCCGGGAAGAAAACAATCGTCGGTAGTCACGTAGCCTGCGGCTGGTTAAACCAGGGTCGTCGCACTAAATCTGATCAACAAAAAAGGCCGTCGCACGGTCCGTAATCATATATAATCTCTCTCTCTCTCTCTGAAAAAGCGTATATGACCGAGTATTGAGGATCCCGCTCGCAGTTGAAGTCCGTGCTCAGTGATATACGGCGTGGCGTCAGCACCGCGTTCAAGCCGCAGTGGATCACTGCACGCAATGTCTTTGTAACCGACATATCACCGTCCACCCACGACTTGGTTGTACGTGGTCCACCGCGTAAACATCTTCAGCAATTTCCGCAGCCGGAGCCCTCTCCAATCTCGCAGCTGATCAGCCTCAAGGCCACTCAGTCGCAACTCCGCTTTATCATGCACTGCGCTGGATTGCGTCCCATCTTCATTGTTGATGCAGTCTCTACAGTCGTCGCCTTCTTTCCATTGGAGTCGCAGACCTTCACCTCGCTCCTTGGTCGTACGTATACGTTGCCAGTGACGCCATCTCTCATTCCGTATCTGAACTCTGCGCAGAGGATGGGAATCGGCGCAAGTGGACCATGCAAGGTGACGAGCTGATCTTCTGTGACGATGATGATCGCGAGGCCCTCGGCGGCCCTGGGGCTCTCGGGTGGGCCCGTCTTGGCAAGGGTCTCCTGGGGTCGAACACCAAGTGGCAGAACATGTTCCTCGTCCGCGGATCGTACGGTTTCTTGTCTGAGAACGACCGCTGTGAGAAAACCGGTGTGCCGCTCTTCGAGGTCTTCGTCGCGTCCCCTTCCCCCGCGGACTCCGAGCGGCTCGAATTCTTCAACGTCTCGCCTGCGTTTCATGAGGACTTGTCCGTGGGCCGATCGCTTACTTCGGCCACGACTTCTCCGTTGAGAAGCACTACGGCCACTTCAATTGTGCCTTCGAGAACAAGACGCCAAGCCTGTTGTCGCATGATGTGTTCGCCGTCGACTGCTTCCCACACTTGGACGAGGCAGTGTGGCGTCACCGGTTCGGCACTAGCGGCTCCCTGGTGATCACTTCGTGTGCCGGCGTCCCCTTCTCGTTCGAGGCTGTGCCGTTGCCGGAGGAACTCCGCAAAGGGTCGGAGGTCCACCCCATGTTCAAGTACGGTGTTCGTATCAACTGCGTTCTCGTGCATGAGAAATTGGGGGCTGCGGGCGCGTTCATCTGTAAGCCTCGGGAACAGGACGGCCGTCTTGTCCTGGTTGAGACTTTGCCAGTCGGAGGTGGGAGCGACGAGGATCGTCTTTGCACTCCGCACGTGAAGGTCATTCCGCCCTGCTTCTTCATGCCGGGCAGACCCACAATCCAGGTTCGCTGGTTGGTTACTTCACCCTTGGTTCCGATGGCCATCGCTGATGCTGTTCGATCTCTCTCTCTTTATTTATATGTCAGGAGCCGTACGGTGAGAAGGAATGGAGTCTGCGTGTGATCCTCGCCGAGTTCAAGGACTATATGGTGAGCACAAACGTCAACTGGCCGTCGCGCTTCTTCGATTTGCCGGTCCACCTCACGTGAGCTCCCCACGTTCCTTTCGTTCATTCCTCTCGGCGTTTCACTGATGCTCGGCTCGTTTGTAGCCTCGCTGCAAATGCTGCTGCGGCCGCCGCTGCGGCTGCTGTGGTGACAGTGTCGGCTCCGTCCGCTTCCTCGTCCTCGGCGCCGGCGGTCACCAATAACCAGGCCGCAACCAACACCACTGCCGAGGAGGGTGGGGCCGGCGAGGGGGACGAGGAGGGCGACGAGCTCGATTACGATCCCGCGGACAATTAGAGCTATAGCTAGGGGCCTCGCTGTATTTAGATATTTGATCTAAGCGATAGCGCTTCGAGTGTGCACGTTTACATTTACTCTAAATTAAGCAGGCTGACTCTTGAAATAATTATTATGCCACGGGGCCAGGCTTTGCGCGTGGATCCGACGCATAGCTACCAAAACTCGGCCCCGGCTTGATGTCGATTATTTAGATGTATACATGCACACTACAAACCCGCCGTACATCTCCATATCGCGACCCAGCTCGAGCTGTTGCACGCGTGAAAGTCAAAGATCGGCGATATTGATGCAAGGCCAGGGCCGGGAGGGGTCAGAAAAAGCTCAAGGGATCAATATAAATCACCGCACTCGAGACAGGTTCGGCATCGCGCCGAGCGCTGCAATCAGCGAAGAGATGCGTGGCCACCTCCCGTCGTGCGGGTGCCCGGTAGCGAATACATGCCTCTCCTCGAATAGTTCCCATTTGTTCATTTCGCGAAACTGGACGCGCGCCTCGCCGATCGACGGCGAGGCGCGCGCAAGGCTCGACACGAGCTCCACAGTCGCGTATGCCTCCTCAATTTCAGCGTCGTTCTCCGCGACGGAGCTGAATCGGAGGCGGACGGCCCGCGCGCTGCCCCACGCCGCGAAACCCGCCTCTGGATGCAGGGACGCAAGCACCCGCCTGAGCCGGAGCATATGGCTCGCGTTGAACTGGGCGTGCGTGTCCGTGGACTTCTCGTCGGACTCCTCCGCCGCGTGGATCTCCGCCTCGGACGGCGCGAGGTCGAGCTCGTCCCATACAATATTCCGGAGCACCCCGCGCAGGCGACGGCAGACCTGGTACGGACGGCACTGCGCCGCGGCCGGCCGCGGGGCGCACGCGTACGTCATGATCAGAATCCGCATGCGCACTCAAAAAACCTAATTTATGAGGACGCACAATGAGGACGTCCTTCAGGCCGACCGCGCGGACGATTTGCACGAGCAGCTCGTCCGGAAGCGCGCCGAGGCGCGGCTCGACGGCCGCGCCGCCCGCGCTCGTGAAGCGCGCCCGCGCATGCGGGCCCCCTCGCAGACGCTTCTGGCCCGTCTGCGCATGCATGTCGCCCGCGTCTAGCTGCATCTTCGGACCGGAATGGCTCGCGATACCGATCGAGTCTGCTCTTGAGAGCAAACGGCTCGCGCGCGTATACGTAAACGTCTTACGAATTCTCTCCTTATTTAACTCGGAATAGGCGAGCTCGAGCTAGTTCGGTTTAATGTCGTCCCCTTCCTCATTCAAATTTCCCCCATCATCCTATCTCTCGCAGTTTCGCAGTATCCGATGATCGCAGTTTCGCAGTTCCGCAGTTTTGCAGTTTCGCAGTCGGGCGGTTTCGCAGTTTCCGAAGTTTGCAGGTTTTTGCAGATTAATGTTTTTTTTTGAGAGACTACGGTGGGGCGAACCCCCCGTAGGTAGTGATATTCACTTGGCCTTTTTTAGAGCGTCAGGACGCGTGGCACCTCGCTCTCGCCCCAACCCGCGCCTCTCGGCCTTTCCCGATTTTCAGCGTGATTTTTCAGCGTGATCAGGGTGATTTAAGCGCGATTTCCGCGTCCTCGGCCTCCGAGAAAGGGCGTGATTTGCAGCTTTCGAACTTTGATTGAATGCAGGTATGGTTCTGGTATGGGTATTCCTGGCTAATGTAAGACCTAGAATCGGGAAGAAGAAACCGTCTAGAGGGCCGGAGGCGGCACGAAGGCCGACGCGACGAAGTAGTCGACGGCCGCGCACGCCGCCGCGCCGCCGTAGGGGGGCACGTCCACGCCCGAGCCCTCCAGCGCGCCCTGCAGCGCCGCGGTCCCGTACACGATGCCGTCGGAGGCGGCGGGCGCGTCCCGCGAGGCCGTCAGGCTCCCAGCGCTGCGCCGGAGTGAGACGGGGGCAGGCTTCAATTATTCGAAGTGCGAGGAGGCGGGGGGCACGAGGTGAGGCGGTAGATGTTGCGAAGGGAGGAGATCAGGGGGTACAGCGCGTTGTCCTTGCCGCCGGTGCCCTCCTCCTCGTTCTCGATCTGCGCATGCGCGCGGACCGGTCATACCTTCTGAAGGAGAGAGCATGTGCACGACCAAAGAATCGCGCACCTGGTCGAGGACCGCCGTGTAGAAGTGGTCGGGCGAGACCGGCTCGAGCTTGTAGCCCCGCGCCTACGAGCAGAGACGGCTCAACCAAAGCCGCCAATTAATTGTGTAAAGCGCTCTATAAATCCACTATATATCTATATAGGAAGCCCTAGCCGGTTCGAGAATTCTCAGAGCGCACGCGGAGCTCAGCGTAGATGGGACCCGTCCTGACGGCGGCCTCGGGGCGCCAGGAGACAAGGTTGTGCGTGGCGCCGGCGCAGCGGGCCGGTCGCTCCAGCGACGCGAAGGCGATGGCGCGCCCGCAGAAGTCCGCCGGGCTCGGCTGCGGCGTCCCCGACTCGCCCTCGCCCTCCTCGGGGTACACCCCGCACTGCACGCTCCCCTGCGCGCGCGCCCCCCCGTTATGTTCGACTGGGACGGCTTAGGACGGGGGATCGGGTGCCTTGATGACGCGGCTGGTCGTGTCGAGGGCGTTCCATGCGGTGGGCCCGCCGGAGAGGGACCCGCAGACGAGCCCGGGGCGCCACACGCAGACGGGGAGGCCCCGCGCCGCCAGCTGGATCCGAAAGCGGAGCGTCGGTCAACTCGGAAAGCATGCACTCAAGATCTAGAATGGCGATATTTAAATAATTGCTGAATGCACGAGCTGCAAGAGTGCAGACCGAATGGAAGAACCGCTAAGCTCGGAGGCTAAGGGAAGGGAGTGCGGCGCACCTCGTGCATGGCCTGCTCGGCGACGAACTTGCTCGAGAGGTACCTGCGAGGGAAAAGGGAGCGTCAAGAGAAGCAAGAGACTCCCCATTATTGCGCCGCCCTTATTGGGAGCCCGTCAAGAGAAGTAAGAGACTCTAGCTTTTTTCGCCGCCCATTCGGTCCCCAAAGGTCCAATCTAAATAAGGTTAAGGTTGCCATTCGGAAGCAAAGAAGACTCGCCCGTTGTTGGCGGCGGCGGCCTGGTCGGCGTACTCGTCGAGCGGGGCGGCCTCCGACGCGAGCGAGACGCCGCGCGGGAGCGTCAGGCCGTACACCGAGATCGTGGACACTGCCAGCGAGGTCATGGTCAGAGATGAAATTGAAAGACAAGCTATAGAAGGTGTTGAAGAAGTTTATATTAGAAGTAAACCGAGATCGTGGACACTGGCGGCGAAGGTCGGGCGGCGAGGGTTGGACGCCCGCGCGCGCGGCAGACTCTGAGACGGTCCGCGGGCGTGCGCACCGAAGTGGAGGGGGACGGGGGCGCCGCGGGCGGCGGCGGCGGCGGCGGCGAAGCGCGCGACCTCGACGGCGCCGGCGACGTTCGAGCGCTTGAGCGACGCGTAGCTCTTCACGTGGTTCACCTGCGCGCGGCGGAGTTCGAGGGCGGCGGGCCATCGAACGAGCGATTCAACGAGTCCCGAAATGTAATGTAATCGCTCATTGAATCTAATAGGCTCAAAAGAGAGAATCTCAGAATGAGCTAGCAGCTAGCTAATGCACGTGTCAACGTTAACGTTGGTCCTCGGGCCATTTCTATAAACTTAAGAAAGACAATCTCGGAATCTGACCTCGGCAGCGACGTGGTAGACGACGGCGGCCTCGGCCGCCGCGGAGGCGTACTCCTCCGCCCCGAGCCCGAGGCGAGCCTGAGGCTCAGAAGGCTCAGAAGGCTCAGAAGGAGAGGGAAGGGCGGTGGAGAAGACGAATGCGAGCAAATCGAGATCTAGAGCTCAGGAAATATAATGGGCAATCTAAAGAGCGATTTAAGAAGCTCAGAAGAATGCAATAAGCTAATATCAGCCCGATATAATAAGGGCGCACTGCCTCCATGGAGCCGTTGAGTACGCGGACGCGGGGCTCGTAGGCGGCCCGCCAGAGGCCGTAGCCCGACATCGCCTTGATGAGCCGCGCGCGCGCCGCCGCCGCGTCCGCCCCGCGCACGAGGCACACGGCGTCCAGCCTGCGGGGAGGAGGCTCAGAAGAAAGGATAGAGATCAGAAGCGAGGTGGAGGGCGGCGGGCGGGCCAGTCGTGCGAGTCGAGGAGGGCCTGCGGGACCAAGAAGGTCAGAACTAATCGAGAAGGTCCGATGCAAGCGATAATAAATTTCAAGTGTGCGCCTAGAGGGCATCAAACAGGAATCAACATTAAGATTAGGGGCGGACCTGGAGGACGAAGGCGCCGAGGAAGCCCGAGGCGCCGGTGACGAGGACGGAGAGGCGGGCGCCGGGGCGCGGGAGAGGGCGCAGCGGCCCGGGCGGCAGCGCGCCGCGGGCCGCCTCGGGGACCTCGACCTGGCGCGCCGCCTCCTGCGGCGCCGGCGGAATCAGAGGACGGCTCATAAGAAACAGAAGAAATAATAGAGGGGCTGCGCTTGCCTTTGCGTCCTCGAGGAGGGTCTGGCCGGTGACGGCCGCCGAGGGGCCGGCGCGGCCAGACGCGGACGACGCCGCGCGCGCCGCGAGGCCTGTGCACGCGATCGAATCAGCTGCAGCGACTAATACTTTGATGGCGGCTTCGAGTGGATCGGCCACGAACCGCGGAGGGTGGGGGCCTCGAAGACGTCGACGATGCCGATGGGGAGGCCGCCCCGGTTGGCGCGGCTCACGCACCGCGCTGCCGCGATCGACGTCCCGCCCTGCAGCGTCCATCGATACGGCGAGACAGAGTTCGAACGACGGAGGGAGCGCACGAGGAGGAAGAAGTCCGAGTCGAGGCGGATGTTCTTCACGCCCAGGATCTCCCGCCAGATCGCAGCCATCGCCTCCTCGACCGCCGTCATCGCCTCGCCCGCGCCGCCCGCGTCGCTGTCGCCCTCCGCCTCCTCGGCGCCCGCCGCGCCGGCGCGGGGCCGCGGCGGCGGCAGCGCCCGCGTGTCGATCTTGCCCACGATCTGAAAACATAGTGGTTTAATGGCATCTTTGGAACAGGAAGCCAAATATCTAAGCGTATATAATGGTGAATCTTAGCGAGGTACAATTGGAAGAACGCCACAACGACTATCTTTAAAACAGTGAACGAAACATAACGCGGACGGACCGTGGTGGGGAAGGCCTCGAGGAACGTGTAGGAGGCGGGCATCATGTAGGGCGGCAGGGTCCTCCTCGCGTGCCCCTCCAGCTCCGCCTCCAGCGCCGCCTGAGAAGAGAGGCGATTAGAAGCGAAGGAAGGAAGGTGGCAGGAAACTAGAGAGGACCTCGGGCTGGCCGCGGGCGGCATCGTCGAGGACGACGTACGCGTTGAGGCCCGACACGATGCCGCTCCTGCGCATGCTCGCGATCGCCCCGTCAGCGCCGAAATTGCGATCGATTTCGGAAATTCGCGCACGCGTCGGCGGCGGGGACGACGACGGCGGCGCGGACGGCGGCGTGCGTCTGCAGGACGGCCGCCACCTCGCCCGGCTCGACTCGGAACCCCCGGATCTTGACCTGCGCGCGCTCCCGTCTAAACAAACGATGCGGATCGAAGCAGAGCTAAAGGGTGTGAGTGTGTGCGCGCGCCTGCGTGTCGGCGCGGCCACGGAACTCGAGGGTGCCGTCGGGGAGCCAGCGGACGACGTCGCCCGAGCGGTAGACGCGCTCGGGCCGCCCCGCGACGTCCACCCAGCAGAACTGGCGTGGGCTTTCATTTCGGGGCCAAGAAATTGGACCGGAAAAGTAGGGACCTTCTCCTCGGTGAGCTCGGGCCGGTTGAGGTACCCGCGCGCCACGCCGTCGCCGCCGATGAGGAGCTGCGGCGCGGAAGCACGACCGTCGGGCGCGAGCTGCAGAGCAGACTTTTGCGGCCCTCGCACCTCGCCCCAGACGCCCGGCGGCACGGGCGCGAGCCCCTTGTCGACGACGAAGAGGCGGCGCCCGGCGAAGGGCCTCCCGATCGTGCAGCGGCCCTGCAGACCGTGAAACCAAAATCAAACCATGGCCACGAACTAAGCGAGGAAGAATTCGTATACGGCCCACCTGAGCGGAAGAAAATATATAAAAATCAAAACATGGAAGAAGCGGCTTAAGAAAGAGTACGGCGCACCTGAGCCTCAGAGGCGGCCTCCTGCTCGGCGTCGACGAGGCGGATGGTGCAGTCCACCGTCGCCTCCGTCGGGCCGTCTGCGCAAAAGAAAACACAGTTCAGTTTAATGCTGGCTGGACGGCTGGACGGCGAAAGCTATGATCAGCAAAGGGCTGCACATGTGTTCCAGAGCTTGACGCGGCCCCTGCAGGCGGCCGCGAACGCCAGAACCTGCTCGGACCGGATCCCGGAGTCAGGGTCCGCGAGCCCGTTTTGATTTTCAAATCCGAAATTCAAGCGGCGCGGCGCGCTCGCCTGGCGGGAGAGGAGCCGGTCGCCACCGACGATGACGTGGCGCAGCCGCAGGGCCGCCACGCTCCCCTCCGACATCGCCTGCAGCTCGCCTGCAGAGCGCGGCGGACCGACGCGTCAGCAGGGCTGCGGCCGATCGTGGCCTAGGCGGCCAGCGCCCCAAATTAATATCTGATCTTTATAGCTCTTTGCAAGCTCTTTATATGATCTGAAGTGAGAATGGACAAAGCGCGCCGGAGAGGACGTCGAGGAAGGCTGTGGGGATGTCCAGCACCGCGATGCGGCGGGCCGCGACGAGCTCCAGGAGCTGCCCCGGCGAGAGGCCCACGCTCTGGATTGGAGACGGATTGGAAGTTAGAGGCGAGGGCGGCGGCGAGGGAGGCGGGGGCGGGGCTCTCGCCTTGGGCACGAGGACGAGGGGCGAGCCGCGGAGGAGGGCCCCGTAGATCTCCTCCACCTGCGGGGACGCGCAAGCTAAAGTTAAAAAACGACTGGCCTTAATGGAATTTATCAGGTGTATTAAAGGTATAGAGGGCGGACCGAGCCGTCGAAGGAGATGGAGAAGAACTGGGCCCAGGCGTCCGCGGGCCCCACGGCCAGGTGCCGCCCCGCCACCGCCTCCACCTGCACGCGGCGGCGCCGGCGGCTCAGCAGCCGAGCGCAACCATGCCGAGGGCCGCTGGAGCTCGCCTGACGGACGACGCCCTCGTGCTCGACCGCGACGCCCTTGGGCCTGCGCGGCGGCGTCGGCGGCCGACAACGGAGCGGCGAGGGCTGGGGCTGAGTCCAGGGCCGGGCACCTCCCCGTCGTGCCTGCGCATGCGCACAAATCAAACGTGAGCGCGAGCGAGCGAAAGTGCGGAGCGGAGCGGACCGGAGGTGTAGATGCAGTACGCGAGGTTGCTCGGCTCCACCGGCACCGGCCTGCGGCGGCGCTGGAGCCCCGGCGGGATCGCGTCCGCCAAAATGACCTGCATGCCGGAAAATGAGCGGAAATTGAGGGGAAGGCGGGGCGCGGCGGGGCGCGCGAGCCTCGACGCCGGCGTCGGAGGCCGGTTTGTGCACGCGCGTCGGGAGGTCGCCGGAGCTGTGCGAGAGCAGCCAGCGCGCGCCCGAGTCCTGAGGACGCTCGTGTCGGAGCGGTTCTGAACAGCAGGCGCCCGGGGCTCGCCTCGAAGATGTAGAGCATGCGGTCGATGGGCGTGGCGGGGTCGATTGGGACATACGCCGCCCCGGCCTGTGCGCAATGACAATAGTTTAGATCGCATCAGCAGAGCGGCGGGCCGGGCAGGGCGGACCTTCAGGGTGCCCAGCATGGCTGCAATCGCCTCGGGGGCCTGGCAGAGATGGAAGAGTGAGCGGCCAGAGCGGAAATGTGGAAAAGTGGAGGGCTTGCCTTGTCCATGATGAGGGCGACGCGGCTCTCGCGGCGCGCGCCGGCGGCGGTGAGGCGCGCGGCGATGGCCTCGGCCCACGCGTCCAGCTCGCCGTACGTCACCTCGCGCGGCCCGTGCACGAGCGCCAGCGCCTTGGGCCGCTGGCGCGCCTGCCGCTCGAAGGCCGTGTGGATGCACGAGGGGGCGCCCTCCAGGGCCCCGTCGCGGACGCTCCCGTCCGCGAAGTCGGACGTCACGAGGCGGTGCTCCGCGGCGCTCAGGATCGCGTGGCGGGACAGCGGCGCGTCGGGCGCCTTCAGCGCGGCCGAAAGCAGCGCGACGAAGTGCTCGGCGATGCGCTGCGCGGTGGCGGCCGAGAAGAGGTCGGCGCGGTACTCCAGATTGCACGCCGCCGCGCGCGGGTCGTCCGCCACGCCGACCGCGTCGGCGACCGTCAGGCTCAGGTCGAACTTAGGCGTGGCGAAGTCGTAGCTGCGCGGAGGACGCGTAAATTGTACACGCGTAATCTCTACCAAATCACTAAAACGTGGAAGGCACCTGAGGACTTCGGCGGTGGTCTCGCGCTCCTCGTCGAGAAGGACGCCGTCGCCGTCGCCCACCGCCAGCTCCGTCCACGACTCCACCGCGAACATTACCTGCACGGGCGCTAAAGTCAGCCGTCCACGAAAAGCGAGCTACGAGTGCCAAGGTCGAGTGCAGAGCGGAGGACCTGGTAGATCGGGTTGCGGCCTGCGTCGCGGTTCGCCTGCACCGCCGAGACGACCTGCGCGCGCAAAGTTAATATTCGAGCCAATCAAAATTTCGCGATCGGCGAAAACCGAAGCTGGAGCAATTCCAACTATGGCAGGACCCATGCCAAGCCTAGGCCTCACGTCCTCAAATAGATTCGCTCCTGCCTAACTGTACGCGACAAAGTTCTAATTTAGCAGATAGGGCGCATGCGCACGCGGGAGAAGGGGACGTAGTCGTGGGCGAAGGCGCCCAGCGCCGCCTCCCGGACCGCCTTCGCGGCCGCCGCGAACGTGGCCGACCGCTCGAACCTGGCGGCGTGGCGAGGACGGACAGACGGACGGACAGACTCAGCCGAGCGGCGCGCAGACTGGGTTTGTGATAGGGAAGGGCACTTGGAGCGGATGGCGACGGTGTTGACGAGGTAGCCGACGGTGGTCTCGAGCTCGGGGAGGGGCCGGGCCGCGACGGGCGTGCCGATGGCGAAGTCGTCGGCGCCGGCGAGGCGCTGCAGCACGTGGGCAAAGGCGGCGAGGAAGACCATGTAGTGCGAGCAGCTGCGACGCGTCGGTCGACGTCAGACGGGCGAGGCCATCAGACGGACGGAAATCGGGCGGAAATCTGCGCACTTGGCCGAGTGGGAGAAGCGGTCGACGAGCGCCATGACCTCGCCCGGCACGCTGAAGCGCGCCGTGCCGGCCACCTTCGGGGCGCCCGCCGGGCGCACGAAGTCGTAGGGGAGCTCGATGGCGGGAACGCCCGCCAGCGTCTGCTCACGCAAGCTGTCAGAAGCGAAAAAGACCGCGTAGTTATTGCAAGTCATCTTTATGGTAAAGCCCTAGACCGCATAGTAAAAATATAGACCGCAAACTCTCGTGCTTATAATAGAGTAAAATCAAAGACCGCGCGCCTTCTTCCAGAAGGCGAGGCCACTCTCGAGGTAGGCGCCCTGCAGGCAGGCGGCCTGCCAGAGCGCGTACTCGGCGTACTGCACCGCCACAGGCGCGAGGATGCCCGCCGCGATGTCGCGTGCCCAGCCGAGGGCGGCGCCGAGGATGGCCGGGGCCGGGGCCGGGCTGCTTCCCCCGCAGACCTCGCGCACCGCCGGCGGCGCGCCCTTCTCGCGCGCGAGCCGCGCGTAGCCGCCGTACAGCGCCGCCAGCTCCTGGAGCAGCGAGGCCAGGCCTGCAAGACCGTCGGCCGCGGGCGGCGCGCGAGGAAAACTCTCGAGAAATTGAAGGCGCGGGCGCACTGGCCCCGTCGATGACGGCGTGGTGGGCGGCGAGGATCACGACGTGGCACGCCTGGAAAGCTCTCAATAAACGTCAGCAGCAAAACTCGCAAATGGATAAATGACCTCGTCGTAGTACGTGTCGGAGACGCGCAGGACGGTGCAGCCGAAGAGGGGCCCGGCCTGCAAATCAAAAGGCCGCGCGCCGGCCGCGCGTATTTCGTCGTCCATGGACGCCTGCGCGACCTCGCGGACGCGGAGGGCCTCGCCGGCCGCGCGCTCGGCGGCGGCCGCCGCCGGCGCGGCGACCTGTACGAGGCGGTCGCCGTCCATCGCGAGGGTCGTGCGGAGGGCCTCGTGCCGCGCGACGAGCTGCCCGACGGCGAGGGCCAGCAGGCCGACGTCGAGCGGCCCCGCCACGAGCAGCGGCAGCGGCACGTTGTACTCGTCCGAGCCCGGCTGCAGCTGCGCCAGGAACCACAGCTGCTGCTGGCCCTCGCTCGCCGGCGCCTGCCGCTCGCCGTCCGGCCCCGCCGGCAGCGAGGCGATGGTCGGGAGCTTCGCCTCCTGCGCGCCGGCGCCGCCGCCCGCGCCGCCGCCGCCGCCGAACTTGGCGGCAAGCAGCGCCGAGACGTGGGCGGCGAGGCCGGCGGGCGTCGGGTGCTCGAAGATGGCCGGCACGCGCACGTCCACCTCGAAGCGCGCGCGCAGCCGCGCCACGCACTTGGTCGCCGCCAGGCTGTGCCCTGCGCGCGCAAAAATATTCTATGCGAAATCGACCAAACGCAAAAATATTAATGGGGCACCGCCCATGTCGAAGAACGAGTCGTGCCGGCCGATGTCGACGTGCCCACTCAGCGCCTCGGACATCGCCTCCGCCACGATGATCTCGAGGTTGGAGGCGGTGGCCGAGCGGATGGAGGCGGCCGGCTCGAGGGGCGACCGGGGCTGCGGGCAGCCGCGAGTAAGCCGCACGCGACGGGAGTTCGAGAGACGGCTCGGGCGCACCGCGTGGCTGGCTTGCGCTTCGCGATCGGCCGCCTCTTCCCCCTCGGGCACCGCAAAGTGCACTCCCTGCGGGGCGATCGAGACCTCGATTCATAGCGGGGGCAGCGGCGCTCGCGCGCGCTCGAGCTCGCACCGGCCGGGAGCCGGATCCAGAGATCGAGCCGGCGCGGCCATGGCCAGCGATGGAATTCGAGCGGGCGCTGAGTGCGCGGTCGAGGCGCATGCTGGCGGAGCCCTGCAGGAAGTTACCGCCGGGCGAGGTCGCCTTGTTGCTGTTGCCGAGGCCTTTGAAGAGCGCAACGGCCTTCAGCGTCGTGCGCAGGACGGAGGGGGCGGAGACGGAGACGGTCGGCGCCCGCTCGAAGAGCGTCGCGCGGGGCGGGCCGGTCGCGACGGGCGACGGCGGCCCCTCGCCGCTGGGGCTTGCCAGCTCCACAGCGGAGTCTGCGCCAGACTGCGACGGGGCGCTCCGGATGCCGACGGAAGCTGCCGGCGAGAGCACGCCGGTGGACGCCTGCAGCGGCCGTGGCGTCAAAAGTCGTGAAGGCATGGACGCACAGAAACAGAAATCATGCACATTGGAGATGTTGGACGCGTTGGAGAGGGCCTGCTTGAGCAGGGGACGGGGCTTCGGCGACGGGGAGTGATCATGAACCCTCCGGAGCGACGCCGGCAGGACGCTTGGGCGCCGCCCGCCGCCCATGACGCTGGCCTTTCGGCTGCCTAGCGCGCTCCCCCGGCGGTTCGGCTGGCCCGCTCCCGCGAGGACGCTGCTGCGGCGCGGGGTCGCCCCAGACGAACTGCTGTTGCTGGAGCGGCGGGTGCTGCAGGTGGGCGGCAGGTGCGGGTCCGCCTGCGGCTGCGCCTGGTCCGGCGGCGGCAGGGCCTTCGCGTTCACCTTGCCGTTCGTCTGCGCGCACTCTTCAGCGCCTTCAAAAGATTTGGAAAGATTTCCCTCGGAAATCGGGCTGACCGTCATGGGCAGCTCGTCGAGGTACACAAAGGCCGAGGGGACCATGTCTGCCCGGACAACGGCAACTCGTCAGCAATTGCAACGAAACGGAAATTAAACGACTGCAATTGCGATGGCGGGGGCGGACAGGAGGGCAGGGAGGCGCGGGCGTGTGCGCGGATCGAATTCTTCTCCGTCTCGCAGGGGAAGGTCCGCAGCACGACGTACGCCGCCAGCGCGAGCTCGTCGGGCCTGTCGTGCCTTCCGTTAGAAGAGAACGACGGGCCCGAGGACGTTTGCCGGACACGTCGGTCAAGTAAAGAGAGAGCGGCCGACGGACCCGGCGGGCTTGTAGGGGATGACGTAGGCGTCCTGGACCGAGGCGTGCTTGAGCAGCGCCGCAGCCGCCTCGCCCGGCTCCACGCGGTAGCCCCGGATCTTGACCTGTACATGGATCAGAAATCTTGAAAAGGCGCGCGGCGCAGATCCGAAGCTAGCTATAGGAATATTGGATTAGATTCGCGTTTTGGTTTTAGATAGTTGACGCGCCTGGAGGTCGATGCGCCCGCGGAACTCGATCTCGCCCTCCGCCGTCCAGCGGACGAGGTCGCCCGTCCGGTACACGGGCCCGTCGCCCGGGCCGGTCCACTGCACGGGGCACGGCACGAACTTGGATGCCTGCAAATCCAAGGCTCATGATCAGCCAGGACAGAAAATCGCGTAAAACGAGGAAATTCAGAACGCGCACGGTGAGGTCCGGCCTGCGGACGTAGCCGCGTGCCACGCCGGCCCCGCCCACCAGCAGCTGCCGGAGATGCGTCAGCAAAGAATTTATTGAGACTTCGCCTCTCCAGTTGGCCGTCACCGACCTCGCCCCAGACGCCGACGGGGACCGGCTGGTCCTGCTTGTCCACCCTGCGGAGCGCTCTGAATTTCCGCAGAAATTCGGCGAGTCGAGGTTGGACGCACACGAAGCAGGACCAGCCGCGGAAGGGCCGCCCGATGGTCACGCGCCCCGCCTCGAGGCAGCGCTCGTCCAGCGGGCCCGCCGTGCAGACGACCGTGATCTCCGTCGGGCCGTAGACGTTCCAGAGCGTCGCCCCGGCCGGCGCCAGCGCGCGCCAGCGGCGGGCGAGCTCGAAGGGCACCGCCTCGCCGCCCACCGTCACGTGCCGGATCTTCATCTTGGCGCGCTGCGGGCCCGGCCCTTAGATTGGAGAAAGCACGAAACAAGGGCGGGCGGGCGGGCGGGGGCGCGCGCCTGCTCGGCCCAGCCGGACTCTAGCATGACGGAGAAGAAGGAGGGCGTGGCGAGGATGTGCGTCACGCCGCGGGCCGCGATCAGGTCGACGTAGTCGTGCGGCGACATTGCCACGATCTGGGTGCGAGCAGTTCGGAAATCCGGAAATTCGAGAACAGCCCGGGCAAGCGGACCTCGGGGACAATGACGAGGGTTCGGCCGAACGCAAGGGCGACCTGGGACGATGTCAGCCACCTTCGAATTCCGAGCGCCGGCGGCACGAGCTCGATACAAGCTGAGGCGGACCCAGATCTCCCAGACGCTGGCGTCGAACTGGTAGGTGTGGTGCAGCGTCGTGGCGCCCTCGGCCTCCGTCCCAAACTTGAGCCCCATCGCCTCCATCTGCCCGCGGCCGGCGGGATGGGCGCGGAGATTAGAAGGGCGCGAAGCTCGCAGCCCGCACCAGCGCCGTGACGGAAGAGTGGCGAATCTCGACGCCCTTCGGCCTGCGGATCGCACAATCGCTTAGAATTTAATCCGAACGGTGCGACAAGGGCGGGAATGAAAGTGCGACGCGCTTTCCGGTGGTGCCGCTCGTGAAGATGATGTAGCAGACATCGTCGGGCGTGGGCGCCTCGCGCTGCGCGGGGGCGGCCGGGGCCGCGAGCGCCTCGCCCGAGACGCGCTCGACGTGGATGGGCAGGCCGCCGGCGATCGCCGTCACATCGGGCAGGTTCGTGATCAGCACCTGCGCGCACAGAGCCGTCGGATTCGGGCATCCAAGGTTAATTCTCTTCAGGTCGCACCTTCGGTTCGGCGTCTTCGAGGATCGAACGGGCGCGCTCGGCCGGCACGCTCGGGTCGATCGGCACGTACGCGGCGCCCGTCTGCGCGAATCGGCTCAGAAATAAAAGGCGAGATCGTGATCGTGAAATAAGGCACCTTGAGGACGGCGAGGAGGGAGGCGACCATCTCGGGCGTGCGGGAGAGGAGGAGGGCGACCGTTCCCCCGCGGCGCGCGCCGGCGGCGGCCAGGCGCGCGGCGATGGCCTCGGCCCACGCGTCCAGCTCGCCGTACGTCACCTCGCGCGCGTTGAAGGCGAGCGCCACCGCCTCTGGGCGCTGGCGCGCCTGCCGCTCGAAGGCGGCGTGGATGCACGCGGGCTTCTGCTGCAGCGGCCCGTCCCTGACGCTCCCGTCCGCAAAGTCGGACGTGACGAGGCGCAGCTCGGCGGGGGCCATGATGGGCAGCGAGCCGGCGGGCGAGTCGGGCTGCGCGAGCCCCGCCCGCACGACGGCGACGAAGTGCTCGCCGAACTGCCGCATGAGCCGCTCCGTGTAGCGCGCCCTCCAGAACATGATGTGCACTGCGGCCGCGGCTCGAGGATGAGAAAGCTTTCAGAAGCTTTAAGACAAATTAGCGTTTAAGCCGCACCGCGCATGCCGCCGTCCTCCTCGAAGACCTCGAGGGCGAGCGGGAAGGACGAGTGCGGGGCGTAGGCGGGCGTCCAGCGGCCGGCCAGGCCCTCGCCGGCGCTCACGTCCCGCGCCGGCAGGTTCTGCAGCGCGAAGAGGACCTCGCCCGTGACTGCGCTGTCGACGCCGATGGCGCGCAGGTGCCGCGCGACGCGCTGCAGCGGCGCGGCCTGGTTCGCGAGCGCCGAGCGCGCCGCCTCGGCCGTGCGGTCGCAGAGGGCGGCGAAGCTGCAGTCGGAAGGCACGCCGACGCGCAGCAGCAGCGTGTTGATGCAGAGCCCGACGACATCGCACGACCACGCGGAGGAGCTGGGCGAGCGTGCGCGCCCGGTCGCGATCGGGCATAGACACAGAGGGGAAGTCGAAGCGGGCCGGGGCGCACCGGTTGGCGAAGGGGCAGCCGATGAGGAGGTCCTCGCGGCCCGTGTAGCGGCGGAGGAGGGCGGCGAAGGCGGCGAGCAGGAGCGAGAACTTGGTCCGCGTCGCGCTCCGGCGGGACTCCGCCTGCCATCGCGGCTCGGCTCGGCTCGAGGGAGGAATCTAAGGCGCTGCAGGAGAGCGAAACGGAGCACCTCGAGGCCCTTGACGAGATCGGCGGGGAGGCTGAACTGGATGTGGCCGGCGGCCTGGCCGCTGGGGCCGCCCGCCGCCTTGGCGTGCGCCGCGGGGACGTCGACGGGGAAATCGAGGGGCTGCGCGCCCGATCGCGAGTTGGTGATAAGCTGGTCGTTAGGAAGGCAGCTTTTTAGGAAGGAGGCTAATATCCAATATCGTCTTGGAGAATAAGAAGAAGAAGAGGGGACTCCGGGAGAAGCTCAAGCTGGGGCGATCGTGAAGAAATAAAAGCGCACCTCGAGGTCGTTGGTGAGGTTGCGCGTGAGGGCGGCCACCGCCGCCTCGACCTCCTCCTCGCTAAAGAAAGAGAGAAAGAACAGACTCGTCGGAAAAATCAAGAAGAAAAGAAGTATAAATCTAGACGGCGCACGCACCGCGCCAGCTGCGCCCGCGCGAAGTCGCCGTACGTGGCGCGCACGGCCGGCGCCGGCGGTCGCCCCGCAAGGACGCTGCGGAGGGCGTCGCCAAAGCGGCGGGAGAGGATCGAGAGGCCGAATCCGTCGATGGCGATGTGGTGGATGGAGAGGCCGACGAGGCGGCCGCCCGGGACGTCGCAGACGAGCCCGCGCAGGGGCGGCTCGCTCTCCAGCGAGAACGGACGGCCCGCGACCGCCTCGAACCGCGCCACGGCGGCCGCGCGCGAGTCGGCCCGCGCGGCCTCGACGGGCAGCGCCGACGCGGCGCGGAGGGGCGGGTCGACGACGGCGACGATGCCCTCCGCGCCCACCGTGTAGCGCGTGCGGAAGATCGGGTCGTCGTTCACGACGTGCAGCAGCGCCTAAGGTATTATCCGAGGTTCGAATCAGGGCCGGAATCTTTAAGCGAAGCAAAGCGTCAGGTTACCTTGAGGACGTCTCCGGGGGCGGGGCGGTCCCCCTCGAAGAGGACGGCCCAGCAGACGTTGGGCCCCGCCGAGTCCGGCGACGAGAGCTGCACCATGTACATGCCTGCCGCGCTGTCAGCTCAAGGAAGAATTCTTTCAGGCTCTAAAGAAGAAGAAGAATCTTAAGGAAGAAGGTTTTTGGCTTATTTCGAATTGCAGGCGCGCACCTTCCTCCTGGGGCGAGGCCTCCCGCTGGCCCTCGCGCTCGCCCACCGAGCCAGGGCCGGCGCGGGCGGCGGCGGCGGCGAAGGGGTCCGCAGGGGCCGGGGCGGCCTCCAGCGCCTCGAAGCGGGCCTCGATGGCGGCCAGGGAGGGGCCCTCCACCAGCTCCACCTTCCCGCGCCGGACGGACGAATCAGAGCGGACGAGAGGGGGCGAATGATGAAATCGAAGACCTGCGAAATGATGTCCGGGCGGACGTTCTCGTCGATCCAGAACCTGCGGTCCAGGAGTTAGGAAAGGCGGGACCGGAAATCCAAGGGAAGAGGGGAGGGCGCGCTTGAGCTGGACGGCCGAGATGGACTCGATGCCGTACTCGCGCAGGGGGCGGGTCGGGTCCAGCTCCTCGGGGCCCACGCCCAGCAGCTGCGCACGCGCCGCATTCGAACGTTCTCTGAATACAATTGCTTAAATCTTTAAATCCCATCGGCGCGAGAAGCATTAAGTTTGTTCAGTAATCTCCGCTTCATAACAGTTGGGTCATGATTGCGACTTCTATAAAGCATTTGACGGTTCTTTTTAAGAAATTCCAATTTATCTCGATAGCGATCAAATGCAGAAATTCGTACGCACGGCGGCGGTGAAGGCGCGGAGGCGCTCGGGGAGCGGCGCCTCGTCGGCGGCGTCGTCGGGGGCGTCGCCCTCGGCGCCCCACCACTCCCGCGGGCCGGGCAGGCGCGCCGCGGCGGCGGCGGCCGCGGGTGGGGCGGCCCCCGCGAGGAGGGGCCAGCAGAGGCCGGGCGCGGCGCCGGCGACGTAGAGGCCGGCGGCGGCGCGTAGGAGCGAGGCGCGCTCGTCGGGCTCGCCGCGGTGCAGCGTGTGCAGGGCGAGCGCGCCGGGCACCGAGGCGGCGACGTAGTTGACGAGGACGGGGTGCGGCGAGAGCTCGACGAAGCACGGGCGCGGCTCCGTCGCGTAGAAGCACGAGGCCACCGCCTCGCCGAAGCGGACCTGCACCAGAATGAAGGCGCAGGGTATGATGGGATTGGGGGTAAATGGCACCTGGTCGCGAACGGAGCGGACCCAGAAGTCGGCCGTAAGGCACTCTCCCTCCTCGCAGCTCGCCGCGCCTGCCGCGGCGCGCGTTGGCGGGGCTGAGCGAAATCGCGGAGGGAATTCGCGTACCCAGGCACCCGGCGTAGAAGGGGCAGGTCGGCTCGGGGGGCCAGGGCTTGCCCTGCGCGAGACCGTGAGTCAAGGACCCTTGCCCCAAGTTCGGCGTACCCCCGCCCACCTCTTCCTCGGCGCGCTCGGCGGCGGCGGCGAAGACTTCATCAAGGGACGCCTCCAAGGACTGCGAACCGGGGTTCGAATCCGGGCGCAGAAGGTTTTAGAAATTGAGGGGGGTACCTGGAGGATAGGATCCAGGGCGCTGCTGTGGAAGGCGATAGAGCCGCGGAGCAGGCGGGCAGAGACGCCGTCGGCCTGGGGTACGCGTGAGAAACGATCGCGAGAAGGGGCGGCTCTCAAACGGGGGGAGAGGGGGGGAGAAGGGGGGGAGAAGGGGGGGAGAAGGGGGGGGGAGGGAAGGTGCCTGGAGCTTCCGCTGCATCTCCTCCAGGGCGAACGCGGTGCCGGCGAGGGTACAGTTGCCCGGGGCGTTCTCGGCAGCCACCTGCCAGGGCGATCGATCCCAAAGATTCGCGATCAGTTCACAAGCGGAAGCCTCAGGGCACCTCGAACTGCTCATCGAAGGCGTCCCCGTACTTCGCGGCGAAGTCCGCGGCGCTGAGCGAGACGGCGAGCAGGCGGCCCGTCCCCGACGCGGCCTGCAATCACATCAAATCCAACTCAGAGCGGGAATTCAGGGGATCCCAAAGTAGAGTAAGAGGCGGGCCTGGAGGGCGCGGCCGACGTGGTGGGCGACCGCCATGGCCGTCCGGAGGTCCCCGAGGCGCCCCGAGACGTACGCCGCCGCAATCTGAGGAGGTGAAGGTGTGAGGGGGTGAGGGGGAAGGTAGGCAGGAGCGGTGGGGGTGAGGGGATAGCAGGAGGGGTGGGGGACGGATGGGGGCCGGGGGGGGGGGGGGGGGGGTTGGGGGGCGGGGGGGGGGGGGGGGGGGCTTAGGAGGAGGGGGGAAGGGGGGGGGGAGGGGGAGGGGGGGCACCTCGCCGGCGCTGTGCCCCAGTACGGCGGTCGGCTTGACGCCCCAGGCGGCGAGCTGCCTCGCGAGCATGACCTGTCATAAAATCAGAAGTCAGAACTTATCATCAAGAAGCTTGACATCGGTTGTAAATAGAATCATAGAACACTTAAGCGCGCCTGGAGGACGAAGACAGCCGGGAAGCCGATCTCGACGCGGTGCTCCATCTCGTCGCTGGAGAGGCCGCGCCAGCGCGGGAGCAGCGGGCCGCCGGCCACGCGCTCGTACGCCACGTTGCAGTCCCGCAGCGCCGCGTGCGCCTCGGGCTCGGCTGAGAGGGCGAGGGCCATGCCGGCCCACTGCGGGCCCAGGCCCGAGAAGACAAAGACCGCTCCCCTCTGCCGAAAGTTAGAGCCTGCAGATGGGCCAGGAGAGGGGCGGCGCGATGGCGGACCGGCGCGGCGGAGGGGGCGACGGGCCCGGCGCCGCGGACGAGGGCGGCGTGCGGGCGGCCGGCGCGGAGGGCGGCGAGGGCGGCGGCGGCCTCGGCCGCCGTGCGAAAGACGACGGCGGCGCGGCGGGGCAGGCCGCTGCGGCGGGCGGCCATGGCCGCCGCCAGGCCGCGGGCGTCGTGGGCGCCCCGGAGAGCAGCGCCGCCAGCGCCGCGGCGGAGCGGCGCAGGCCGGCCTCGCTGGGGCGCTCAGCGGGAGCAGCGCCGCCGGCTGGCTCGGCGCCTCCGCCGCCCGCAGGACGAGGGCTGCACCCGGGCCGCGGCGGCCACGGGGGAGTCGAGGCTAGAGCCGCGGCACCGCTCCAGCGCGTGAAGAAAGGCCGCGGCGCCGCCCAGCGGGCCGCCCGTCGGCAGGCCGGCCTTCCGGTCGATGTCGACGAGGGCGGGGCCCGAGCCGGCCGGCCGCCCGTCGAACGCCGCGAGCCCCGCGCGCTGCTCCCGCGGCAGCGCCGTCACCTCCACCCTCGCGACCTGCGGAGCCCGGTGAACAGAAGACGAATTAAGGCCTAGGGCCGCAGAATACCTTGGAGGAGGGGAAGCTGCACTGGGAGCAGGCCGCGCGGAGGAGGGCGGGGGCGCCCAGGCCCGCGCCGGCGGCGGCGCCCTCGACCGCGGCGTAGCTATAGGCGGTGGCCTGCTGCCCGCCCTCCACCAGGCCGACTGCGACCGCGCCGGCTTCCCTGCTCTAAGCTTAGCTTTGGAGCGGCGGAATTTGATCCGGGGGCGCACCCGTCCGCGGCGGCGACGAAGGCAACGCGGCGTGGGCCCGCGTGCAGGTCGGCGCAGGCGCGGGCGGCGGCCGTCAGAAAGTCCTCAGAGGGTTCCTGCAGGTCGAGGCCCAGCGACCCGGCCAGCGCCTCCCACACGGTCCTGCCTGAAGCGTTCGCGAGGACCGCACGGGGATACGTTGATGCGCAGATGCGCACGGATCGCCTCCAACGGGGTAGAGCGCGGGCAGGACGGTCTCCTCGTCGGCGGAGGAGCCCGAGAAGCGATCCAGAAGGTCGGCGTCGGCCGCCGACTCCCAAAGGACCTGAAGAGCCAGGCGAGCCGCTCCGGAGACTGCGCGCGCGCTCAGAGGAGATCGGGAGCGCTTCTGCGGGCACCGCGCACTCTCGGAGCTGGCGGCGGACGGCAGGAGCTCCTGCAGGGCCGCGTCGGAGAGCCGAGCGGGCGGCGGGCGGGCCGAGACCGGCTCCTGGCCCGCGCCGCGCCCGAGGATCGCATCCAGGACCTCGTCGACGCTTGAAGCGCCCCCGATACGGATCCTGCGCGCGCTCGAGTCACGCGGAGTGGAAGATACCGAACCGAGCGCTAGCGCGGAGAAGGGCCCGCGGCCGACAGCGCTGAAGAGGCGACGAGCACGCACCCGATTCCTTGCACGTTAATACGCGGCATCGCGAGAACGAATGTGTGTGCGCTCGCGCCTCAGCGCTGAGGCGCGAACGCGCAGTTGCCGCAGTGCGGTCGGACCGACCGCGCTCGACCACAATGACGAGTGCGATCACCTATGGCGATGCTGGTCGCTTCTGCGAGATCCCCGTCACCCCAGCTGCTGCTGCTGAGCGAATTCGATCAGCTGCACTCGTAGGCCGCACGCGCAGTGATGCGATCGATCAACCAAGCGAGCCGCGATTCCCGGAATCCGGAATCCGGAATCCGTGACAGGCTCTGACAGCTGCCGGCCGAGGGGCGAAAGGAGGTGCGACGAGGCTTGGCGGGTTGCCCCCTCCGAGCGCTGTCAACGTGTACCCGGTAGCACTTGCTTCCACGCGGGTCTTTGTGAGCCTCCGGGCCTCCGAGCGGGCGTTCGAGCAGGGCGTTCGTAAGCGTCGCACGCTCCAGTTCGAGAGCGATTAGCCAGGAATTTAGCCTGCCGCGGTGCACGCTTCGCGCAACCTTCAGATCGAAAGCAATTCAGCCTCGCGGTCAGCCGCGGCGAAGAGCAGCGAAGTACGTGTACGCGATCTAGCAGTGCACGACCGGTATGGACGAGGGCGGAGAAAGCGGTGCGCTCGACACGCGCGATGTCTGCCGGCGCGTCGTCTTAAGCTTCGACTTCGCTGGCTGATCATGACGCTAGATCGCGAAGGAGGGGGTCGCGAGAGCGGCGACGAACAACATCCAGCGACCGTAGCTGCTGCGGGTTCCACGGAAGCGCCGTCCCGAGCATCGTCGAGCTCGTCGACGTCGACAGCGCCAGCCGGAACCGCTCCGGGCCCAGCTCCGCCTACCGCGCGTGCGTTGGACGGTGCGCGTTGAACTTGAATGCCACGAGAGACCGCGGCTCACGCGTTCGAACCGCAGGCGACTCGCCCGCAGCATCTGAGGCGCTCGCGCGCGCCCGTACGAGCTCCGCTGGCGGCGGAGTCGGCCGCCCGCTCTCCGCGGCGGCTTCGGTCGCCTGTGCGTCTCACTCCGCGCCGCTCGCTCCACGCACCTCCTCTCTGAAACGCACGGCGCCGCGCCCGCAGCGAATCGTGATGAGGACGTGCCGTTGCGCTCCAGCTCTGGCCCCGGAGGCCCCGGCGTGGAGCCGCTCGCCTCACCTGGCCCCACTTCGCCAACCTGTTCGCCCCCTTTCTCATCCCCCGCAGCCGCCGCTCACAACCACGCCGCGCAGCGCGCTCTTCGTCGTCCGCCGCCCGCCGTGCGCGCGCGCGCCCTCCCGCCGCCCCGCGGTCGGCCCGCCTGCTGCTCACCGCGAACCCCAGGCGAGTCCTCGGCGGAAACGCTGGCGCAAGCCCGCTCCGCCGCCTCCGCCGGCGGGGTCGGCCGAGCGCTGTCCGGTGCGCTGCGCTCGGCCTCACGCCTCTCACGCCTCACGCGCGGCGCTCTCAGGTGCTTCGGACGGGGGCGAGGGCGCCGCCTTGCGCTCGGGCTCCGGCCCCGGCGGCCCCGGCGGCCCCGGCGCGCACCCCCTCTCCCCGAACTCGACCTGTCCGCCGTATCCCTCCTCGCCCGCCCGCCGCTTAAGCTCACCCCGGATCCCCGCAGCGCGCGCGCCCTCAGCTGCAGCCCCGACCGCCGTGCGCGGTGCGCCCACCGCACTGTACCCCTGCACCTCCCGCGATCGTTACAATGACCGCCGAGCAGGAGACTTCGGCGTACCCGGGGAGGAAGAAGGCCCGCCCCTGCCCGCCGCCGACGGGGCGCCGGCGCCGCCGACCCTGCGGGGCGCCCCGCCCCGCCGTGCCCCCCTCGTCAAGGCCAAGACCATGATTCTGGACAGCATCGCCGACGCCCGCGCCCGCGGCCTCGGCGAGGGCTCCCTCGCCGTCACCTTCCGTGCGTACCCCCCCCGATTCTACGTACCCCTCCCTCCTGAGAGGCCGCAGGGGACCTGACCTTCGCCGCGGACTCCGAGCGCGCGCCGGAGCCCGAGGGCGGCGCGGGGCCGGCCCCGCCGTACGAGACGATCCTCACGGCGTCGCCCTGGGCGTGGGCTGCCGAGAAGCTGCGGCGGGGCGGGCCCTGCGGCGCCGCCGTCGAGCGGCGGCCCGTTCTGCGCGGCATCACCGGCTGCCTCTCCGTAAGCCCCCCCCCTTCCCCCTTCCCCCCCCCCATTTCTTCCCTTCCCTCCCCCCTCCCTCTCTCCTCCTCCCGCGCCCCCTCTCCCCTCTCCCCTCCTCCGCCCCTCCTCCGCTCCCCCTCTCTCTGCCCCACCCCTCCGCCTTCACCCCTCCTCCGCCCCTACCCATTTGCATCCCCAACCCCACTTCGCCTCCCCCCCTCCACACCCGCCCCCCCCCCCCCCCACACACACACACCCGGTCCCCCTCTCCCTCTCCGCCCCACCCCTCCTCCACCTTCCCCCCCCACCCCCCACCCCCCACCCCCCGGTCCCCCTCTCCCTCTCCGCCCCACCCCCTCCTCCACCTTCCCCCCCCATCCCCCCACCCCCAGCCCCCCCCCCCACCCCCCCGGTCCCCCCTCTCCCTCTCCGCCCCACCCCCTCCTCCACTTTCCCCGCCCTTCCCCCTCCCACCCCCCCCCTCCCCTCGCCCCTCCTCAACCCCTTCCCCTTCCCCCTCGCAGCCGGGCCGTGCGACGCTGCTGCTGGGTCCTCCCCGCTCCGGGAAGTCGACGCTGCTCAAGCTGCTGGCCCGCGCGACCAGCGAGCTGGGCCCCGGCCTCATGGGCGGCACCGTCCTCTACAACGGACTGCCCCCCAAGCAGGCGCGCGCGCCTTCCTTCGCTTATTTATGCAGCCCCCTCTTCCATCTTCCATCTTATCATTTCTCAATGAGAGATTCTTTGGAGTCTTTTTAGCTTATTTATGCACTCCCCCTCTTCCATCTTCCGTCTTATAATCAATAGAGATTCTTTGGAGTCTTCTCAGCTAATGCACGCCCGTTCCCGCAGGTCCCAGGCCTCCGCCGCCGCATCGCCCTCGTGGACCAGGGCGACGACAGGCACTACCGTGCGGCCCTCTCCTCTCCCTCCATTCCCTTCCCTCAGCAATTCGAATTCGCTTAAGCTTCCCCTTGAGCTGGACGAACCGCTCCCTTGCGCTTAAGCTTAAGCTTAAGTTTCACCTCCTTTCCCTGCGCTTCGCTTACGCTTCGATCTGTCTATCTAAATCGCTGAGCGGTTCTTTCGATCTTTCGACCTCGGCAGCGCTGCTGACGGTGCGGGAGACGCTGCAGTTCGGGGGGTCGTGCCGCGCCCCCTCGGCCATCGCCGGCGAGGTCGAGACCAAGGCCCGCCTGCCCCCTCCCATCTAAGATCCAGGTCGATCCGTTTCTCACTCGTTTTTTCGAAGGTGGAGCGCGTGCTGGCGACCCTGGGGCTCACGCACGTCGCCGACTCTCCCGTGGGCGGTGCGCGCGCACCGGCTGCTCGGTCCGCTCGGCACTGCTGATGCAAGGGCGGGCGCCGGGACAGACGCGACGGTCCGGGGTCTGAGCGGGGGCGAGAAGCGGCGCCTCAGCATCGGCGTGGAGATGATGGGCACAGGTGACGATGGGCTCTGTCGAACGCGTCTTTGAGATTTCTGAGCTGGCGTGACCCGCCCCGCAGCCTCGCTGTTCCTCCTCGACGAGCCCAGCAACGGTGCGGCATCATTTGGAGCCTTTCTCAGCCGTCACATTTCATCTGTTTTGAGCTATCACGTTTTGAGCTGCTAGCGCGCCGCTGACCCCGCCCGCCCGGCCCCGCCGGCAGGCCTGGACGCGACGGCGGCCTTCGAGCTCTGCCGCGCCCTCCGCGCCGTCGCCGACGGCGGCGGCTCCGTCCTCGCCACCCTCCTCCAGCCCTCCGCGTGCGCCAAGCTTAAATTCACGCAAAGCGTTACAAGGGTTCTGCGCACGATTAAAGCTTAAGCTGTATCGTAAAATATCCCCATCGCCATATTTATATCCTTTGAATGCTCAGCGCGCGCGCCGCAGGGAGGCCTACGCGGCGTTCGACGAGGTGGCGCTCCTCTCGCGGGGCGGGCGGCTCCTGTACTGGGGCCCCGCCGGGGACGCCCCCCTCGCCTACTTCCAGCGTCTCGGCTTCCGCTGCCCGCCCTCCATCACCGCCCCCGACTTCCTTCAGGTACTTATAATTAGGCTCATCTCAAGTTCGAGTCGAAGTCCTCAAGTCGGCCCTTACTTTAACTCCACTTCCCTCCTTAGCGAAGCTCGAAAGGCCTGGAACCTAGTGCTAACTCTACTCCCGCGCGCAGGCGATGGTGACGCCGGAGAGCGCGCGGCAGTACGCGGGCTTCGAGGGCGTCGCGCCCGTCGCCCGCCACTTCGCCCGCGCCTACCGCAAGTGCGCCCGGACCGCTCCGCTTGAACCTCAGCTGCTCGCTTGGCTCATGGCCGCAGCTCGCCCGAGTTCGCGGCGGTGGACGCCGAGGTGCGCCAGCTGGAGACCAAGCAGGCCGCCGGCGAGCTCGTCGACGCGCCCTCCGAGGCCATGCGGGTGCGCTCCGAGGCTGAGTCCGAAATCGGACGCCGCCTTATGTGAGCGGGGCGGGCGACGTCTCCTCCGCAGTTCGGGCGGCGGTACGCGAACGGGGCGGTCCGGGAGCTGGCGCTGCTCGCGGGGCGCCGCTGGAAGCTCACGTGGCGCATGCAGTCCTTCTTCGTCGCCCGGTGCCCTACTTCAGTCCCGCCTTTTTCCTTTTGCGGCTCACGTCGGCCCGATCGCGAGGCCAGGTACGTCCAGTCGCTGCTGCTGGCTGTCATCGCCGGCACGCTCTTCCTGAAGCGCCCCAACACGCTCGACGGTCCGCACGACCGATCGCGACCGGCCCGCCGCGCCTGCCTGCGTGTTGACCACACGAGTCTCTTCTTCTTCAGGATGCCTGGATCGAGTCTCCTTCATCAGCCTCGGTGCGCGCGCCCGCGAGCTCCGCCTCCGTCCCTCTGTTTTCGCGGCCGCGGCCCCTGACGCCGGTGTCGCAGGCGTCATGAAGTGCCCGAAATCCCTCCTCCCTCCTCCATCCCGGTCCCAGCCTAACCAACACCTGACACCCCGGCTCCCCTCCCCAGCTTCGGGTTCATGGGCCTCGCCAAGATCGAGCCCTGGTACGCGGACCGCGCCGTGTACGAGGGTCAGCACACGCGCGCCTACTACCGCTCCTTCACGGTTGGTCGATTTTACTACCTCACTTCGCCTCTCACTTCCTCCTCGACTCTTTCAGTGGCTGCTGGCGGACGTGGTCGTGGGCGTGCCCTTCTCCCTCGCCGAGGTCCTCCTCTACAGCGCCGTCGCCTTCTTCGCCGCCGGGTTCCAGGCGCGTTTGTTTTGAAGTCGTCTGCCTTATTTCTGGTTTCTAGATCTACATCTCTGGGGCTAGGTCAACTGTACTAGGATCCCCGGACCCGCTCTAGATCTGCCCCATCCCGCCCCGCCCCACCCCACCACCAGGCCGGAGTGATCTTTCTTTCCGAAGTCTCTGAGGCCAACCGCGACTTCCGCCCCGCCCCCGCACAGCCCGGAGTCGCCGGCGCGCGCTTCGGCATTTTCGTCTACGGCCACTTCATCATTCGCCTCTGCTCCGACGGCATCGTCATGTGCGCAATCGCGATCCCGGGCTTCGCCCAGGGCTATATATATCCACTTTAGCTCTGGGATCTTGAGATTGTCCTCGCTCACCCTCGCTCACTCTATTCTCCGTCCAGGGCGATCTGCTCGGCGGTGCACCGCCCCGACGTGGCGGCGCTCCTCTCCGCTATGATCCCCTCCGCCATGAACCTCTTCGCCGGCTTCCTCGTGCCCCGCTCCCTGTGCGCCGCTATAATAGAACCGCTCTTTGTTGAAGAACCGCTCTAAAGTGCCCCTGAAGCCCGAGGAAGCGCTTTCTTTCTTTAGAATAAAATAGAACCGCTCTTTGTAATTTAACAGCTGTTTGTAATATACCCGCCCGCGCGCAGGATCCCGAAGCCGTGGATCTGGCTCTACTGTGCGCCCCGCGCCCAGGCCTAGGCCCTCTCTGCGTCTCGGATTCGTCTGTCTGACGGC
The DNA here is from genome assembly GCA_004431415.1 of Cyanophora paradoxa. NCBI lineage: Eukaryota > Glaucocystophyceae > Cyanophorales > Cyanophoraceae > Cyanophora > Cyanophora paradoxa. Next base: position 166,574 of record QPMI01000493.1, on the reverse strand, counting down.
GGCCGCAGACGTCTCGATCTTCCGGTACCCCCTGGAGGCCCTCTCGGTCGCGGAGCTCCACGACGTCGTGGACGAGAAGGGGTACGACGTCGGCCGCACCGCGCTGGACTCGTTCGCGATGCAGACGGACTACTCCTGGGCGGGGTGCGTCTTCAGGTCGCAATCAAAAGTTGAAAGTAGCGCTACAAAATAAATATTGATGTAGGTACGACCTGGCGGTCTCCACGCTGTTCTGGGCGGCCTTCCTCTTCATCGCCTGGCTGGGCGTCGCCTTCCTGCGCCCGCCGCGCGAGTTCCCCCCGCCGGACGCCGACGACGAGGAGGGCGAGGCGGAGGATGCGGCGGCGGGCGAGCCGCCGGCCAAGCCCGCCCCGACGATCGCGGAGCCGTCGAAGAAGCTTAAGGGCCAGCCGGAAACGGGCGGGGCGCAGGCCGCAGCCTCGGCCCCGCCGCCCGCGCTCCTCACCTTCCGTGACGTGAAATACGAGGCGAGTGCCCTATATTTCTTTCTTAAGCTTCGATTCATTTTCGACTCGCGCTGAGGTCCGCTCAGGTCGAAGTGGAGGAGGAAGAGGAGGAGGACTTGGAGGGCGGCGAAGGAGGAGAAGGGAAGGGCGGGGCGCTGGCCTCGGCGCTGCGGGCGCTGTCGCGGCTGCGCCCGGGCGGCCGCCCCAAGACACGCAAGGTCCTTCTGGACGGCGTGACGGGCTTCGCCTCCTCCGGCATGATGCTGGCGGTACGTGTACTGCGCCGTCGTCTTTGCTTTGCTTCTGCGCTTTGCTGATCGGAGTGAGTGTGTCGAAGCTCATGGGCCAGTCGGGCGGCGGAAAGACGTGCGCTGCTCCTCCCTCCCTCTCTCTTTCTCTCTCGGCTGACTGACGCGCGGCTCGGGACGGGGCAGGACGCTTCTGGACGTGCTGGCGGGCCGGAAGACGGGCGGCAGGCTGGGCGGCGCCGTCGCGCTGAACGGCCGCCCCCGCGACAAGTTCTTCAACCGCCTCGTCGCCTACGTCGAGCAGGTGAACTTCAAAGCCGGTCGAGCGCACAGAACGACGACAACAACATATATATAATAATATTAAACAGCTGGAGGCTGTCTGTCTGTCTGCAGCCGCCTGTCTGACCGAGGGGCGCGGACGGCCGCGGGCGGGGGCAGTTCGACGAGCTCTTCCCGACGCAGACGGTCCGCGAGGCGGTCGTCATGTCCGCCATGCTCCGCCTCGACGAGCGCCTCCCGGTGCGCTCGAAGCTCAGAAGGGACTTTAAGCCTCGGGGAGACTTTAAGATGCCTTTTTAAAACATTTGGAATCCAGAAGCTGGCTTTCTTCCCCCCATTAAGCATTGGAACCAGCGCATCCCCGTGCGCTTCCTCCCTTCTCGTAACCGCCACCGGACCCCACAAGCCACGAGCTTAAGCTGGCTTCGATTCGCGCCCAAGTTTTATGCTTATCTTATTATAAAGCCCTATAATAAGCCTTCTACCCCATCTCCTCCTCCGAAGCCTTCAGCGTTTGACGCGCACCGCGCGCGCGTCCGCTCGCAGGCGGAGCGCAAGGTCGAGCTCGCCGACTCGTCCCTCTCCGACGTCGGTGAGTCGGCGGGAATTCGGGAATCCGGGGCCTGCGCGCCGCCTCTGTCGACTCTGACACTGCGCGCGTGCGCAGGCCTCGCCGACTCGGCGGACGCCCTCATCTCCGGCGCCTCGCTCGAGGCGCGTCCTTGCGCTTCCCGCCTCCCGGACCTGTACATGTCCGACTTCGCTAACTCCGCCCGCGCCCACGCAGATGCGCAAGCGCGTCTGCATCGCCATGGAGCTCGTCGCCCGCCCCGCCGTCCTCTTCCTCGGTGCCCGCCCGCCCCGCCCGCCCCGCCCGCCCCTCGATGGCCAGATGAACAGATAGCCTATAGAGGCACGCGCGCCTTTCTTGCACTCGGTGTTCCATATCAACTCCAGCCGTCGGACGTCCCGGGCTCTATATATACTAAAGCGCCCCGCGACGGCAGACGAGGTGACGACGGGGCTGGATCTATATTAAGAAACACACAACAACAATCTAGATCTAATGTTAATATAGAACACCTCGTTAATATAGGTTCTATATATATGTACTAAAGCGCGACGGTGACGACGGGGCTGGACGCGGTGGCAGACGAGGTGACGACGGGGCTGGACGCGGTGGCGGCCTCGGCCCTCGTCGGCCTCGTCCGGCGGCTCTGCGACCGCGGCCAGACCGTCGGTGCGCGCGCGCTCGCCCGCGCGCTCGCTCAGAAGAAGAAGCTTACCGTCGCACGTTTTGATGCTTATCTTATAATATAATAAGCCCTATAATAAGCCTTCTACCCCATCTAGATCTCCTCCTCCGAAGCCCCCGGCATGGGCGGCGCGTGCGACCGTCCCCTGACCCGAGCGTTTGTTCTCCGCGCAGTCTGCACAATCCAGTGAGCCGGCTCGGTCCTCTCTCGAGCTCGCTCTTCCAACTATTCCGACATTTCCGCGCGCGCAGCCAGCCCTCGTCGGACGTGTTCGACGCGTTCGACCACCTCCTCCTCCTGCGCCGCGGCGGCCGCGTCTGCTACTTCGGCGAGACGGGTGCCCTCGGACGCCCTCTATATATGTATATAATCGCCACGCCCTTTTTTCGATCGATCCCGAAGTCTTTCCGTCGATCCCGAGTCTAAGTCCAAGTCGGACGGGTGCCCTCGGACGCCCCCTCCATCCCAGTCGCCCTTCAGCTTGAACCGCAACTTAAGCTTAAGCAGTAGCCCTCTGCATATCAGTCGCCCTCTGCATATCAGTCGCCCCAGTAGCCCTCTGCATATCAGTCGCATCTAGATCTCAGTCGCCCTTAAGCGTAGGCACCAGTAACGCCTTCAAGTCGCCCTTGAGCTTAAGCAGTCGCCCTCTGCATATCAGTAGCCTTTAAGCTTGAACCCCGACGTGATCGCGGCGCGTCGCGCGCAGGCGCCCGCAGCGCCACGGTCCTCTCCTACTTCGAGCGGCTCGGCTACGAGCTCCCGGCGCACCGCAACCCCGCCGACCTGCTCCTCGAGATCGCGCAGGGCAAGGCCGCCCCCGCCCGTGCTGCTGCCGGCTCCTCCGTGCGTCGATCCCGAAGTCTTTCCGTCGATCCCGAAGTCTTTCCGTCGATCCCGAAGTGAACTTCCTGCCTGCCGTGCAGGAGGAGGAGCTGGGGGAGGCGCTCGTGGCGGCGTACAAAAGCTCCGACCTCTGCCGCCGCATGGCCGAGGTGCGTGGCGCTGGGCTAAGCTTAGATTCTATGAACGAAGATGCTTTCATCTATGTCCTTGCTCTAGCTTCCATGTAGGTTCTCGGCGTCTGCGCTCGGCTTCGATGCTCTCCTTCAGCTCGGCACTGACGGCGACTCGCGTGCATGCGCAGCGGCTGGCGGAGGAGGAGCGCAGGTTCGCGGCCGGCGCGCCGGGCGCGGGGGAGGTGCCCATGAAGCACATGTACGCCAGCGGCCTCGGCACGCAGGTGCGGCCGCTCCGCACTCTCCGTCGATCGCGAAGTCGAGCCTGAATCTGGCGGCGGGTTCAGATCCGCGTGCTGACGGCGCGCAACTGGCGGCACCTCTGGCGCCAGCCGAGCGAGTTCTGGACCAACTTCCTCACCGTCCGCCCTTCCTTCCCGTTACTCTAGATCTGCCTCCTCTGTCCCACGCTTTATTGAGGCCTCGTTTCGCAGACGATGTTCATCTGCTTCCTGATCGGGACGGAGTACTGGCGGATGGGCTACTCGCAGGCGTACGCCCGGATGCGCGTCTCCATGTGCTACCTCATCATGACCCTCCACGTCCGCCCGCCCCCGGCCCGCGGCCGTCAACTAGCCTTGGATTCCATGCTTTAGCTCTTAGCCCTCCGTTTAATTTCTCACTCTATTCCTAATTCTAATCCTTCCTTATTTCTTGGCTATCTGATCTTTTAACTCTCGAATCCCTTTCCGCATGTACAGATGCAGCTGGCGGTCGGCTCGATCGCCTCGAAGATGTCGACGCGGGCCGTCTACTACCGCGAGCGGGCCATGGGTGCGCCGTCCAAAGCCGCTCGCTCAGGGTCGGAGCGATCGGAGCATAGCACAGCGTAGCGTAGCAGAGCAGAGCATAGCGGAGCAGAACTTGACAATGGATGCAGGGATGTACAAGTCGTTCGCCGCGCACGTCTCCGGTTCGTTCGGCCTTTCGTGCTTTTAGAATACGGTGTTCTCAGAACGGCGCCGCCGCAGACGCACTGGCGAACGCGCCCTTCTACGCCCTCACCGTTCTCCTCTCCTCCCTCGTCATCTGTGCGCCCGCGAGACCGAACCCCGCCCCGCCCTCGTTCGAATTTCCGAAATCTTTCTGATCCGCCTCTTTCATCTCGAAGACTGGCTCTCGGGGATGAGCGGGGCGGACGGCGGCGCGCGCTTCGGCTTCTTCTTCCTCGTCTCGGCCGTCTTCACCGCCGCCTGCCAGTCCTTTGCCTCCATGCTCGCGTGCGCCCCCTTCCTTCCATCGATCCCGAAGTCTTTCCGTCGATCCCCAAGCTCACTGTGACCTTCGAGCTCTTCGCCGCCGCCCGCCAGTCCGTTAAGAGTCTTAGCGCCGTCTGTGGGGCCGATCCCGCCTTCTCAGCACAAACTGACACCGCCACCGCGCCTGCGCAGCTTCGTGTGCCCGTCGGGGGACATCGCGTACACCATCGCGCCCTTCGTCCAGTCCCTCCTCGACATGGTGCGCCGCCTAAGCTTGTGCGAGCTATAGAGCACTCTGCCATCTGCAGCTCGAGTATCAATATTCTTGCGCTGCTCTGATCGCTTTTTCGCAGTTCAACGGGTTCATGGTGCGGCAGGCTGGCTTCAGATCTTCGTTAGCTTTGTGCACACATCTTCTCTGAGCCTCGCCGCCGCAGATTCCCGTCCCCAACATCCCGCAAGGCTGGAGGTGGATGGCCTACCTCCTGGTACCCCCCTCGCTCATCTACCCCCTTATATATACTCCGTTGACGTCACGCGCCGCAGTGGTACCGGTACCCCCTGGAGTCGCTCATCGCGAACGAGGTCCAGGGCCAGGCCTTCTCGTGCGAGGGCGAGCCGGACTGCGCCTACCAGGTGCCCCCTCCCCTCTTCCCTCCGTTAAATCATTACGTATATATATTTATATACTTCAATTATAACCGGTTTTCTCAAACTTACTACGTCCTTACTTTTCGATTGCCCCATCCCTCCCCACGCCAAACCTTGACCCTTCTTTCCCACCTCAGACGGGGGAGGACGTGATGGCCTACTACGGCTTCGCGTTCGCGAACCAGTGGCCCAACGTCGGCGTGCTCCTCGCCTACTGGGCCGCCTTCGAGGCCGCCCGCGCCCTCGCCCAGCGCTTCCTCGTCCACCTCAGGCGGTAGGATCAGGGTGGACTTGGGGATCGACGAAAAGGCATCGGGATCGACCAAAACTTCGGGATCGACGGATGCCCGGGCCGCCTTCGAGGCGGCCCGGGCCCTCGCCCAGCGCTTCCTCGTCCACCTCAGGCGCTAGCGCTCTTGTGAAACTGTGCCCAGCTTAGGCAGATCAGTCTAGGCCGTGCAGTAGTCTCGAGCTATAGATCTAGTACTCAGAAAGAAATAATCCCACCACGTGTACCCCGTAGGCTTGGGGCCGATCTCAACGTCGACCCGACGCCGGCGCCGTGGAGGCGCCGCTGGGACTCGAGCTCTAAATTAGCGACTCCCGCCTGCGCGGGTGATCGCATGCTAGTACTGCACTGCGGCAGATGACGCCCTCACTGCCCCCGAGATCTATCTAGACCCCCTCGATATCGATGATCACGAGCGCCTCATTTGGGCGGTGTCTAGATTGACAAGCTTTAAGTGGGTCTTGATGCCAAGACGAAGACTCGACTCGATTGCGAATTGTACGTATATATACCTCACGTGCACATGCGCATGCCGCAATGCGCAGCACTTTATCTGGATTTTCAACCGCTAGCACTTAATCTGCGCATGCCGCAATGCGCAGCACTTAATCAGGCGCTAGCTCGCGAAATTTTCAACCGCACCCAGCTTAGGCAGCTTAGTCTAGGCCGTGCAGTAAGCTCTAGATCTTTTAGTGGGAAAGAAATAATCATGTCAGAACTATATATATTCGCAACCCATCCCGCCACCATGGCACTGTCGGACCGTCGGTCCGTCGGACTGTCGGACCGTCGCACCAAAAAGAGGACTCGATTCAATTGTACTTCACGTGTGCAGTACTTTAATCCTAATCGATCCGCATTCACATTAATATTCGGCGCGCCGTCGCCTTTGCCTCGGTGGAGCGGCCGGCCCGCTGCCTCGCCGGACCACTTCTACACGGCGGTCCTCGACCGGGTCCGCTCTTTTCGGTCGTCCTTTTGCTCTCTTCTTCGCGAAGTGCGACCGGCCCGCGCGCGCGCAGATCGAGAACGAGGAGGAGGGCACCGGCGGCAAGTTAAGGACAACGCGCTGTACCCCCTGATCTCCTCCCTCCGCAACATCTACCGCCTCACCTCGCACGTGCCCCCCGCCCGCCCACCTCGCCCCTCGAGTTCCCGCCCCCGCCTCCCTCACTCTGGCCAGCTGACGTCGACGGAAGCTACTTATAATTAATTATAAGTGCCGGCGGGGAGGATGCGCAGGGAGGCGAACTTTTATTCTGAGCATACACAAGCTCATGGCATCGTTTTTGAGATACTACGGTCCGGTAGGGCAAGGAGATGATCATGATAATAGCAATCTCAAAAGTATCACACGTGCGTGTGCATAACCAGCGTCAGGCAAGTCGCGACGAGGAAGAGTGCAAGGTGGCTGAAGACGCCAGTCGCCTTTCCTGTCGAGCCTCCGGAAGTCGACGCCGACTGCAGAAGGGGCCTGCGATCGCAAAACGGCGGTCTATATATAGCAAGTTCGCAAATTAAACTTGATATGTGAATGGGTACGCACATCGGGCCAGAGAAAGGCATCCCGTCCCACTCAAAGGCCTGCAATCGCAAGCCGCCACGTTCAACCCTTGACAGAGGGGAAACCTTGACAGAGGGCTCACGTTTCCGAGCGTGAAAGTCCCGAAGGCATTGTTGGCGCTGACAACGCGGAGATCGCTCACCACCTGCCGATTCCGTGTAATTATAAGAGGCAGATCTTGAAAGATTCAAAGCCAGCTGCATAAGTTATTGAGCGCACAGTGCCGAGGAGACCGCGTGTGCGGCGCGCGAGCGGTTTCGGAACGCCTGGTCGATGTCGTGATTTTAGTCAGATGATCAAACAATTGCTCGATTATAATCTGCATTGTGGGGCTCTCGCACGGAATCGCATTTCGGTCTCCGACGCGAATCGCGCTTCGGGCGCTCGAACGCTCTGTCCGCCAGACACCACGTACACTTCGATTGGCTCGGGGTACGGAAATCCCTACCAGCCAGCGTCAGCGATCGCTTTTCTATTCTTGTTTTCTTCTTACCTCGCCGAAGATGCTGACTTCGCCGCCATGCTGTAACACCGATTAAAGAATCATTTAAGAAAATTAGTCCGAGTATTGGAAGGCCGCGAGAAGATATTCGGACCTGGGAAGCTCGGGCTGCGGGGACGGAAAGCCGGGCGTAGCCGTTCTCATCGAAGGTCAGGGTGACATTCGTCCCCCTCCCTATCTTGAGCTTCGGTATCTTGAGTCAAACGAAATTAAATTGTCAATGTTCGTCAATGTTAAATCTAGATCTGCAGGGTACGCACACGTGCACGGGATCCGGAGCTCGAAGGCACGGTCGCCGTGGTTGAGTTCGAGAGCCCGAGCTCTGCACGATTTAGGATCGAAATCATTAAATTGGATCATGAAGGACGCCAATGTCAGCTTTAAATTCAGTTCACTCACCATGTTCGAGATTCGACAGATTGATGCGCATAAGCGGTGCGTGCGTCGCGGCACTCGCGTCAGGGCTCCACGTAAAGTACACAAATTTGCCGTCTGATGAGCGCTCTATGGCATACATATTCCCAGAGAACTCTCTGTCGCTCGGGAAAAGCAGCGAGCGGAGAAGCTTGCCGGTTCCGACCGACCAAAACCGGACGTTGCCTTGACTGTCGCCAGAAATGAGGACCTTGCCGCTCGAAGAGAAGTCTACTCCAGTAATGCTGAAGATAGAGCCTGCAGGTGACTCGGATGGCTGGTTCACGGCGTGCAGCTGGCTTCCGGACGCCACAGACAGAAGCCGCACAGTCCCAGTGGAATCCTCTCCAACGGCGATGTGGGCATTGTCCGGGGAAATTGCTACGCTTCTGTAGGAGAGCCCGTCAGTCGTGTTCCTGAACGACCAGAGCAGCTCGCCGGAAGCCAGAGACCAGAGCCGCACGCCACCTCGCCCGGCGTCCGCTGATCATGAGCCCAAGTGAAGCCGCCAATTAAATCAATATCTCGCATGTGCGCTTAGCTTAGCAGATCTGGAGCGCACCCGTTTCATAAACGCGGCCCCCTCCATAACCGGCCGCCGCGATGAAGCGGCCATCGGCAGAGATCGCAAGCGAAGTGGCGGCGAACAGATCATCTCGAGGGTCGATGCCGGGTGCGGTCAAGTTGCGGACAGGGGTTCCGCTCGTTACGTCCCAGACTTGCACGGGGTCCAGCCTCGACCAGGCGATGACAACAGACGCAGAGTCGGGCGTAAACTCTATGGCGACTGCAGTGGAAGATGAGGAAGAAACGAGGACTTTGAGCTGGGTCCCATCCGCCGCTGACAAGATGCGAACGGCGCCACCGACAGCAGGAATGGCCACGAGGGTGCCATCGGGGGAGACTGCGAATGCCGATCGAAAGTCCTTGCCCGATGTCTCGAAGCGAAGAACCTGCGAGCCGCTTGCTGACCACTTCATGACGTGCGTCTGCTTCCGGTCGTTCGACGAATGAAATCGCGATTCCGAGGCGTCGATAGTGACCGCTGTAAATAAGAAGTTGGCATTCGTTATTGCACGGATCGAATCGAAGCTGGTGCTGGCCATAGGTCCAACGAACGTGCTGAAATTTCCGAGCTGGATGTGCCCAGCCGATCGCGAGCTGGGTGACGCTGTCGAGAAAACCGAAGCAGAGCTGTAAAACGTCGCTGTTGCAGACATGTTGCGCACGGCTGAATACGCAATGTGCGACCCCAGCCTGTCGAATGAGACTGCCTTGACCGCAATGCTGCCGCTGCTTGAGAACTCTTGGACAAGGGCACCGTCGCCCGCTGTCCAAATGCAGATGCGGCCGTCGCGGCCACCGGTCAGGATGCGCGAGCTGTCCGCTGAGATTGATACGGCCGTCCAGTAAGACACGGCCGCGCTCAAAGAACGCAGTACCGCCCCGTTCGATGTCGAAACGAGAGAGATCGTCGTCGGTTGGGCAGTGCTCACGATCGGATAGTAAACCTCGGGAGCGAGAGGGCTGAAGCTGAAATCAGCGCTGGAAACAACGACGTACGAGCCGTCCGGCGACAATCTAAACACGTTTCCGCCAGCTGCAGTGATGTCGAAGACCTTCAGCTCTGTGCCGTTCGTTGACCAGATGCTCAGCTTACGGTCGCGGGCGTAGCCCGACACGATAGTGCCGTCGGCAGAGAGGGCGAGAAAGGACGCGTCGTAGAGAGCTTGAGCCGTACGCGTGAGGCCCCCGCGCGAGTTGCAGCACACATTGGGAATCCGCAGGATCTCTGCACCGTCCAGGCCGCGCAGGCTCGCCTCGTATGTGGTCGCCTCGAGTGTGACGTTCGAGGACACTACAAGAGCTGTCCGGGCGTCCGGCGAGAGGCCGACGCGCATGGAATTCCGACTGGTCGGGGCCGGACGAATATTCACACTAGAGAGGGCCGGACGAATATTCACACTAGAGAGAAGAGTGCCATTCGAAGCCGAGAATGCAGACATTCCGTATTCCCAGGCGACGACGATGATGGCGCCATCCGCGGTGAATTGCAACTGCTGGAGGCCCCCGGGAGCCCGGTTCGCATAGGCTACAGCATGCAACTGAGCGCCAGTCGCCGCCGACCAGATGCGGAGCGAGCCTTTGAATACGTAGAAGCTGTCGGCGGTCGCGACGAGCTGGCCGTCTGGAGAGACAGCGACGGCATCGACCTGAGACAAGTGGCCAACCAGAGTGAACAGCGGCTCAGCTGCTCCGGAGAGTCGTTTCAGACAGAGCCAACGCATATGCATACGCATACGCTAATACACATGCACGGACCAGCGACGCCGGAAGATATCGATTGGCAGAGCGCCGGCCCGACAACAGCTGCGAACGTTCGCGATCGCGAGTGAGCGAGTTCGAGAGCGCCCGCGCTTCCCAGTCCAGTTCGCAATTGCGTAGGTACATGTGCGTAACCCATATGCTCATGATCATTGCTCACCCGCAAACACGATGACGACGATGCTAACGGCGATGCTTACGGAAGCTCCGCAAGTGTGCAGCTGAGTTCTGCACCGGTACCTGTGATGATCATCGGATCTATGCATATGCATCTGCATACGCATGCATATGCGCGCACGCATAGTATATAGAGATATGTACTAGCCGGACTAGCCGCATAGTATATAGAGATATGTATCATAGCTACGACATATATAGTATAGTAGTGCGCTGCATCCTGTATGATCAGCGCATTAAAAATATTATAATTATGCATGTACCAGTATGAATATGCGCTTGCGCATGGAAGGCGGCGATATGCACATGTATACTGCGATATGCATATGTATCTCTGGAAGCAGTACCAATACTCTGGGAAGCAGTGGGAACTGCTGCAGTGCGAACCTTGCAATTGTACATACGCATTTAGCGCTAAAGCTTGCAATTGCTCGTCTAGTCGACATCGCGCATCGACTCAAGCTTTAGCTTTAAGCTTGCCAAGTTGTTCGGAACTTGTTCCACGCCGCTGCTGCTGAACATGTACAGCCGCTGCCGCACTGCGCAGTCACCGGCGCAGTGCCCGGCCGCTGAACAGCCTGAACTCACGTGCACTGCGCATGCCTGAGTCAGCAGCGTCTCAGCCTGAACTTGGCCCTGAACTTGGGCCTGAACTTGGCCCTGAAGTAGGGTTGCCGCTTCGCACGAAGTTTTCCACTGGCAAACTTGGAAACGCATTAATTTGGGACCGCATTAATATCGAAACGCTATAGAAACGTACTGTTGTGTGTACGGTAATGTACCCCCCTACCGCAGGCAAAAAACTGTGTCGGCCGCCTACCGGTAGTTGCAATTTCCCAGCCTGGCCTGGTAGTAGGCTGGGTACTGTGGTGAAAATTTTAAAGGTACTACAGTCTACAGTTCATTGTACTACTGTTACAGTGCACAGTGAATGTCGCAATTTCCATCCAATCAATTTTCCATCCGATTTAGTTTTTGAGTGAAAGCGGCTCAGCCTTTTTTTTCAATTGCCGATTGAACGCGGCTCATAAATCAAGATCCGATGAATCGGCGATCATCATGATCAATTGCAATAATGATCATCGGATCATCCGGCCCCGGATGATCCGGGCCGCATGATCGCCGTTGATCGGGCCCAGCCGCAGCCAGGGATGTGAAAATTATTGGGGCCCAATTTGGGGGTCCCCCAAGGGTCCAAAAATTATGGCGATAATTTTTGCCTTGGCCCCGGCCCTTGGGCCCCTGGCGAACCCTGGCCGCAGCCAGGCCCGCAGGCCCGCGGGCCCGGGCGGCCGCAGGCTCGCAGCCCGCTGCCAGCCTGCAGGCTGCAGCCGCCGGCGCCCGCGCGGCGCGCGCGGCCCGCCGCGCGGCGCCCGCGCGCGCGCGGCCCGCGCGCGGCCCCGCGCGCGGGCCCCGGCCGGGGCCGGCCCCGCCGGGCCGGCGCCGGCCCCCGGCCCCGGCCCGGCCCCGCGGCCCACCGGGCCCGGGCCGGCGCCGGGCCCCGCGGCCGGCCCCCGGCCCCGCCGGCCCCCGGGCCCCGGGCCCCGGCCCCGGGCCCGGGACCCGGGGCCCGGGCCCCGCGGGCGGCGGGCGGCGGGCCCCGCCGGCCGCCGGGCCGGGCCCGGCCGCCCGGGCCGGCCGCCCGGCGGGCGGCGGCGGCCCGGCGCGGTCGCCGCCGACTCGCCGGGCCGGGCCCGCGCGGGCCGGCGGCGGGGCGCAGTGATGGCATTCTTTCTAGAAACATTTTTTAATTCTATTCCAGGAATAATTCCTGGAATGATTCCTGGAATGGTGCTGGGAACGCCGTTCTTTCAGGAATTGTTCCGAATAAGGGGGGGTACTTGTTCGTGCGCGGGATTTTTCGCCAGAACGCAGCACACAGCGTCCAGCAGAGCGCGCCCGCATCGTAAATCGATGTCTGGTGAAAACGAAGGCTCAGCTGGCCCGCCGGAGCCGCCTCCGCAAGCGGTCTGCCCGACGACGGCGACGACGACAGCTCGAGCTCGCTGAGCCTCGGAGTCGAGCTCACTGCTGCACCTTCGAATTCGAATGCTTGACAGTTCATACAGTAGTCTCGCAATTGCAACTTTTGGCAAAGCGGGGAGGGGCGGGCAGGGCCGGGCCGGGCCGGCGTGGGGTGCGGTACGCGTGTATGATCATGACTCACAGTGAGGGAAGGGTTTCTAGAAACAATAAAGAATTCGGAATCTTACTAGGAATATTCCAGGAATATTCCCGGAATGGGCAGTTTTTCGGTTAATTCGGAATAACATCACTGGCGGGGCGGCGGGGGCCGCGGCGCCCGCCGCCCGCGCCGGCCCGCCGGGCCGACGGCCGCGCGGCCGCGGCCCGCGGCGGCGCGGCACCGCCGCCGCGGGCCGCCGGCGCGGGCCGGCCCCCGGCGGCCCCGGGCCGCCGGCACTGCGGGACTTGGAGTCTGCGGCACGAGTACTGCTGCTACTCAGTGACTGCAGCGGCATGCGCAGTGCCCGACACTGGCACGCCGCAATGCGGCCGCATCCCGCAGGCCCGGCCCGCTGCGGCCGCACAGCTTGTGACAGGCCCGCAGTGCCCTGGCGCAGCCCCGCACGTGCACAGGGCCGCACTGCGCCGTGCGGCAAGGCCCGGCCCGGCCGGGCCCGCCGGGCTCGCGGCCCCGCGCGGCTCCGCGGCCTGCCAGGCTGCAGGCTGCAGGCTGCACTGTGGCAAGCCGCTGACGGCCCGCTGAGCTGCAGCTGGCCGCCTGGGCGGCTGGGCAGATCTAGAGTCACTGCAGACTCTCTCAGTGCAGACTCTGCAGAGTACTACTGGTAGTCCCCTGGGCCCTGCTGGGGGGGGGGGGGGGGGGGGGGGAGGGGGGGGGGGGGGGGGAGGGGGGGGGGGGGGGGGCAGTGCTGAGCTGGCTTGTCGCTGCGGCCCGTCGCTGAGCCTGCCAGTGTCCTCGCTGGCCATGGGGTTGAGCCTGCACAGTCTGCCGCAGTGCACTGGCCCTGCAGCCTGCAGGCTGTATGCACTGTCAGAAATTTAACGCTCTTTCGGTACTGGTACTGTGTCTGTAACTGTGATGTCCTTCAGTCTTTCTACTACTTCTCCTAGGCCTAGGCCTCGTACTCGTTCTCCTGATCCTCTGCGTTCTCATGATCGTACGCGTGCCCCTTACCGTGATCGTTCTCGATTCTGTATTTTGTAACTGTCTGCTATATATATATCTTAATTTGTGATTCCTCTGCTGTCTCTTATCTCTTAGCCCCACCGTAGTCTCTCAAAAAAATGAGCGAACACATTTTATCTACACCTAGAAATAAGTCTGCTTCTTCGGTTTCCGCGCCCCGAGGAGAGGGCCCCCGGGCGCGCCGGGGCCCGCCAGCGCCGGCGTCGCGGGGCGGGCGCCGAGCCCGGCGGCGGCCCGCGCCGAGCTCGCGCTCGTGCACGTGCTCGCGAGGACCGCCGCGGCGGCCGCCGGGCGCATCCCGAAGTTGACGCGCTGCGCGGGACGTCAGGCTCCGAGGCTCGCCGTAAGCTAGCGCTTGAATTTAGCTTTAACTCTTATCGTAAATGCGGTAGTCAGCTGCAGTACATGCGCTTTAAATTCCAAAGAGCGGCTAGTTAACGTTATAAGATCGAGCCAAGAACGCACGTTGTAGAGGGCCTGGAGGGCCTTGTAGAGGTGGTACGTGTGCGCGCAGGTCAGCGCCCCGTGCACGCACGCCTGCCGCGGCGTAGCGTCAGCCTTGTCAAAGATAGTAATTATATATAATAACGGGCTTGCAGCTATTTTGCTCGCAGTGCTATTTTGCTCTAAGTGAGTCTGTTATTGTTTCGAGCTCGAGGCGCTCGCCGCGCTCGCCTCGATGGCCTCGTCGGGCGGGGCGGAGGCGCCGGCGCGGCGCCAGAGGTCCTCCCGCTTCAGGTGCTCGGCCAGCGGCTGCCGCGCCGCCGCCGCGTCCGCGCCCGTCCCCGCCAGGTACCTAACGACGGCCACGGTCAGTCGGTCGGTCGATCCCGAAGCCGTCGTTCGATCCCGAAGCCGCCGTTCGATCCCGACGCCGGCCGGCCAGCCGTTCCCGATCGGTATATATATCTAGCGGATCTCGGAATTCTTATGAGTTCCGCACCTGAATATGAAGCGGCGAAGGGCGACGCGCAGGTCTTCCAGGCGCAGCCGCGGCGGCCCCGCCGCCGATCCCGACGCCGACGCCGCCGCCGATCCCGACGCCGCCGCCGATCCCGTCCCTGACGCCGCCGCCGTCGATCCCGACGCCGCCGCCGTCGATCCCGACGCCGCCGTCGATCCCGACGCCGACGCCGATCCCGACGCCGTCGCCGATCCCGACGCCGTCGCCGATCCCGACGCCGTCGTCGATCCCGACGCCGTCGCCGATCCCGACGCCGTCGCCGATCCCGACGCCGTCGCCGATCCCGACGCCGTCGTCGATCCCGACGCCGTCGCCGATCCCGACGCCGTCGCCGATCCCGACGCCGTCGCCGATCCCGACGCGAGGTCGAGGCCGGCGGCGAGGGCCGCCTCGGCCCCCTCGGGCAGCGCCCGCTTGAACTGCTCCGCCACGCACTCCACCACCACCTGCGCGGGAGCGCGGAGTGAGCTAACGCAAGAAATGCTGCAATTCTGGAGCCGTGTAAAACTTTCGTGTTTCTTGAGTTCTAAATCCTAGATCCTTAGCAGAGCGACGGGAACGCGCCTCGCAGCAGAGCCCCTCGAGCTCCTCGTAGAGGGCGCATACGTGCTTGAGGGCGAGGCCGCGGAGCACGGGCAGCGAGAGGAGCCAGGCCTCGAGCGAGCCGGCCTCGAGCTGCCGCGCGAAGTCGCCCAGCGGCTGGTCCTCCGGCCACCGCCCCGACGCCCGGTTCAGCTGCGACGTCGACGACGGAATTAGCTAGGGAGCTAGTTGGTAGATGAATAGCAAGCTTTTAAATATGGTTGGTTGGTTGTTAATCAGTTCGTTGAGTTAGGTACCGTGGAGAGGACGACGTCCATGGCGGACATGAGCCGCTGGCGCTTGCCCTTCAGCGCGAAGTCGGCCTGCGCGCGGCGTCATGATCGGGACCGGAGATCGACAGAGCGCCGTGGCGGGCACAGATAGGAAGGGCGGAACGATATAAAAGAACTAGTACGACTCGGTTAGAAAGGTTACTAGGGAAAGAAGGCACCTCGAGGGCGGCGGCGCTCTCGCGGGGCAGCGGCTCCTGCGGGACCTTCCGGTGAATCTCCTCCATGATCGTCCCCGCGCTGCGGGCCCGGGGGCGGAGGTCAGGACGAAATTCGGAAATTGGCGCAGAGCTCAAATTCGGGAAGCGAAGGCAGAGGCGGGCGTAAGGAAGAAGGCGGGAGGCAAAATATCATTATGCTAAGGCAGAGGCGAAGGTTAGAAGCGAGGGCTCTGATCCGGGTGCGAAATTCGGGAAATTTAAGCAGGGCGCCGGCTCAGCTCCAGGCGCGCGCGCCTGGGGAAGAGCTCGAGGTGGTAGACGAAGGGGCGGACGAGGGCGCGGGCGCGGTCCTCAGGGTCCGCCTGCAGCAGCCGCCGCCCCGCGAGGGCCGCCGCCGCCAGCGCCGCCTCCGCCGCGCCAAAGTCGTAGTCGACAGCTCCGCGGCCCGCGCCGGCGAGGGCGAGGGAGGGGAGCGCGTGCCGCCGCGCGAACTCGTCGTCGACTTCGAAGGCGCACAGGTCCGCCTCCGTCGCGTCCTGCGCGCGGCGGCCGAGGCCGTGAGCGGCGCCGAAATTGGCGGAAATGTGAGCGAAGCCGAACAGCGCGCCTGGACGGGGACCTGGCCGAAGGCGGCGGCGGAGGTGGCGAGGAAGGCGACGGCGGCGTGGCCCTGCCGCGCCAGTGCCGCCGCCTCGGTCAGCAGGTGGTTCTGCACGCACGCGATTTGGTCCAGCCCGATGCACAGGAACAGTCTGCGAGCGCGCGCGCGCGTGCCCAACAGGTGAGCCGCAAAAAGGCGTAAATTTCGCACACGAACGGCCCACCCGCTGTCCTTGCGCTCGGGGAGGCAGAGGGCGATCGCCGCATCCCCCGCGACAGTCATCTCGGGCATCGCGAGCTCGCCCAGGCATTCGAAGCGCGTGACCTCGGGCCGCAGCTCGTTCCACGCTTCGACAAAGGCAGCGAAGGACGCCTCCAGCGCCGCCCGCTCCTCGGGCGAGCGCTGCCACTCCTCGATGCAGCGCGCCACGGGCTTCTGCGCCGCCTCTGCGCGCGTGATCGCGTGCTGGAGGCGCGCCGCCGCCGTCCGCGACCACTCCGCCAGCGCCCACATGCGCCGCAGCGCGCGCGCGCTGCCCTCGCTCTCCAGCAAGAGGGCCAGCACGGGGAAGCGGCGGGCGTTCTCCGGGCGGAGGCGGAACGCGGCTCGAAACCCGTCGGCGGAGCCGGCGTGCACGGTGGCGAAGACGCGCGGGAGGAACCGGGCGGCGTAGTCGCCCTGCAGGAGCGGCCCGAAATCCTCCAGAATTTCCGCCTCCAGCACGGCGGACTGCTCCGCGTCCTCCCGCGGGCGGCACTCCTCACGCACGGCGGCGGCGGCCGCCGCCGCGCCGGCCTCGACCAGCGGCTGCACGTAGCGATGCGCGAACTCGCGCTCAAAGTCCCGCCGGCCCTGCGCCGTCCGCGCCGCGGCGGCGGCGCGGGCGAAGGCGGCGCGGCCCCCGCCGGCCTGCACGTCGGCGGCAAAGCGGCGGAGGATGCCGTGGAGCGCGAGGAAGACGGCCGGGTCGGGGTACACGGCGCCGAAGATGCGCCCCAGCGCGCCGACGTCGCCCGAGATCAGGTCGAGGCAGCTGCGGCCGTCGCCGTTGTGGAAGAGGGCGCGGCCGCTCGACTCGGGCAGCAGCCCAGCGCGGGCGGCGGCCGCCAGCGCGAGGTACGTGAGGAGGTGGAGGACGCGGAAGACCGCCGGGTGCAGCCCGCGCTCCGTGTGGCCCGCCGCCCGCAGCGCCGCCGGGTCCTCCGGGATGATGCCCGGCTGGTCGGGATCGGCCGCCGGCTGAGCCGCTTCGTTTCCGGCGGCTGGGACGTGGTTTGCGCCCCCGATCGCCTGCCCGCAGTTCGGGCACTGCGCCATCTGCATGGGGCGGCCGCACGCGCCGACCGAGTACCTGCCGCCAACAGCGTCAGCGAAAACGCTGATGCTGTGATATGGGCGCTAGCCAGCCCCGCGAAAACAAGAGTTCGCACCAGTACCCGCAGGCGTGGCGGTACCAGCGGTTCGCCTCGCGGAGGCCGTTCTCCTGGAGGGCCCGCGCGACCACGGCCTGCTCGTTGGAGGGCGCCCCCGGCACGAAGAGCGCCGCCGCGCGCCCGGGCTCCGCGAAAAGGGCGTGGAACGGGGAGGCGTCGGCGGGGCCGGCGGCGAAGACGGACGCCGCGTGGGCGAGCAGGGCGGACAGGTGCAGGTCGAAGAGGTCGCAGCCGGGCTGCAGGTCCAGCCAGCAGGGCCGGGGCAGCGCGAAGGCGCCGGCGGGCGGGGCCGACTCGGGAGACAGAAGGGCGCGAAGGAGGCGGGCGGCGTGGCCCGGGGGCGGGCGGGCCTCGAGGAGCGCCTCCAGCGCGGCGCGGGCGGCGGCCTCGCGGTCCGTCGGGGCGGCCGAGGCGCGGGAGAGGTAGAAGCAGGCGAGGGCGGCCTGCAGGAGCCCGCGGGCGGCGCCGGCGTCGCCGCCGTGCGCGGCGGCGAGGACGGCCCCCAGATCCTCGCGGGCCTCGCGGATGACGAAGGCGTCTAGGGCGCGGTCGGCCGCCGCGTAGCGCGCCTCGTTCGCGAAGGGGTCGACGTCGAGGCGCGAGGCGGCGGCGCGGCGCCAGGGGAGCTGGCGGGCCCAGGGCAGCCGCTGGGCGAGGTCCCGGCTGCACCACGCGCGGAGCTCCTGCAGCGGGAGGCCCTCGGCCTGGTCCCGTATGGCGCGGAGCACGGCGACCTTGGCCGCCTCCAGGCGCGGGGCGCCGCGATCGAGGCCCTCCGCGAGGGCGCGCTCCACGTGCTCGCACAGGTCGAAGCGCTGGCTGAGGGGCACGAGGAAGGGCGCCGCGGCGCGCGCGAGGGCCCGCACGAAGGCGGCGGCCATGGCCAGGCGGAGGGGCGACCGGTCCGCCTCGGCGGGGTCGGCCGCCAGGGCGCGGCAGGCGGCGAGGAAGCACTGGGCGAGCTCGCGCGAGGCGCCGCCGCCGCTCCCGCCGCCGGTCGCGCACTCCTCGGGCCCGATGCGGGCGTACTGGGAGAGGAGCAGGAGGTCGCAGACGAAGGCCCAGGGCTCGCTGTCGGGCGGGTGGCCGTGGGCGGCCAGCGCGCCGTCGATGGCGGAGAGGGCCGGCGAGGCGGCGACGAGCTCCGGGTCGAGGAGGGCGTCCCCGTATAGCCCGAGGCCCGAGTCGTTGGCGTGCTCCTCGGCCGCCACGGTGAGGAGCGCGCGCAGGACGGCCGCCGAGCCCGCCGTCGCGCGGGGCCGCGCGCCCAGCAGGCGGCCCGCGATCGCGCCGAGCAGCTCCGTGGAGGACCGGGCGAGGGGCACGCAGCGCAGGAAGAGGGCGCACTCGAAGCGGGCGAGGGCGGCCGCGTCGAGGTGCGCAGCGTGCCGGTCGACGGCGCGGAGGAGGCCCGCGACGAAGGACGCGGACGCGGGGAGCGGGGCGGCCCCGCCCGCCTCGGCCTGCGCCTCCGCCTCGCGCCCCAGGTCGACGACCTCGCGCAGCAGCGCCCGGTGCTGCGGCCGGGGCTGGCGGAAGCAGGCGGCCAGCTCCGTGCAGATGCGGAGCAGCTGAATGGGGGCCGTCGGGGGCACCTCGAAGGGGCCCCCCGAGTTGATCTGAGCCACGACGAAGCGGGCGGTCGAGAGCCAGTCCAGTGAGGCGCCACTGCCGCCCGGCCCCGCCGCCCCCGCCCGCTCCAGAACCGAGCGGCAGACGCGGTCCGCGATGAAGACGCGCGTGCACGCCGCGCCGCCGGCGCCGCCGGCGTCGGCCCCGCCACCGCCGATGACGCTCGGCACGCTCACGAAGTCCTTGCAGGCGGCGAGGAGTGCGACGCAGGCGCCGGTCTCCTTGGCGGCGCCCCACCAGAAAGCGTGCACCTCGGCCAAGTCGGCGAAGGGCTCCGGGTGCAGCGAGCGCAGGAGCCACGCGACGACGCCAGCCGCCGTTTCGACCGAGTCGAACGTGTCCGCCATCGACGCGCACGCGACCTGAGAAGCAGTTGAGCGAGTGGACAGGACGGAGACGCGAGCCGAGGGGGCGACGCACGCTGACGGCGAAGTCGGCGACGTAGTCTTCCGTGCTCTGAAAGGCGGGGGACTGGGCGAGGGAGGGCAGGCACGACGCGATCGCGGCGCGCAGGTCCCGCAGGCAGTCCGAAGCGGCGGCCGCGACCGCCGCCTCCTCCTCGTCCATCGCCTGCTCGTAGTGCCGCCGGAGCGCCTCGAGCTTGAGGCGGTGGCTGTCGCGGAACTCCTCGAGCCGCCCGAAGACGGCGCGCGAGAAGGGCAGGCGGCGGGGCGGGAAGGGGCCCAGAACCGCGTAGCCCTCCACCCTCGGCTCCGGGATCGCAGAGAGGTCCTCCAGATCGATCTTGAGGTCGGAGGCGACGGGGTGCCACGATTCGGCGAAGGGCCCGGGCCGCCCGACGAGCGTCGCGAGGGCCTCCTCCCTCTCGAGCGCGAAGACGATCTTCGCGAGGGGCGTGCGGATGTGGCGCCGCAGGCACTCCAGGACCGCAGTCCCCAGCATCATCGACATCGCCAGGTCCTGCACATCACGCGCTTATAATTAGACCTGTTTGTAGCTAAAGCTCGCATTATTGTATAAGATGTTTGAGCACCTGGAAGCTGGAGGCGACGCGGCGGGCCCAGAGCTCATCGGCACCGGCGTCGTGGCGCAGGCTGCCGACGATGAGGGCCTTGAGGAAGGCGCGGGCGGCCGGCGAGGCGCGGATGCCGGCCACGACGCCCTTGACGTGGTCGATGGCGTGCGCCGAGCGGCGGTAGCGGAGGGCCGAGAAGGCCCACTGGAGGACCTCGGCGAAGAGCGCGTCGAGGAGGCCCCCGTCGTGCCCGCCCTCGCGCTGCAGCAGCTCCGCCACGGAGAGGCCCAGCAGCGACTGCACGTCGAGGCGGACGCGGCCCTCCGCGTCCACCGTTATCGGCTCCAGCGAGTCCACCGTCACCTAAGAAGATGGCGCTTAAATTCATGAAAGACTCGAGTACGATCTATAACGGAGAAGGCACCTGGCGCCACTGGCCGAGGTGGCTGAAGTCGGCGGAGCAGGCGGCGGCGGAGCGGTCGAGGTGCACGACAATGAGGGCGTGCTTCGGCGGCGGCGCCTCGCCGGCCTTGGCCGCGGCCGCGGCGTACTCGTCGCGGTGCTGGTCGAGCAGGTAGCGGGCGAGCGGGATGGTCGCCCGGTCGAGCTGCGCCGAGCACTGCACGACGAGCAGGTCCTCGCCCGACTCGCCGCTCCAGAACGACTTCAGACGCGCGACAAAGTCCGCCTCGCGCTTGATGGCGCCCAGAATGACGACGGAGGGCCGGAGGCCGCCGACGCTGACCGACGCCGTCGGCTGCGAGAACGTGTACACGACGGCTGTGACGCCCGTCGCCCCGCCCCACGCCTCCGGGCGCTGCCGCCAGCCCTCGACCGCGGCTTTCATGAACGCGGCGAGCGAGCCGTGCTCCTGCTCGCGCCGGTAGACTTCCGCGACGCGGCGCGCCGCCTCTGGGTCCGACGTGCCGAGACGCGTGAGCGGCAGCCGAACAATGCAGTCTTCCGTCGCCGTGTTGATCAGGTCCGCCTTGCAGCGCTCCAGAACCGCCTCGCGCGACCGCGCGTCCGCCGGCCCGCCGGAGTGCAGGCGGACGAGGGACGGCAGCGTGTCGGCGTTGAATCCGCAGAAGGAGCGCTCGGGGTGCTCCGAGTCGAAGCTGCTGTTGGGCACGGTGCAGGCGCTGACGTTCTCCACCCAGCGCTGGAGCTCGCGGATGAGCGAGCGCTGCTCGTCCGTGAGGATGTCCTCGTACGAAATGACCTGCTTCTCGAACCGGTTGAGGAATGGCGGATCTGCGGGGCGAAACAAGGCGTTCAGACGGCAGCGAGTGGAAACCCGCCTATGCGATCGCGAATTTCCGAGCGGACCCTGCTTCTCGACGTCGTCGCGGTCGACGACGACAATGCAGCGGAAGAACTCGTCGACGTGGCACATCGGGTTGGAGTAGGCGCCGAGCGCCACGCGGCAGTTGCGCTTGCTGCCCACGACGCTGTAGTTCTGGTTCAGCATGTCGTAGAGCGATCCGTACACGTTGAGGTCCTTCAGGATGACGCAGTTGCCGGCCTCCATCGAGAGGATGATGCGGCTTAGGACGCGGTACATGTAGTCCTCGCTACCGACGTCGTCCGGGAACGCGCTGCCGACGATGATGACGAGGCTGCGGTTGCGGGCGGCGAGGACGGGCGCCAGCTCCTTCTGGAGGATGCCCATCGTGGCGTCGCAGCCGGAGGCGACGAGAAGGTGCCGCGCCTGCGCGGAAACGATCAGGGAGACAGCGCATGGCGGGGCGGGGCGGTGCGGGCGACGCGGACGGACCTCAGTGTCGATCCAGTTCTCGCGGATGAGCTCGAGCACGGGCGGGCGCTCGTGCCCGCCTGCCGGCCTCGTGTTGCCGTCCAGGTGCAGGTGCCTCACGAACGACTCGATCATAGCCTGGGCGAGCTCGCGGGAGCCCTGCCCGCGCAGCTTCGACGAGGGCAGCGCCGACAGTCCGCCGAAGTTGCGGTGCAGCGCGCGCACGACCGTCTGCAGCGTCTCCTGCGGCGTGCCGGGCAGCGCCTTCGCCAGGCTCTTGACCAAGCTGCTTGGAATCAGAATGGAAAGAAGTTCTAGCCGATTCTAATTTTTCAATGCGCACCAGTAGTAGTCGCGCAGGCCGTGGAAGTTTTCGAACTGGTTCTCCTTCATTTTCGTCTGGTGCTCGTGGTACGCCCTCGCGAGCCCGCGCAGGCGCGCGTCGTCCAGGATCGACGGCCTACTCAACCTGCCGCCCGCACCATGGCCATCGCGGTCGGCCTCGCGCCCGCCGTCGATGATGGCCTTGGCGGTCCTGTAGAGGTCCTCCTCGTCGGGCTCGGGGCGGGAGAGGTGGATGGCTCGGTTCATCTTCGCCGGGTCCAGCTGCCAGTTGCTGATCCCGACGACCGCCACGTCCGGAAACACCTTCGGATAGCTGTGCAATGTTCAGTTGCGTAAATTGCACTCGTTTTATACATAAAGAAGACGCACCCGGGCTCGAGGAGGGCGTGTAGGACCTTGAGGGGGTTGAAGCGGGAGACCTCCGCCAGGCCCACCTCGTCCAGGAGCACGACGGGGATCGTCGCGGGGCGGCCCGCCTCGCCCTCCGCGCCGCCGCCGCCGCCGCCGGCCTCGCCCGGGTGCGAGCCGAAGCCGAACCTGCGCGCCTTCTCGAAGACCTTTAGGATGCCGTCCGACGTCGACTGCTCGGAGCCCTGGAACGACACGAAGTAGAGCTGCGATTTTCGCGCGGATTCAGCCTCCCGCGCGATTTTGCACTCTAGATCTAGATCTGCGCACCTGCGGCAGCGTGCGGAAGAAGGGGTCCCTGCTGTCGGGCCCGCGCAGGTTCGTGTAGATGAGGCGCATGGAAAGCGACTTGCTGCAGCCCGGCTGCTCGGAAATTTCAGCATTCCAGGCGACACGAATCGATAAGTGAATTCGAAGCTGATTTCACACCTTGCCGACGAGGAAGACGGGGATGCAGTGAATGATGCAGATCAGCAGCACGAACACGTTCTCGAGCAGGGCCTCGTTCATGGCCGTGCCGGGCGGCAACTCCATCCGCCGGAGGTAATCGCGCTGCTCCCACTGGATGATGTAAAGCAGGTCGTTGGCCGTCCGGGCCGGCCTGAAGGTCCTCCCCAGCAGCTCTCGGTAGTGCTCGCGCTCGTTGCGTCCGGCGAGGCGGCTGTGGTAGCAGTGCGCGAGCGCGAGCACAACCGCCCGCACGCGCACGGATGCCGACGGGGCGTTGGCGGCGTCGTCGAAACCGAGGGCCTTCTTCACAGCGCCCACGAATCCGCTGCCCTCGCCGTTGACGTGAAGCCGCCGATCCAGCAAGTCGAGGAACTTGCCCATCAAAAAGATGCAGCGGCGGACGTCGCGCAGGCTGATGCTGGAGAGCCCCTCAACATCGGACATGAAGTGCTGCGAGGCGACGAGCAGGCTCACGACGAGCCGCGCCGTCACGCTGCCGTCGGGGTGGCGACGGTCGCGGAAGAAATCGCTCGTCTCGACCATCGCCTGGATGTACTGCTCCTCGTCGGCGCGCGTCAGCGAGCCGAAGTCCCACACGTAGTCCGCCAGCTTCTCGGGCAGAGGGTGCACGCGGTAGACGAGCTTCGACATCGGGTCGTCGCCCTGCTTCAGCTTCAGGCCCGCCTGCCGCTGCTTGGCCACCTCCGCAGCCAAGCGCTTCTTGTACGGGTTGCATGCGGCAAGGAAAGCGATGTTGCCAGAGATGCGGCGGCCGTTGAAGGTGTGCTGGCAGATGATCTCGCCCACCAACCCGATCGAGTCGCTCGTGTTGATCTCGTCGAGGAAGACCCACACGGGATGTCCGTCCGCTGCCTGCTCTTCCGCCTGCTCGATCACCTCCTCGATGTGCCGCTCAGTGATACCGGCATGGAAATTCAGCACTGCGAACGGCACGCCCGCCGCCTTAGCAAGGAAACGAATCTGATGCAGTTAAGCGTCATGGTCAGCGCAGCTGTCAAATTCAGCAGAGCGACGCAGTGCGAGAAGCGCACGAGGCTCGTCTTTCCGCAGCCGGTCTCTCCCATCACGACGACCGGGACGCGGGCGCGGACGCGGGTGAGGATGAGGCCCATCTTCAGCAGGTTGTCCAGCGTCATGACGTAGCCGTCCGTCTCCATGTCGGCCGCCCGCGTGCTGGAGGAGAGGAGCTTCATCAGCTCCTCGAGCAGCTGCGTCGGCTTCAGCGTGCCGTAGTTGGTGAGCCCGGGGTTGCTCCGGAACGACTGCGTTCACTTTATGAACGAAAAAACGCCTCTCAAAAACATGTACGCGCACTTGACTCTCGATCAGACGCCTGACGGAGTCGGGGACGCGGTTCCGATCGCGGTAGAGCGCAGTGATGGAGCCGACGGGGTGGAAGAGGACGAGCAGGTGGTTGTTCTCCTCGGCCGACCACTGCACCAGGCGGGAGAAACGGTCGACAAGCCGGTCGATGTCGTCCATCGCGGAGCCGCCACCGCCGCCGTGGACCGCCGCCTCGTTCGACTGCTTGAGGCTGGCGAACTCGGCGGCCATGTCGATGAGCGACCCGAGGAGGAGGGCGCGCACGTCGCCCGAGTTGCCCGCCATCGCAAACGCGAGGTTGCGCACTTTGAAGAACGGACTCTTGGAGAACGAGACGAGCTGGCAGGCGAGCACGTTGATGAAAGTGCGCAGAGCGGAGAACGACGCGTTCCGCGGCACTCGAGCGTTGTCGAAGAAGTACTTGCGCAGAAGCGCGCGGCACTGCTGCAGCGGAATCGGACGGACCCCAGCTGCAGATCCAGCGTTCCGCTGCACAACGGCAACATCCTCAATCGACAAACGACCACTTTCCAGTGCTTGCAGATATCTAACGGAAATACCGAAGGAGATATGAGAGACGTTCACGTCGACATGAGAAAATTAAATAAATACGTCGCACCTGCAGACGACTTGATCGGGGCTCGATGGTACAGTGCTGACAGCGATACGGTCCGTCGACCACTGGAGGCGCGTGTGCGGAAGACAGCCGCAGAATGAAAGAGACGAGAGGAGTGAGCCGCTTGCCGTGTTGCCGATCTCGACGTACACGGGAAGGGCCGGCAGGTGAAAGGTCTCGTCTCCGGCCGAGGCGGAGCGGAGGAAGAGCAGCTCCAGCAGGAACAGATTCAACGCTTGCGGCGAGTCCACCTGCCCCACATCGATGTGCAGCGCGTCGCGGGCGGTGTTCAGCTCGAGCTCATTTAGGCGCCTGGCGAGCGACTCGGCACTGAAGACTCCGCTGATGGTGAGAATGTGAGGCTCGCGGCCTTGCCGCAGGCACTGCAGCCGGATCTCCTCCGACTTGCCGAGGCCGGCGGCTGCTGACGTGTACAAGATGACGTGCGGCAACAGCTGCTCGGCGACCTCGCGCATGGCGTCCTCGCTGAGGCCAGTCGTAGGGACGACGGAGGCAGCGAAGTCGGTGAGGATCTGCGACTGCTCGGACGCCGCGCCACGGCGGCAGCAGATGATGGCGAGGCGGAACGGGTTGAAGGCCGCCTCCTGCTGCAGCTGGCGGACGAGCGCGGAGAGCTCAATCTGGAGGTGGTAGTCGAGGAGCTCGGCGTTGACGATGCAGAACAGGCGGTCGGAGAAGCCGTTCTTAGACGCATAGCGGCAGCGCTCGATGAGAAGGTGTACGTCTTCCATCGTGGTTGCCGGCGAGCAGAAGAGGACCTGGCTGCGCGCGGGGACGTGCCCATCGTTCATGCACAGCGAGAAGAGGGCGTTGGCGACTTGCTCGGGGCGATCCACGGCGGCAATGAACAGACGAGCCCGCTCCGCGTGCTCTGCGTGCTTTGCTCCGCCTGAACGCGGCCGCGGGAACGCCTTTGGTGCAGCTGCACGGGTGGCTTCGTGACCGGCGCAGTACCCAACGAATTCGGTGGCCAGCGCGAAGCATTCCTCAGGCATTTCCGTGTCGCGCATGGGATGCTCCATTCTGCACTGCGCCCGTGACGCCTTGACCGCCTGCACGCTGATGCCCGGCTCGAACTTGCGCAGCAGGTTGCAGAGTCGGATTGCGTCGCCCTCCTCGAGCTGATCGTCTGACTTGTCGACGAAATCGAAGATTGACCAAATCTGCCGGGCGCGGAAGAAGAGGAGGCAGTAGCTCTTGCTTCGAGCCTTGTCCAGATCGTCTGAGCACTCGTCTCGGTGGTGCTTCAGCTGGCCGAGAAGGTTTCGAAGGTCATCGATGCCCTTCGCTTTCTCTGACCACTCCCGGTAGTGCCCCGACAGGCTCTGAAGATCGACGAGAACGCCAAAAACCTGCGCTCAGGAAATTCAGCATAAACAGTACATCGCACCGAATCATACAAATAAACTGTGTTGCTTAAATGGCACTAGAAATGCAGCAAATTTAAAACCAGCTCACCTCCTCTGCGAGCGAGCTCTCATCGATGAACTTCTGGGAGAGGGCTTTCTCGGCGTCGTGGTGCTCGTCCTGTTCGCCTTGCCCAAGGTCGTTGCGCGAACGTGAGCTCAGAATCAACAGCGCTCGGCTGCGGATGTCCTGCAGCTCGTTGAAGTCGATGATCCGGCTCTCGTTCTCGCGCCGCTGGGAAGGGATCTCCAATTCGAGGCGGGCGGAGCCGGAAGCGGCCGTGAAGAGGTACACGCCAGACTGGACGGCGTCCCGCACGGCACTCTTCGTCACTTCGCTGCGGTTGGCGATCGTGTCGTAGAGGCGCTCGAGGCCGTGAAGGTTGGCGCTGCAGACGTGGATCTTGCCAGCCATGGTCTTCTTCCCGGGCCTATCCAGCAGCGCCTTGAGGAAGACGGCAACCGAGGCACCGGAGAGCTTCAGCAGAGGCTGCAGGTAGCGACGCACATCGATCAGGTCCTTGAACGTCTCCTGCGAAATTAAAGGACAGCAGTGGTGATGATCAGGCCATGATCAGAACCAGAAATTGTATAGTTCGTACACACACCGCGCGAGAGAACATATCATTGTGCTCCTCCACAGCGTCGATCAGGTGGCGAAGCTCGTCGTTCTCTTGCCCGACACGCTTGAGAAACTCGACAAGGTCCCGCCCGTCATGTGTCGCAAGGGCCTTGATCACTGCGGCTGTGTCTGGGCACACATTCCGAAGAAGGCGATCGGCAGCGCGCTGGGCGTCCAGCGCATCCCGCACAGTAGCTCCCTCGCTCGCGAGGAGAGCCTCCGCGCGGCCAAGAGTGTTCGTCTCGTCTCGAGTCGGAAGGCAAGAGATCGAGTCCATGCAGTGGAGGAGATCGCGGCACAACCCCGAGAGCTCAGAAATCTTCAGGCAGACAACGACGCTGCACGCGATGTCTTGGTTGCGGCGTTGCTGCGCGTGTTGATCACGGTCAACGGTGAAGCGCGGAGTAATTCCACCAGCTGATGACAGCAATGTCAACGCAACATTCAACTGCTGCACTGCTAGCGCTGCGCCAGACTCTGTCAAGCCGCCCCAGTACAACATGACGTCGCGAACGTTGACGGCCTTGTGGTCACGCATGAGAGCCGCCATGTGGTCCGCGTACGATTTCCACGAAATGCCAGTCACGACCGCCATGCGCTGCTCAAACGACTGCTCGGATGAAAACCCGACCGCAATATTTCTCCTGTACGAATCTTGGAGAATGTTGCGGAAGACAAGTGAGGCCAAAAGTTGAGACGCAGGCCTGGGCAGTTGTTTCAGCGCCATATCGAGAACGGAGAATGCGGAGGTCGACGCGCTGAGGGCTGAACTCGCCATGGCCAGCTCTGCAAGAGACTGATCCGGGAACCGCTGCTGTTCCTCAGCAAGCATGGTACGAAGTGCGCTATACTGGCTGCTGTCAGCTTCTGCCAAAGAAACCACCTGCCATGCTGAGAAGAGCTCGGCCAAGCTTTCGAGCTGGCTTCGTCGCTCCTGCGTGGTGGAAACTGCCGATCGCAGCTCCAAATCATCTGCACGGATGCCCGCTGCACTGAAGCACGCCGAGAGGATGTTGACGCCGGCCGCTGCGACGGCCTCGACGACGTGGACGGGGACGGTCTGCTGAACAACGGATTGATGCAGAGCGCTGAGAATGCTTGTGGCTGTGGTGAAACTCTTGCTCCCAGCGACGACAGGAATGCTGCGCAGAGCAAACGCGGGAATCCAGAAGTTGCGGGCTTTGATAAGAGCTGCAACGGTGTTCTCCTTCTCAAAATCCAGAGAGCGGATAGAGCTGAAAAGACGTTCGAGGCACTCGTCCCGAATCCTGCGCCATGATCATGCTTAGCGTTTAAATTACGGCATGCTTAGCGTCAAACAGCCTACCGTTCATCGGAGAACTCCACAACGTCCTTTGTCCCGCAGAGATGACCAAGCATCAAAGCGGCTGTGTCGGGTGCTGCGGCAGCCT
This sequence comes from Cyanophora paradoxa, assembly GCA_004431415.1. Lineage (NCBI taxonomy): Eukaryota > Glaucocystophyceae > Cyanophorales > Cyanophoraceae > Cyanophora > Cyanophora paradoxa. Next base: position 137,990 of record QPMI01000493.1, on the reverse strand, counting down.
TCGAAATGATACCAGCACAGCCGTCAACAAACGCAGCGCGAGTCTCGTCGCGCCATTGGGACATTGTCGCGTCGTTGCGCCCTGCACAACGGGCCGAACGCAGAATGTTCTCGTCGCTGTGCTTGCGGCAGGACTCCCACGCAAAACCAAGGATGGCGGGGTGACGCCGAGCTTGAGCAGGGAGCAGGTCGACGGCATTGAAGATAGAAAGTGGATTAGCATCTGCGCGCGATAGTAGTGAGGAAAACGTGGCTGATAGGTTTTCGCGAAATAACAGAAAATAATATCGCACTTTCAGCTTCCATTCCGTAAGCCTTTGCCAGGAAGCTTCGCGTGCACTCGACAAGCTTCGCCCCCGCTTTGTCCAATGAGCGGGCAGCAGTGGCCGCCAGCAACGACATGTGCCCCTTTAGGGCGACACGGTCGTGAAACTCAATGACAAGTTCCAAGGGCCGCCAGAGGGTCTTTTCAGATCCAGAAATCAACGTCGCATACAAGTCGTTATTGATGAGACGTGGAAGAACATCGCCAATCTGGCAAAAAGCGGCGGAAGATTTTAGTCTGAGTTTGTCCAGAACGAAGTCTTGGATGACGTCCGCCACAAGAGGATCCAGTCCACGCGGCAGTCGCTCCCAGCATTCGAGCACGGTCTGAATGCGACCCACCGCACGGATCATCGATGCAGCGACTGTCTTCCGGTTAAGAAATGCGCTATGAAGCTGGGAGAAAAACTGAGATACAGAGATGTTCTTTTCGCGAAGGTTTTCTTCGACTGTGGGCCACCAAACGACGAGGACATCAACGAGGGTGCGGAACGAAGGTGCTGTCATGAAGAGTGCTTTGATTACTGAAAGAAAGTTGGCCGGGTTGAGTTTCGCGAGGCACGCCGTGACAGCTTTCGCTGTCTGCACAAACTCTTCACACGTATGGAGCCTCGAGCTCTCAGAGTCTGTGTAAGAGGATATTGTTGGCAGGTCGATCAGGAAGGAGAGGTCAAGGCCGAGCTTGGACTCAGCGACAATAGAAAACATCCACAGTGCGGGGTTTACGTTGTATGTTGCAGAGCTCGGGCTTGCCAAGGCCATTTTGATGAGGAAGGTAATGGCATTGTGAACAAGGATCCGGACATTCTCATTCTCGCATTCGACCGCGAGCTCGTCACTTCTGAATCCGTTCGAGCCACGGAAAAACGAGTCGAAGAGTACTGACGCCAAAGCACCTTTGTGACTTGATACAACTTGCTGGTTCGACATTTGCATCATCTGCACGGATAAAAGAATTCAAGGGGCGAATTGCCTGAGTTGTCGATGAGCATTATTAAGCACATGCATCCGCAGACCACTTGCCAGACAGTAGCGACGAAGAGTGCTGCATCGGGAGGGAAGGATCGAGGACCTGGATAATGTGCATCATGGCATGCATGAGCAGGATCAAATAGAAAATGCGACAGTATCAAGAGGCAAACCTTTGCGGAATTCAGAGAGTTTTGAGTCACAAAAAAAGGACAAAAAGCTCTGAGCCTTGTGACCAAAAGTCACATAGCTGTATGAAGACCGCATCGCCTCAAACTGCACAACCAGAGACGTATAAGATGCAGTGCGGCAAATCATTACTTAAAAGGATGAAACGAACCTGATCGTGCAGCATCTCGAGCAGCGCCATGCGAGCCGCGAAACGAGCTGACGTCAACGACAACACTTCCGGAATCCGATCAACCCACTCCTCCAGGTGAAGAATGTGTCGCAAGTACATGTTGACAGGTTCATCTGAAGTCTTGCTGATGTTCAGGTCCTTTTGGTCGGAGTCGAAATACAGATCGAACTGACAGGGCCCAGGACGGGTTCGACGGTTGACTCGTGGCGGATTCTCCCACTCCCGCGGATCTTTATCAGAACCTGAACCCGATGTGAAAACCCTCTTGCACGCTGCCAGAAACGCCTGCAGCTGATCGTGGTCGCGCCCAGGGAGGAGAAAGTACTTGTACTGGACAGGCGCATCTGCAGGGATCTCCACGACGTCGGAGGCCCACAGCGACTTGCGTACTTGGCGGAGTTGCCGGACGAGGCCCTCAGCACGGCCCCAGTCGCCGAGAGAGAGCGTTTCTCCTGTGACGAAGAAAGTACCCTTGTTCTCGGCCTTCAGCGGCAGCAGCAGGAAAAAGCGCGTCTTCGTCGTTTTGAGTCCGCTAGAATAGTGATCGAGAATAATACGATTAGCAATGTAAATGCACAAATCTCACACGCAATCTCGGATCGAAGAATATTAATGATATGCTTAAGCAGCTAGTGCTGCACCTGGCAGATCTAGAAGGGCTTCTCGAGATGGATGCTGAGCTCCCAGAAGCTGCAGGGGGTGCAGAATCGACGCTATGGGTAGAGCGGGTCAGCACGAAACGCATGCGCAGTGAAAAGAAATAATGATAATGGATAAAACTCGCACCCTCTATTCGATTTCTCTCCGGACAAATCCGCGGAAGTCAGGAGATCCGGATCCAGATTGAGACCTGGTTCGTTATGCGCATTCGACCTGTTCATTACGATGAAATCCAATATTAGACAGCATCGGTCAGAATTCTTTCAAACAATTGCGAGCCCACGTGCACCCTGACGGTCCGACGGGGGGTGACTGATCAACAGGATCTAGATCCATCAGAGTCACGACTTCAACATCTCCTGCGCTGCAGGGCAATTAAACAGATACGATAAATTAAATGTAATGTTTACCCATTGAAAGCAGGTGCCGTTTGCGAGGTTGACTGCAACCTCGCTTTCTTGTTCTTGGCCATCCTCTAGATCTGGATCTGTATCAAGAGTCAAGGTGGAGAAGGGAAGAGCACGCAAGAGGAAGGGGCAGAGGTAGGGGGTATGGGGTGGGGGTGGTTGGGGGAGGGAGCCAGGGGCCAGGGCCCCGGGGGAGGGACCAGGCACCGGGGCGCGGGGGATAAGGCAGATCTAGAGTTTCGTTGCGAGGGTGGGCGCTAGCGCTGGGGGAGAAGATTAAGTGGGCGCCGGGGGACAAGGCGGAGTGGCGGAGCGAGGGTGCAGTGAGCGGGTGCAATGAAGAGGAGAGGAGAGGGGGAAGGCGAGGGAGGGGAGGGGGATTGAGGGAGTAGGGCAAGCGGGATGGGGTGGGGCGGGCGGGGGGTTGAGAGGAGAAAGGGAGGGGCAGCAGCCGGAGGATAGGGGAGTGGGCGGGTGGGGGGGGAGGGAGGGAGGGCGGGGGCAAGGGAATGGGGAGGGGGGGGGCGGAGGGGGAGGGGGGGGGGAGGGAAGGGTGGGTGGAAGGGGATACGGACCGCCGGTCCAGGAGCGCCACAAGACGGACTTCGATCTGGTCAGGTACAGCATGATCAGGCCGGTTTGCCGGGGGGGGGGGGGGGGGGGGGGGGGGATGGGGAGAGGTACGACTTTCGGCGTGCAGTGGGGGCGGGCATACTAGCAAAATTGGGGGTATTGAGAAGTAGGAGTGCTAGGTAATGAGGTAAAGGGGTACATCCGCTGCGCCGGGGGGAGGGGGAAGGGGAGGGGGGAGTGGGTTAGGCGGGGGTAGGGGCCGGAATGGGTGTAATGTGAAAAGCACTTATAATCGATGAACGTTTTGAATATGATCTGGGCCTCGTTATCAACTACATATCACCGTGACACCGAACCTGCAGCTGGGAAATGTGGCTGACCGCACCTGGGCCGAACCAGGCCGATGATTCTTGTACAGGGAACGCTCACGGCTCAGAAAGTTCGTGCACAAGGTCTGGACACGTCAGCCCAATCTGGGCAAGGATTCGCTCGGGCACTGGCGCGCGCACACCTTCGAATTCGCATATTGCTTCAGCACTCGACGCGCGTCTTGCCCTGTGCCACGCGCGAAATCAAGAAGCAGGCGTAGGCCTTGCAGCAGATGTTAAGGCCTAGGCCGCAGTCCAGCGGCAAGCGCTCCAGCGGTGAGCGATGCGCACCGGTACCGGAGAGCGCGTGCCCCGGCCGCGGCGAATCGGGCGAAACCAGCGCGCCGCCTTGGCTTCGAATGACGAAAGGAAGTTAGGCAAATGCATGGGCATGCCCGCGCGAGCTCGCTGCTCGCGTATGACGATACACACCGAACTGTGACGTATCTGCCGAAGTCTAGGGCCCGCGGCTCGGCCCGGGCGCGACCGAACGACGCTATGAAAGCGTCAGCGTCAAAGGCGCGCGTGTTCGCTGCCCCGTACGCCCCATATGCCAACAAGGAAAGCGATGCGCACGCTCACCTGGACGAGGCGATCGCCCTCGGAACCCGCTAGCACACTGAGTCAAGCTGTTGCGTCGAACAATCAGGCCAGCGCCCCGCTGGCGGGCCGGCAGACCGCGCGGCCACCCGACTTCGATGCTGAGTTCGACCGAAATCCGGTACCGGTCCAAGCAGGTCAGGCTGGTCAGCTGGTCGGGCGAGAGCTGCAGCGGTCGGGCGACCGCGCGGCGTTTCGATCGTGACCGCGCGGCCCGGATTTCTGATCGCGCGCCGTCCGATGGACTGCAAGAAGTGCGGCGGGGGCGCTCGCCCATCGGGCGACTTCCTCGTCCGCAGACTGCACTGCGGCCACGTGCCGAACTGCTGCGCTCCGGTTCGTGCTGCGCCGTGCAGCTCTGGGCCCGCCTCGAGCTCTCCGCCTCGCCGCGGCGCGAATTGATCGGCCTTGACCGGCCCGCGCAGTGCCTGGAGAAGGCTGGCCAGTGCCCATCATGCCAAGCTCATCTCGACGATGACGACCGCGAGGCGCTGGAGGAGAAGCTGCGAGAGCTCGACTCCGTTATCTTGTTCAGCAGCGCTGCGGCCCGCGCGGCGCCGGTGGAGGCCGGGTACTTGTTCCTCGTCACGTCTATGGACGGCGGCATGCAGCCTATCCGGCTGGACGACGGCGCGACGTGCCTGGACCTGAAGCGGGCCGTCGAGCGGGCCTTCCGCGTGCCCCCGCAGCAGCAGCGGCTCTTTCTCGCCGACCGCAGCGATGTGGAGATCAAGGTGAGCGCGCGCGCTTGTGCCCGCGCTTCGTGCGCAGCTGATGATGTCGCGCGCGTCCCGATCGCAGGCGCTGAGGAACGGAAGCCCCACGCCAATCGCAGACTCGCCCCTCAAGTCCGGCGACACGCTCCTCATGCTGCGCGTCTACTCGGAGCACGCCGGCCAGACCGACGTGGCGGGGGCTCCGCGCGACCGGCACGGCAACGCGGCGGGCAGCGCCTTCGATCTCGGCGTCGACAACGCCTTCCGCGGCATGGTCATCGCCGTGCTGCACGAGTACACGGGAGAAGGCTTCGACTTCTTGCTTCCAGAGGCTGCGCTGCGGGAGAAGGGCTTTGACGTCAAGCGGTGGTCGGACCGCGTCCCGCCTCTCGAGGAGTTCAGCGCCGTCCTCGACCGCGCCTGCCAGCTCTGGATCCTGTCCGATCGCGTTGATCGAGGCCTCTCGGACGCGCACATCGACCGCATCCGCCGCTTCTTCAACGAGGGCAGGGGAGTCTACATTTGGTGCGCCGACTCGCCTCTCTTCCTTTGCACTGGGATTCATTTCTGAATTCTGGATTTACATAAAGGGGTGACAACGAGCCGTATTACTACGATGCGAATCGTGTAGCTAGAGCTCTCTTCAGTGGATATATGTCCGGCAACGTACCTGGCGATCAAAATCTAACTGAAGGTTCCGCTTTTGCCCCTCTTTGTACCCCCCCCCCTCCCCCCAACCGCCTCCTCTTCCTCCCCGCCCTTCTCCTCTTGCTACCTCTGCTACCCTCGCCTGGCCCTTACCCCCTCCCCCCCTCCCTCCCCTCCTTCAAACCCCCCTCCCCCCCCCCCCCCCCCTCCGCCAATCTTCCCCCTCTTCCCCCACCCCGCCAATCCCCAACCCAATCCCTTCCCCTCCCCTTCCCCTGTCTTCCTCCTTTCCCACCCTGCCCATCCCCCTCCTATCTTTTCCCTCCGCCCTTCGTAGCTAACTTTCCCGCAGCTCCGAAGGGCACGGCAACACACGGGGCATCGGCTGGGACGCCGGGCTTCGTTCGGCACTTCATCACGACGGGTACGCCCCTCTTCTCCCACTTCCCCCCCCCCCTCCCCCTCCCTCCCTCCTACCCGCGCCGTCTTCAGCTGTCTCCTCGCCGAACACCCGGGCAGACGTAGCCCTCCCGCCCTCGCCTCGCCCTCCCCCCCTGAACACCCTTGCCGAACTCCTCGCCTCGCCCTCCCCTTTCAGCCCTCCTCCCCTCCTTCCCTTCCCCCCCCCTCCCCTCCCCTCCCGCCCCCTCATCCCCCCTCCCGGCAGGCGTTGCGCGCCTTTTCGAGGGCAGCACGATCGCGACGATCGCGCCCCACCCCACCTCCACGCCCTCGTCCGCGGCTCGGCTGGAACGTCGTGACCGCCGTCTACGAGCGCGAGGGGCGGCGCGCCCTCCTGGACGGCGGCTTCACGCGCCTCTATCGCGACTACTGGGACACCGCCGGCATTGTGCGGTGCGCAGCCCTGTCCCCCCCGGTTCCGCCTTGGTCTCTCCCTCACGATCACCGCCCCCCCCCCCCCCTCCCCTCCCCCCCCCCCCCCACCCCACCCAACCCACAGGTACGTAAAGAACGCAGCCGTGTGGCTCGTCAACATCGAGAACGACTACTAGGTATGGCTTACAGATCTATGCCGTTGGCTGTATAGTCTAGATAGATAATGGGATTCAGTTTCAGTTAGGATTGCCTAGTGCAGAGAAAGCTTTTTCTTAGATGAGGATTAATTACAGAGTTCAAAAACTTGAGAACGTGTGCAGAAACTCTACCCGGAAAGGGTAGACGGAAAATCTATGACTAGACGGCTAGGCCTAGGGCCAGAAGAACGCGGCGCTCGTAAACTGCAAGAGAAGAGCGAACTGGCTTCATGAAAAAAGAAGAATAAGGCTGGCCAAGCTTGAGGTGCCCCGGGGCCCCTGACCGCCGGGCGCGCGGGGCCCCCGGCCCGCCGCTCAGTCGTAGACGACGAGGAGGGAGGAGGCGCGGCGGCGGCAGACGGGGCAGGCCTCGAGGCGGCCGCTGCAGGGCCCGCAGAGGGCGCGGTGCCCGCACGGGACCATCGCCACGCTCGCGTACTCGACCAGGCAGACGCAGCACTCGCGGGCGCCCTTGGGCCCCGCCCCCAGCGCCACGCTCCCGTGCGCGGCCCGCAGGTGCGCCTCCGCCGCGGAGCCCGGCCCCGCCCGCGCCGCCGCCGCCGCCGGGTCGCTGCAGTTCTCCGCCACCACCCGGATCAAATCGTCCAGCTCCCTGGACCTGCGGGGGGTACATGGTGTCAGGCGCGCCTCCTCACCTGAGCGGAAATCAAATTGAAGCGCACCGCCTCTCGATCTCGGCGTTGCGCTTCGCGATCGCCAGCGTCTTCATGCGGGCCTGCGAGGGGGGTACGTGGTCAGGGACCATGGGGGCGGGAAAGGGGAGGGGGGGGGGGGGCGCTTGTGTCGGCGCACCTCGGTCGCTGCGAGCTGCCGCATGCAATTCTCGAGCTGCTCGGCGCTCATTCCCGCCACCGCCGATTCCTCCCCCGCCAGCGCCGAGAGCCGCGCGATCTACCCGGGGGTACGCGTCAGCTTCGAAGGGGTGGGGGATGGAGTCGAGGGTGGTACCTGGTCGCGGAGGTGCTGGGCTTCTGCGCTGGCTACGTTCGCGGCGCGCTCCTGGCGCTGGATCTAATCGATCGTTAGATAGGGGTACAAGAAAGAGGGAAAAGGACGCCGGGGGGGTACGGCGCACCGCGCGCTCCATGTCGCGGAGGCGGGAGTCGCGGAGGCGGACGGCGAGGCGGAGCTCGCCGCAGATGGCGCGGAGGGCGGCCGGGTCCTCCGTCGCCTCCTCCAGGCGCGGGCCCCGCAGGACGTCGCGGCCGCCCAGGGGCGGAGGGGGCGGGAAGGCGCGCTGCTGGGGCGCCGGCGGGCGCGGCGGCGGGCTGGGGACGTGCAGGAAGGGGTGGTCCACCGAGAAGGGAGGCGGCGGCGGCGGGGCGGCGGGGGCGGCGCGACGGCCGCCGGCGGGGGAGGCGTGGGTGGGGCGGGGGCGGGGCGAGGCCGGCGGCGCGGGCGCTCGCGGGGAGGGCGGAGATCGCGGGGCGGTACCCCGAGCCAGGAGGAGGGGGCGGCGGGGGAGGGGACATGGGCAGCGGAAACTGGCGCGCGGGGCCGGGCGGCGGCGGCGGCGGCGGCGGCGGCGTCCGCTGCTCCTGCGCGAAACGGGTCAGAGCCGGGCCCGTGCGCGGGCGGCCGCGCAAGGAATGATCTAACCGGCGGGGTTGCGAGGACGTCGGGCGCGGCAGGGCGCGGGGCAGAGGGCCCGGCACCGGGATCCGAGGCGCCCGGCCGCGGGGACCGGACGCGCGGCGGGCGGCCGGCGGCGGCGCGGATCTCGCCGAGGACGCGGTCTCGTGCGCTGGCAAACCACGAGGGAGCCCGTGTCGCCCGCGGCGTAAGCGGGACGAAGGAGCCGTCGGCATCCGACCTCCCCACGTTCGGATCGACGGGGTCGGCCATGCGAGAAGGCTGGGCACAGGATATGACGCAAGAAGGGCTATGAAGCGCTACGTCAAGCCGCCGGCAGCGTTCAAGCTCACGGGCGAGGCTTCGGCCGGCCTCGGTGCTGGCGAGCTGCCGGCGGTTCTCGCGGGCGCAAGCTGGCGGCCTAGCGAGAACGCAATTGGAATGCTGCGGTTGCTTTCCGTTAGCCGGGGCACCCGAGCTTTAGGTGAAGCCATCTGAAGCCGTCGTCGTCTGAAGCCTCACGATCAACCGCAGCGCCGATCTGCGGCTGTACCCGCGCGGAGCATCGTACCGGGTACGCGCGCCTCGCCGTCTGTGTGGAAACGAACCGACCAGCTCCGAACAAGGCCGCCCCGGCAGCACAGGAAGAGCCCAGCGCATCGGCCCTCGTGGTATTGCAGTTCTGTTGCGCGCCCACCCCGGCGCGCGCGCCGAACAACAATTCGAGTAACTGTGCGGCTCCCAGCGGCACCCATTCCAGACGGACGGGGGCGCTGCCTTCTCTCAAGTGTTTGCATTTCGAGCGGCCAAGGCCCAATGTGATGCCGCGGCGGCAAGCACCTTGTTTCGGTTCACGGCGGACCGTCTCTCAGAGGCGGACCCAGGAGAGCGGCCGCCTGTAGAGAGTCGCCCCTCGTAGCTTAGAACGCAGCACCTTCTGCCGTGCCCGCGGCGCGCCAGCTGCAGCGCCGGCCTGTGCGGCTCCCGGCACCTCGTACGGCCGCGTCTCCGGCCCGCGCTCGCCAATGTCCAAGGTTCACATTGCGATCGAGGAGGCGTCGGGCGCGGAGACAGAGGGCGGCCCCGGCCCGGTCGCCTTCCGCCGACCCTTCTGGTTCGCGCTCTGCGAACACGCCCCGCTCCCCGCCCGCCCGCGGCTCACCGGCGCGGGCGGGCGCCGCAGGACGGACGCGGAGATCGCACCCGGGCCCGTGGAGTCGGCCGGCGGGTCGCCCCCCGACGTGGGAGACGCCAGCGCCCGGCGCGTGACGCTCGTGCACGTGGAGCAGGGGGAGACGACGCGCGTCCGCAGCTTCAGTCTGGCCGCCACCGAGGCCGGCGAGCGCAAGTTCTCCACGGCGTCGCGGCGGGCCTCCCGGCGGCCCTCGCGCCGCAGCGCCTCCCGCAACGCGGCGCGCAGCGGGTCCCTCGGCACCGCCGCCGGCTCGGGCGTGCGCAGCAACTCCGTCGAGAGCGCCGCCGCCGGCGTCGTCGTCGGGTCGCTCGCGGGCGCCGCCGCTCGCGGCGGACCTCCTCGCGCCCCGAGGTCGCCTTCGGGGACCGCCTGAGGGCGTCCGACCCGCGCCCGCCCCAAGTCAGGTGCGCCGCGCCGCGGCCCCGCGCCCGCCCGCCCCGCCTCCGCTGAGGGCCGGGCCCGCCGCAGGCTCTTCGCGGGCGGAGCGGCGCTGCTCGCGCTCGGGGCGGCCGCCTTCGTGACGGGCGGCGTGGCCGCGGGGCACGTCGCCGCCCGCGCCGCCCTTGCCTTTGGCGGCGTCGCCCTCGCCGCCCTCGCCCTCCTCGCCGCCGCCGCCTCCCGCCGGCCCTCCGCTCCCGCGACTGGCAGGTGCCGTACCCCCCCCCCAGCACCTTCTTCGTTCGCCCCGTCCGACGCGGCCCGCAGGCCGTCGCCACGGGCGGCCTGCTGGTCTACTACGGCGCGGCCTACGCGCTGCTCTCGCACGTGGCGCCGTACCCCTCCGCCCTCTCCGCCGCCGTCGCCGCCGGCTGCGCGGCGGCCGCCGGCCCCCTCCGCCTGCGCCTGCCCTTTGTCCTCCTCACCGGCGCCGTCGGCGTCGCGCTCTCGGCCGTCGCCGCCGCCTGCGCCGGCCTGTGCCCCGCCGACCCGACCGAGTCCCGCCTAGCGCTCTTTGCCTGCGTCGCGGCCGCCGGCGCCGCCGCCCACTCCTCCTGGATCGAGACGAGCCGCACGCGGCAGGCGCTCCTCCGCCGCCGGAACACCGTCAGCGACCTCGCCGCCGTCCGCGTACCCCCCCGGTCCTCCCCGTACCCCCCCCCCCCCCCCCCCCTCTCAGATCCGGCCCGACTCGAACCTTATGACGCGGGAGCTCAAGGCCTTCCAGGTCAGATCTGATCTGATCCGATCTGATCTGATCTGATCTGATCTGATCCGGGGCCTCCCAGGAGGCGGCGGCGTCCCTCGGCGTCGGGCGCCACGTTGCCTCCTTCCTCCGCCGGGTACGCCGCTTCCGTCGCCTCAGAATCCATCCGATCTGATCTGATCTGATCTTCCTCCCGCCTCAGATGGAGCGGATCCTGGGGCGGCAGCTGGCGGCGGGGCGGGCGGAGGACGCGTCGGACCTGATGGCAGCCCTTCGGTGCGCCCGGGAGGCAGCGGGGCCGGGCTGCGGGGGCGGGGCGCTATGGGCGCTGGCTTTTGCTCGGCTCGGCCGCCCGCGCCCGCCTTCGGAAACGCGAGGCCCGGCTGCTAAGCCCCGCTTGGATCGTCCCGGCTCCAAAGCCCCGCCCGGCCGCTCGCGTCTGACTGGCGCGGGGGGGTACGGGGCGCAGGCTGCTCCTCAACTCGCGCGCCTTCCGTTCGAGCGTGGCAGCCCCCCAGGGCCCCCCCGGCCTCTACACGGTACCCCCCCTCGCTTTCAGAAGGACCTCTGCCGCGGCCCTCACGGGTCTTGTCCCCCCCTCCAGGAGGGGGAAGAATCGCCGGGGGGCGCCGCCGCCGCTGCCGGCGCAGACAACGTCCAAGTCCAGTGGATCCGGTCCCTGGTACCCCCCCTTCGAGCCGTACCCCCGTGCCCTCCGTTCCGTCGGGGCTGAGAGCCTGCCCGCAGATGCAGGCGCCGGGGCAAGGGGGCGCCTCGACGCGGCGGCGGCACTCGTCCGCGTCGATCACGGCGAACAGCTCGCCGGGTACCCCCCGGCCGCGCTCGTTCGAGCCGCTGCCGGCCCCGCCGAGCCTCGATGCGGCGCTCTCCGACGAGTCGTCCGCCGGCCTCGCCGCCGCCCTCGACAAGGCCTCCTCATGGACCGAGTTCGACATCGAGGCGGTGCCGTACCCCCCACCCCCCCGGCCCCGTACCCCCGTCCGATGGGACGGTACCCCGCAGGTGGATCGGCTCTCGCACGGGCGGCCGCTGCAGGCGGTGGGCACCGCGCTCCTCAAGGTGAATTCGATCCGAGAGGCCCCGCCGGGCCGGGTCCCGCCGCGCGCGCGCGCGCGAGCTGACGTCGGCTCCGGAAGGCGGCGCGGGTGGTGGACGAGATGGGCGTCGACCGCGGCCGCCTCCGCACGTTCCTCGAGCGCGTCGAGGCGGGGTACCGCGCCACGGTCCGCTCCCCTCGTTCCCTGTACCCCCGCCCCCCTCTCTAACCGCCGGGCTCCGTTCTCGCAGCCCTACCACAACCGCATGCAGTGCGGCGCCCTCCGCTTTCCGACCCCGTACCCCCGGCTAACTCCGCCCTCCCCCCCCTCTCCCACCAGCGCCGCGGAGGTCGTTCAGGGGGTACGCTTGGCCCTAGACCCTTTGCCTCCCTCCACCGTCTTCTAACAGGGGTACAGCTGTACTTCCTGCTCTTCCCGGGGGGCCTCCGCCCCTACGTTCGCTCGGCGGACGTCCTCGCGGCGCTCGTCGCGGCGGCCGTCCACGACCTCGACGTGCGCACCCCCCGACATCCCTCCCCCCCCCCCTTAGCCCCCCCCCCCCCCCCCCCCTTCCCTCAGCACACGGGGCGGACGAACGGGTTCGAGGTGGCGACGGGGAGCGAGCTCGCGCTCCTCTACAACGACCAGTCCGTCCTCGTGCGCCCCTACCCCCCCTTCCCCCCTCCCCCCACCACCCTGAGCCGGCCTTGTCCGCAGGAGCACAACGCGCTGACGCGGACCTTCGCGATGCTGCGGGACCCCGACTGCGACTTCCTCTCCTCCTTCACGCGGGAGCAGGTACCCCGGGCCGGCCCCGCCCCCTCCCCCTCCCGCCTGACGGGGGTACGCCAGCGGGCCGAGTTCCGGCGCTCCGTCATCGCCCTCGTCCTGGCCACCGACATGAGCGTGCGCCCGCCCCCGCCCCGCCCCCGCGCCCTCTACCCCGCGCCCGACCCCGCGGGGGGGGGTAGCGGCACCTGGAGACGGTGAGCGCGTGGAAGGCGCTCCTCGTCACCGAGACCCTCGAGGCCGCCGGGGTACGCCCTCCTCCTCGGCGTGCTCTGCCCTCGCCTCAGATCGCGCGTCCCGCAGGCGGATGTGGAGGCGGAGGGGGACGAGGGGGAGGCGGAAGACGGGGAGGAGGCGGACGACGAGGGGGACGGGGACGGGGCCGACTCGGAGGGCCCCGCCGACGACGCGCGCTCCGTCGCCAGCGGCCGCAGCGGCCGCAGCAGCGCCCGCGGCAACTCCTTCAAGCATCGCCGCAGCGGTTCCCCCCGCCTCTCTCTCTTTCCTCTTTCTCCCCGCCTCGAGCCCCAGCCGCAGTGATGAACCTGGGCCTGCCTGTACCCCCCCTCCTGGCGCGCGCCGTGCTGCCCCAGGCGGACCGCCGCCTCTTCCTCTCCATGGCCCTCAAGGTGCCCCGTACCCCCCCGCCTTCTCCCCCCCTCTCGAATGTTCCCCACGCAGGTCGCGGACATCGCGAACGGGGGTAGACCCTTCGCGACGCACGAGCGCTGGGCCCGCCGCATCGTCGAGGAGTTCGGGGCCCAGGGCGGTCCGCGTACCCCACCCCCAACCTCCCCCCCCCCCCGTCTGAGCCCGTCGCTCAGACGAGGAGCGGCGGCTCGGGCTGCCCGTCTCGCCCCTCTGCGACCGCTCCGAGTCCCTCGCCCGCGCCCAGGAGGTCGGCTCAGATTCGTCTGATCTGATCCGATCTGATCCGATCCGATCTGATCTGATCTGATCGCAGGGCTTCCTGACGTTCCTGGCGGTGCCGCTGTACGCGGCGTGGTGCGCGCGCTTCCCGGGGGCGGCGGCCCTCCTGGAGCACGCGGAGCGGCACCTCGCGCACTGGTCGGCCCTCGCCGCCGCCGAGCGCGACGCCGCCGCCGGCGCCGAGCGCCCCGCCGAGGCCGCCGCGCCCTAGGCCGGGGCGCCGCCCCGCCCCGGTACCCCCTGCCCTCCGCTTCGTTTCGAGTTCGGGTCCTTCGAGCGAGGTGGCGGTCATAAGAAAAACAAATTGAAAATTCGAGCTTTTTGGGCGCGCGCGGGGGGCTGCGGAATTCGGGGGCTCGGGAGAGGGGCTGCGGCGGACGCGGCCCGTGGCCCTCTGCCCTGGCCCTCCGAGGCTCCGCTGCCCCTGGGGCCGGGGCCGGGGCGGGGGCGGGGGCGGGGGGCCCGGCCTCCCGGGGGCCCCTGCGGGGCGTCTATAAGAAACACGAATTGGAAAATGGGAGCTTTTCGGAGGAGGGGAATCGCCGCGAAGTGCGGGCGCTCAGGGAGGGGCAGGGAGAATGAGTTGGAAAGTGGGGACTGTCGGGTCCGGAGCCTCGGGAGGGCGGCGCTCGCCCTGGCCCCCTGCTAAGCCAGTCCTGTGCACTAGCGCTGCCGAGCGGAAGCTGGCGGCCCTCCTGATCACTCGAGTGAGCTCCAAGCTCCAAGCTGAAGGCCGCCAGGGTTGCCGAATTCGACGTCGAATTCGAGTATCCGCGGCGCGGCCATGGGGCTAGTTGCTGAGCGCTACTAGACTAGCGCTAGCGCTAGCTATATATATAGCTGTAGCTATCATAGTATAGCTATAGCTGATCATGATCATGAGTCACTGGTCATGATCAGTGCATGCGAGTCGAAGAGGCCCCGCCCCGCCCCCTCCCCTCCGCTTCTCTTCGAGTTCGGGTCCTTGCGATCGCCGCGGCGCCGATCGCGAGCATCGGAGTTTGAAGTAATCGCTTCGAATTCCGGGCCTCGTTTCTATGGGAGCATCCCTCGTCTTCGGCAAGTCGAGTAGTGCACGTACCGTACCCCTTCTCGGAGGCGCTTCCGAAGTTCTTGCACGTCAGTAGTGTTGCATATCAGAAGGATTGGTCAGGATTAAGGAGTTAAAGGTACTTCATTATTTGCAGCTGCCGCCGTGTTGTGGGCGGATCCAAGGCCTCGCGATCGGAAGGCGATTAATTTTGCAAAGTCGACAGCCGGCGGACTCAGGTTCCATGGCTAGGGGTGTCATTATATATTGTGCGGGAAGCAGCAGCTCCTAGGCTCATTTACTAAGTTAATTTCAGGATTAATTCAAGTGGGCACCTTGACACAGCAGCACCGCGGCCGGTACCTTTCATCGCTGCGGCGCAGCTTCAACCCAACCTAACAACTCCGCAAACTAGCTGGAGAGAGAAGGGTTAGGCTCGCGATTTGTCGCTGCCGGGGTCAATTGCAAGGGGTGTCCGACGGTCGGCGCAGACTAGCTATAGGGGGCGAAGTTAAGAAGCGACGAACGGCTGCGCCGAATCTTTGCCGAAGGTAACTTAGTAACTATCTTGTAGGGGTCTAGCAGACTCTTACGACCGTCGGACCATGTGCGCATGCGGATCGCCCACCGACCGCCCGCGCATGCAATTCGTTGCAAGGCTTGCGCTGCATCTCTTAACTCTAGTAAAGCGGGACGCCGTCTGCAGCTGACTGGTGGTTTCGCATGCAAGCGTGGCTGGCGGGCCGGCGCCTCCTCGCCTCCGCCGTCTTCTCCTCCCCCGGGGTACACTCCTTCGAGGTCTCCCCCCTCCCCCCCGGAACACGGCCCCTTAGGCCCGCATTTACGCGTGCGGATTGCAAATCCCGGCTCCAATTTTTTAAAGCTGCAATGCATATGCCCAGTGCCGAGATCGATCGATTGAATCAGAACAAAGGGCACGTCGTGCTGCAGTGCGTTCGACAGATCATAATTATAATTAGCCGTCACACTCAGCGGCAAACGCCTTGACGTCGGTTTAAGCTTCGCTCTGTGCTTTCTTTCGGCTCTCATGATCAGATCAGGCGTCGACGGCGTCGGCGCAGAGCTGCCACAGGTATGATCAGCGGCGAGCCGCGGCCCGCGACAGCCTCCAGTCCCAGAGCGCACCTGGATGGCGGCGAGGTCGGAAGCCAGGAGCTCCAGCTCCAGCTCGTCGTCCTGCGCGGCCTCACTGAGGCAGCCTGGCAGGCGAGGTTCTGAGGCGTGCATGGGGCCGGCCCGCCGCACCTCGGCAAACTCCTCGGCCGCCTGCGCATGCTGAGCCTCCTCGTCGAGCAGCTCGAACGTTCTCTGCGGCGTCGTCACTGAATCATTTGAATGTTGTCTAGGTCGTATGCATGCAGATCACGCACATTGAGATCGATGGTGTCGTCCCAGTTGTCGAGCCGGTTCTTGTCATACTTGATGGCGTTGAGCATGTAGTTCAGACGGTTGTAATGGTCCTGCTCCTCCCATAGGAGACTGCATTATTGTTGTCAGATCTAGACGACTCGAGCTCGGCGATGGGAATCGAATTCGAAGAAAATTAAGGCGGGACAAGCATACGAATCCTCCCAGTCAGTGGGGCAGTTGAGCTCCGCGTACGTAAGGAAGGCCTGTTGGAACGATCAAATGTGTGATTAAATAGTAAGTATATATGCACTACATGTACATGCGCACCTTGGCAGCGGACTCGAGGGTGTTCAGGGCGGCAAGCCAGTCGTTGTAGTACAGTTTCAGGGCCTGCGTGCTGTACATTTCTTCGGGCGTCCCGAGAGTCTTCAGGAGGTCGCTGTAGACGGAGTCGTAGTTCCCCACTGCTTGCTGCGCATGCGCGCATGCTCGCGGTTCGGACACTAGTACTACCGTGGTACGGCACGCTCCCGCAGTGCACGCGCGCCACGCACCTTGAGATCGGATTGTGCGGTGGAAAATGCGGCAAAGTTGGCGTCCGCGGACTGGTCGCCGGGGGTCGCGTCCTTCCAATCGAAGCTGCACCAGTCCGCGAATTCAGTCGCCTTCGAGATCCAGGTACCGGTCCCAGACGAGTTCACGATGAGCCTGAAGTCACCGATCTGATACGAGGTTAATCACTAGTTCGATGCGTGACGAGAGATCTAGAGTCACCTGCTGATCAGTGACGTCCGACGTGACTAAAAAGAAGCCGCGGTCGGGGCGCATGGAGTCAAAATACACCCGCCGGGCCGTCGCCCACTGCGCCTCGGTAGTCGCGGCCATCGCTGGTTGCTGATGCGGCTCGCCGGGTCTGCACACGCGCACGCGATTAGCGACGGTCGTCGATCGCCGGGGCTGCGACGAACTCGGAACCTCGATCGAAGCGTATGGCTGCGCCGCGTGAACGCTTGAACTGCGAATTCGAATGCGACGTCGACGAGCTCGGCCCCGGGCGCGAGAAGCGACTATGCCCTAAACGTATGGCGGGGACGCGTATACGTACCGTAGTACCGAAATACGATATTCACTCTGCTCTACCGTACCGGTATAGCTAAAACCTGCACTGCGGGCCTGCGGCAGCTGGGTCCAGTCAGCCGGGCCCCAGTGCATGGGGCTAGCTATAGCCAGTGATGGCATTCTTTCTAGAAACATTTTTCATAATTAATTTTATTCCCGGGTCCAGGAATAATTCCTGGAATGATTCCTGGAATTCGAATGGTGCTTGCGCATGCATTGAACGCCGTTCTTTCATGATCAGGAATTGTTCCGAATAATTATAAGGGGGGGGGACTTGTTCGTGCAAGGGATTTTTCGCCAGAACGCACTGCGGCAGCACACAGCGTCCAGCAGAGCACGCCCGCATCGCAAATCGATGTCTGGTGAGAGCGAGGGCTCTAGCTGGCCCGCATGCGCAGGAGCTGCCTCCACATGTACAAGCGGCCTGCCCGACGACGTCGACGTCGACGTCGACGTCGACGTCGACGTCGACGTCGACGACAACAGCTCGATCTCACTGCAGCTACATGCTGCAGCGCTAGCTGCGCCTTCGAACGCATGAATATGCTTAATTGCTTCAATATTTAGTGCTTGACAGTTCATACGTACCGCGGCCGTAGTTTCGCAAAGCAGGGAGGGGCGGGCAGGGCGGGGCCGCCGGGGCCGGGCCGGCGTGGCCATGGCCACTGGGCCATGGGGTGCGGTACGCGTGTACATGTCACGTGTATATGCATGTATGATCATATGCATGAGGGAAGGCCTAGGGTTTCTAGAAACAATAAAGAATTCGGAATCTTACTAGGAATATTCCAGGAATTACTAGTTATTCCCGAAATGGGCAGTTTTTCGGTTAATTCAATTATTCGGAATAACATCACTGGCTATAGCCAGCTCAGCGGCTCTACTCTAGATCTGGAGTCTGGAGTCTGGACTCTGGACCGTCGGACTCTGGAGTCTGGAGTCTGGATTCTGGAATATTAATACTCTCTGGAGTTTTCGGCCGGCCGGCGCCGGCGGCCGGGCGCACGACCGTGACGGCGGACCGTCGAGTCGGCGACTCGGCGTCGACCTCGGACTCTAGGCTCGGAGTCTCGGACCGTCGGACGTCGACGTCGACCGACTCAGTGACTTCAAGGCTTGGACGTAGACGTCGGTCCCGTCGTCGGACGCCGGACGCGGCCGGGACGCCGGCGCCGGCGGACGGCCGGGGCCGCGGCGGGGCGGCGGGGCCGGCCGGCGGGGCCCGGCCGCCCGGCCCGCCCGGCCCGCCCGGGCCGTCCGAGTCCGACGGTCGGTCCGACGGCGCCGGCGCCGCCGGCCGCGGCACTGCGCACTGCGCATGTACCGTAGACGACTTAAATACCGCGCCACATATTACCGCGTTCTAAAAGTTTTGCGCCGGTAGGCGCTTTAGCGCGGTACCGAATTAGCGCGTTTTCATCAAATTGGGGTACGGCCCATACAAAACTGCTAGCAAATCTAAGCGAAAGACTATTACTGCGCTACCAAATTACCGCGTTATAAAAATTTTGAGCGCGGTAATTTGGCAGCGCGGTATTTAAGTCAGCGCGGTAATTAAGTCGTCTACGGTACTGCGCAGCGGCGGCGGCGCCCGGCGCGGCGGGCCGGCGGCGCCGGCAGTGCCCGGCACTGCCCGGCAGGCCGCGCCGGCGGCGCCGCCGCGGCCCGGGGCCGGCCCCGAAGGGCCGGCGACGTCGACCGTCGGACGTGCTTTTGTGCAATTTTTGGCAAGGGCCGGCGAGCCTCGGAGTCGGCGGCGACGGCGCGTGCTTTAATTTTGTACATGTGCTTTGCGAGTCGTTTTTTGCCCACATGGCAAGTTAAGGCCCTAGGGCCCCGGTCCCGAGTCCCGACTAGGGCTGGGCACAGTGGCGCCAGTGGCCAGTGGGACCCCGCCACTGGACTGACTCAGTGGCACTTTTTGCCACTACATACAACATGCTAGTGGCATACAAACGACGGAAAATCGCGGGGGTGGGGGTAGGCTCTTGTCGTCAGATCGACCCGATCCAAGGTTGATGTGCGGATTTCCGCTTTTTCGAGCCGATCTTCTCCATTTTCGGTGCGGTTTTCGCATCGGCGGAGTCGAAAACCCTTCAAGGCTCATTAGTTACAGAAGGGTCATGCTTGCACTTTAATTTCCGCGGTGAAGGCGCGAAGCGCCTGCAGCTGGAAGGGAGGGCGCGATTCGCCGCGCGAAGCGCCTGGAAGCTCGGCGCTTTTTCGCTTAGTTTAGGTCGATTTTTTTGCTTCAGGATCACAGGTACCCCCCTCCCACTGGCGCCACTGAGAGTGGGGTCGGACCCCCACTACGCCCACCCCTAGTCCCGACTCCCCGGCGGGCCCGGCCCCGCAGGCTCCGCAGCCCTGGGGGCCTGGGGCGCCGGCCGGCCGCCGGGGCCACCCGGGCCAGTGATGTTATTCCGAAGTTCCGAATTAACCGAAAAACGACCCTTCGAAGTTCGAAGGGCACATCTGGGCCGTGATCTGGCCCGGGTGGCCCCGGGTCACAGGGCCGGCCCGGCCGGGTGGCCTCTTCCGAGTTCCAATTTAAGCCCTTCGAATGGCAGTCCGATATCGATAGTCAATTTTCGGATCAGCAGTCTCTCTGCTCGAGCAGCCTGGCAGACGCTGCGCACTCTTATTTTCGTCGTGTCCTCATTTAGAATTGCCACCAACACAGTAGTTTAGTGAGTAGTGTTGGTGCAGCCCTTGTGCTGCTAGGGCCGACGTCGGCGTGTAGTTCGGCCGACGGGGGGCCTCCGCCCCTACGTTCGCTCGGCGGACGTCCTCGCGGCGCTCGTCGCGGCGGCCGTCCACGACCTCGACGTGCGTACCCCCCGACATCTCGCCCCCCTCCAGCCCCTCTCAGCCCCCCCCGGGCAGCACACGGGGTGGACGAACGGGTTCGAGGTGGCGACGGGGAGCGAGCTCGCGCTCCTCTAGATCTACAACGACCAGTCCGTCCTCGTGCGACCCCTCCCCCCCCCCCCCCCCCCCCCCCCCTGAGCCGGCCTTGTCCGCAGGAGCACAGCGCGCTGACGCGGACCTTCGCGATGCTGCGGGACCCCGACTGCGACTTCCTCGCCTCCTGCACGAGGGAGCAGGTACCCCGGGCCGGCCCCGCCCCCGCCGGGCCGCCCCCTCCCGCCTGACGGGGGGCGCGCAGCGGGCCGAGTTCCGGCGCTCCGTCATCGCCCTCGTCCTCGCCACAGACATGAGCGTGCGCCCGCCCTCGCGCCCTCTACCCCGGCCGGGCCCGACCCCGCGGGCGGGTAGCGGCACCTGGAGACGGTAAGCGCGTGGAAGGCCCTCCTCGTGACGGAGACCCTCGAGGCCGCCGGGGTACGCCCCCTTCCTCGGCGTGCCCCCCCCTCGCCTCAGATTGCGCGGCCGGCAGGCGGATGTGGAGGCGGAGGGGGATGAGGGGGAGGGCGACGAGGGGGAGGAGGCGGACGACGAGGGGGAGGGGGACGGGGCCGACTCGGAGGGCCCCGCCGACGATGCGCGCTCCGTCGCCAACGGCCGCAGCGGCCGCAGCAGCGCCCGCGGCAACTCCTTCAAGCATCGCCGCAGCGGTTCCACCCCCCCCTCTCGAATTTTCCCCGCGCAGGTCGCGGACATCGCGAACGGGGGTAGGCCCTTCGCGACGCACGAGCGCTGGGCCCGCCGCATCGTCGAGGAGTTCGGGGCCCAGGGCGGTCCGCGTACCCCCCCCCCCCCCCCCCCCCCCCCCCCCCCCCCCCCCCCCGTCTGAGCCCGTTGCTCAGACGAGGAGCGGCGGCTCGGGCTGCCCGTCTCGCCCCTCTGCGACCGCTCCGAGTCCCTCGCCCGCGCCCAGGAGGTCGGCTCAGATTCGTCTGATCCGATCCGATCCGATCCGATCTGATCTGATTTGATCGCAGGGCTTCCTGACGTTCCTGGCGGTGCCGCTGTACGTGGCGTGGTGCGCGCGCTTCCCGGGGGCGGCGGCCCTCCTGGAGCACGCGGAGCGGCACCTCGCGCACTGGTCGGCCCTCGCCGCCGCCGAGCGCGACGCCGCCGCCGGCGCCGAGCGCCTCGCCGAGGCCGCCGCGCCCTAGGCCGGGGCGCCGCCCCGCCCCGGGCCCCCTCCCCTCCGCTTCTTCTCGAGCTCAGGTCCTTGCGATCGCCGCGGCGCCGAGCATCAGAGTTAGAAATCATTGCTTCCGGGCCTCGTTTCTAGGCGAGCGTTCCTCTTCTTCGGCAAGTCGAGTAGTGCACGTTCCCCTTCTCGGAGGCACTTGTTGCGCGTCCGTAGTATTGCACATCAGAAGTATCGGTAAAGATTTAGGAATTGTAAGTAATTCATTATTTGCAGCTGCCGCAGTGTTGTGGGCGGATCCGGGGCCTCGCGATTGGAGGGCGATTAATTTTGCGAAGTCGGCCGGCGGTCTCTGGTTAAGAAACGTTCCATGGCCATATGCATGGCTAGGGGCGTCATTATTGTGCGCGAAGCAGCATCTCCGGATCCGAGGCTCATTATCCTAAGGTACACGTGAACTAAACTCGAAACGAACGCGTTGACGCTGCCTGCAGATGCATCCTCTTCTTTTTTGGAATCCATCCTAAACGAATCGTCCGCTACACCAATTGTCGTGCTTGTACTCCACACGCACATGCTATATCCCAATCCTTGGCGTAACGTTCGAACTAATTGTAACATTATGCATATGCATATATCGCTATCTATCTAAACCTGCATGCAACGCTACATTCAGAGGTGGATGGCGGCCGCAGCGGCTGAGCCATCGTCGCCCTTGGGGGGTGCCCTGCTTGCTCCTGCATTCGCCTGCTGCGGGGCGCCCGCGCCGGCAATAGCGCTCGAGCTGGAGCTGCCGGCCCCGCTCGAGGTCGAGCCCGAGAGATCCATGAGCCGCACGGGGAGGTTGGGGATGGGGAGTGAGGCGCCCGCGAGGTTGTACGCGTAGCGGCTGCTGGGACCGGCTCCGCCGACGGCGGGGCGTGCCAATGTTGACGACGCCGTGGAAAGCGGGGATCCGAATCCGAAGGGCGGGAGGGTATGGGCCGGGACGGGCGGCCGCTGGCGCTTACGCTCCGGTCCGGTACGGCCAACACGAAAGACGCCGGGGGCGACGGTCGCTGGCCATAGGCTGACTTGGATCTGGTGGCCTGGAGCTCTCGGGTGTCGTTTCCGTCATAGATGTCGATGAAAGCCTCGATTTGGCCGAAGCTGTTGCTTCGCCTCCGGTTCATCCGTGCGGATGCACGCTCGGTTTTCGTGGGCACCGCGGCGCTGGCACCGGTCGCATTCTTGTCGGCAATGGCCGCGTGCGGTTTAGCCGAGACAGCTGCGGGGGACCGAGGCTGCAGCTTTGGATGCGCTGACTCGCTTGCGATCGATCCGTCGACGGAGTCGCCTCCTGCATCAACGTCGCGGCGTGGCTTCTGCGTTCCGCATCAGACTGGAGCTTTGAAGTGCGTCATTTGCATGCAATAAAAGGGATGCGCGGCGTTCGCTCGTCACCTTGAAGAAGTATCGCGCGGTGAGGAATGGGACAGCAATCTGGCCTCCGACCTGTCGCGAGCCGCTCTGTCAGCCGTGGACGAGCCGCGATCGCGAGATGGAAGACATCGCAGTTAAAACACGCGCGCACGGCGATGGCGGTCTGCGTGAGGGACGACAGGTCTGCCAGCATGTCGGCCACAGTGGCCTTCACCTTGCGGTACACCTGCGGCAGGGCGCGTCAGCACGAGTGACGCGCCGTCGAACCGCGAGCGGCTGAAGGCGATGCGCGCCATGACGTAAATGTTGTCGATGTTGAAGAGGACGCGGAAGGCGACCGACTCGCCGGTGCACTCCGGGTCGGAGAGCGGTTTCGTGAACGAGCAGAGAGTCTGGCAGGAGCAGGCCGGAACGACATGAGATAAATTCTGATGGGATTGAAGGGGCTGGAAATCAGGAGAGACGCACGAAGGATCCCGCGCCCTTCTCGGCGGCGCGGTTGTCGGCGGGGCGCAGGGCCGCGTCGTACCGCGGCGTCCCGTCGCGCTCGTCCTGTAAACGCGCGCGCCTCATCGTCAGATGCATGCGCGCAAACCGCGGCGCGGGTACAAGCTATCGCGACGTTCAGACCTCGAAGTGCAGCGGGAATAGAGACACGGGGACGGTGACCGGAGCGTGCCGCGGAAGACGGAGAACTCGGCTTGCGAGGAGGGCACGATCACGCCCTCGATGGAGAGGTTCGACGGGACCTGCTTCGTGCATCAGGGAACGCAACAACCCAGCTTCATGCAAAGACGAACGTGGATGGCGTAGTTGATGGCGACCGCAAACGCGAGGCGCGATACTAGGCGGAAATCGATTGTCACGTTGCTGGCCGCCAGCAGGCGGCATTTCGAGCAGCGCCACGTCACTCTGAGCACACGCATGAGGAAACGCAGTATTGTTATACATGAACAGCTGTAAACGGACAAGCAAGTACGGCGAGCGGCGATGTAGCTCGTTTCAGCAACTGGCCCAGGCGAGCCATCGACGGGCCCGATGCCCGAAACGAACACGTCGACACCAGCGCGCCCGTCAAAGCGGGATAGCGATGCGTTGCCGGAGCTCTCTCCGGCTCGTTTCACGATCTGACAGGGACCTGCGCGAGCGCTCATGATTAGAAGCTCTGCGAATCCAATACAAGGCGAAGCATTCAAAAGCTCGAGAATCACCGGCAAATCCAGCGAAGGAGGCCGTGACGTTCAGAGGGCCGGCGATGCTCGCGGCCGACGGCGAGGACCCCGGCTGGAGCGTCTGGATGATGTTGAAATTCGCAATGTACTGGGCACAAATGCCGGGCGGTCAGAGCCCACGCATTGCAACATGGCGCAGCTCGAAGCTCACGAATTGCAGGAGAACGTAGCCGGCTGCGATGGCGGCGAGACCGATGCCGATCATCGTGAAGACAACGCCGTAGCGAGTCTTCTGGTTCTCCTCTTCGTCCTCCGCCGCTTCCTCTTCTTCCGTCTTGACAGATGCACTTGCAGGCACGCTCTTCGCGCCGCCTTTACTTCCTCGCGCTTAGCCGCGATGAGATCTGTGTAAAGCCGATCGAGCTTGAGGATCTGTCGGCCGAGACGTTGGTGGCGGACTCGCGCTCGAGAGAAGGCACAAGCGTTAGCGTACGTGCTCGAATCGACGATTTTTGCGCTCTTTGCGCTCGAGCTTCCGCTCCGAAGGAGCAGCCAACGGAATCTATGCGGAGTGTAGGTTAATATTCAAGTAAAGCTTCGTACAACCAAACGCATCGAACGCACCTTCAAATACGAATAGAGGCAGATCCCAGCTAGGATCAACAAGACTCCAGTACATGCTACGAGCACCGCGAAAATCTGCACGCGGTACAACTTATCGATCCGCTTTTCGATTGAAGGCGGTTTGCAATTGCTCTGAGCTCCTCATGATCACCAGGTAAAGTCGCTGGGTTGCAACCTCCTCCGTTCGAATTTCCTGCGGCCGCGATAGCATTCGATTAACTGCATTCGACCGATTACACTTGCATTTGGGGCGCTCACCGGTCGGACGATGGTGGCAGAGTTTGTGTCGTATCTGCACGCGGAGAGAGGAATTTTAATCATCTAGGCCTGTAACACAAGGATTAATATTCGTTTTGTAAGGATGAGGTTTCGCACGTCACGTTCTCGCTTATGAATGTCATTTCGCTGTCCTCGCTTGTGATTCGCTTAATAAAGTCTCCAGCAGCCAACAGCCTTCTCGTGCCCATCAGGCCCCGCCGCTGGGTCCCTCCTGGCTGCGCAAGCTCCGCTCCTGCTGTCTCGCGGCCGTCCGCGAGGGCTTCGGAGATGGTCTGCGATATGAGCTTCTTGAAATCGGAAATGTCGATCGGCTCCGACGTCGCGATCGGGCACAGCTGCGTCGACGAGCACGGCGTGCAGGTCGTGGACCCCGCGGCAGCCGCGAACGTGCCGGACGGGCTGCGCGATCGCGGGTTCTCTTGGCGACTAGAGTGTTCTGGAAAGCAAAGAACCGCACGGACCAGGGTTCGCAGTAGGCCAGCGTCGCGTTTCGGAAGGTGCCTTTCGCGCAGACCTGCCGTCGCTGCGTTGGCACCGGAGAAACGGATACGAGTGCAGCACCAGCGCACCTCGCAGAACGTCTGAGACTCGTCCGACTGAGGGAATAAATGACGCTCGTCAGTGCATCGAATGGGCAGACAGACTCTTAAAGAGGGAATGTGACCCACCACAGTGCCCTCCAAACTGCGCAAAGCAGCAGTTTGTAAGCGAAACGCGGTCGAAAGCAGAGCGGGCTCAAAACTCACCACGACATACATCCCGTGGAGCCCGCTTGCGAGATCGTGTTCACGGGGCACGGAAGGCAGACGTCGCTGTTCGCGGGCAGGTACATGGACGACGGGCACGGAATACAGCGCGTGCGGCTATCGTCCGAGATTGATCCGGCAGCACAGCGGGTGCAAGCGGCATCTGCGCCGCAGATTCAAGGTGGAGTCCAAGCAGCTTAACGGCGGATCGGAAGAGCGAACCGCCAGCGCGCGAGGTAGTCAGAGGGGGGCACGACACGCAAACGCTCTTGCTGGGGTACGTTCCAGCCTCGCAATCTGGAATAGAAAGTTCGGATGTCGAGATCATTTCCAAGTGGGAAGAACTGTAAACAGCAGCTTCTCACCCCTGCAGTCCGCGCGGTCTTCGCGTGGCACCTTTCCCGACGGACTGCTCCCGATGTGAGCGAAATCGAGGTGGCCTCATCGAGAGCTTTCATTAAGTTCGTAAAAGCTCAATTAGACGCACCACTGCTCGCACTCGCCGTTGCCTGGGGCCCGCGAGACGGTTCCAGGGCCACAGGGAATGCACCCAGTGCTGTTGCTGTCTAACGGCCTGTAGAATCCCTGCAAAACGAAGTACGATGTTTCTTTTGCAGTCCTGTGCGCTGGATACTTTTGAGGTCGCACCAGCGCGCAGGGCTCGCAGACGCGGCGGTTCGCCGACGAAGTGTACCCCGCACCGCACGGGCTACACTCGAATGCCGTTCCCGGATCGGGCGCGATGAAGGTCTCGGGACACTTGAGCACGCCAAGTCAGTTTATGCCACTGGGAACTGAAATCGAGAGCGCTAGCGCTGCGCACTCGAAGGCAGGTCTGCATGCCCTCCGGCATGAATGTGCCTGGCGTGCACGGAATGCACTCGCTGGAATCTTCGGAGGCGTACGAGCCGGGCTCGCAGAGCCGACACGCCTGCGAGCCCGCTGGTGCCCAGGTCCCGATCCGGCACGGCAGGCAGATGTTCATGTTCCGAGGCTTGAACGTGCCCGCTTGGCACGGATTGCAGCGCGTGCTGCAGGCGGGAGCGCCGGTCACAAACGAGATTAGAAAGCAATCAATCTCTGCAGCTGCATACCGGTCGGCGTTGGAGATCTCGCCAGGGCCGCACGCCGTGCACGTGACGAGTCCTCGCTCCTCTGCGACTGTTCCCTCCTCGCAGAGCCGGCAGGTCCGCGTGCCGTTGGCCTCCACATAGCCAGCGGGGCACGGAACGCAGGTCACGCGATCTTCGGCGGACTGTGTCCCCGGAGGACTGCGATACAGGTTCAAAATATTGTTACACGCGAAGGCAAGGCAGGAGGAGAGGTTGCATGCAAACCACAGATCGCATTCGGCACGGCCAGGCGCGTTGGCGTAATATCCATTCGAACAAGAGAGGCAAGTGCTGCTGTTTGCAGACCTCGCTGTTCCGCTTGGGCACGGCGTGCACTCCTGGTGCGTCTCGTCCGCAACGGACCCGGGCTCGCTGTGCAAATGCGTTAACAAGAAACAGTGCGAAGCTTAATGAGACGAACAGTCTCTTGACTCACCATTCCTGACAGGAGACCATTCCCAGAAGAGGGGCGTACGTGTTTCCGATGCAGTCGCGGCAACGCCAGTCCCTCTCGTACGTGCCCCGCGGGCACGGGAGGCATGTCGCGAGGTCGTCGCTCGGGACGGTGCCCCTCGCGCAGACCGTGTAGTTCCTCGACGCGGCTGGGGCCACTGACCCCACCGGCACTCGCTGGCACGCCACCATCGGGGCGTGCCTGAAGTATCCCGCCATGCACGCTGCATGCAATCCCCGTCAGTAAGCTCCCATCACCCGCGCAGAGTAAGCACTGCAGCAGCGCACGTGTGCAGCTCTGGCTGTCCGCCGCGGCCTCGTAGCCCTCCGGGCACGTCTCGCACGTGTCCTTCCCGGGATCGGACGTGATCGTATTCGGCGGGCAGGGCAGGCACTGGTCCTCGAGCTGGTAGCTCCCCGCGCGGCATTCCACACAGTCCGACCGGATCGTTGATGGCACTTTCCCGCTGCTGCACACTTCGTAGACCGCGGAGCCCTGCATAGCGGCGGCGCGAGCCGGAACGGGGTGCATTGGGACATGTCCGCGGCGCGGTAGGTGCCAAATGGGCACGGCTCGCAGGACTGCTGGTCGGCTGAAGCAGCGTAGCCCGGCGCACATGGTGAGCACCAGGCTGCGCCAATGGTGCTCACGATGGAGTTCAGCGGGCACTGCAGGCAGCTGTCCTCGAGCTGGAACTGGCCTGCAGCACGCGTAAACAATAGCGGTTCCGTGTGTGAGGCAATAAAACAGCTGTCATCGCGCCTGCAGGGCACGGGACGCAGGTCGCCTTGATCCCATCCGGGACGTGCCCGCTTGCGCACGCGGTGTACGCCGACGACCCCTGCATGGCTGCGGCGCGCTTTGGGACGGGGGTGCAGACGGTCATACTTGCGTTCCGCCAAGTCCCCACGGGGCACGGCTCGCAGGTCTGCGTGTCTGCCGAAGCGATCGTGCCTGGGCTGCAAGGGATGCAGACAAACGATCCGGGCGCCGATGCGATGTGGTTGATCGTGCAGGGCAGGCACTCATCGCCAACCTGCCGCAATCCTGTGCAAGGCGATTTTAACGGGACGTCTATTTGAGCCCCAGTTCTTTCAACAGATTTGAAAAGTGCACCGGCGGGGCAGGCTATGCAGGAAGCCTTGGTGCCATCAGGAACGAATCCGGGATCGCAGATAGTGTAGTTGGCAGAACCCTCGAGAGCCACCGCTCGCAAAGGTGCACGGTTGCAGACAGGCATTGAGCCATGCCGATAAGTGGCTGATTCGCATCGCGGCGTTGGAAAGGAAAACTTACGAATGCAGTCCAGCGCGCGAAACTCGCATGCGAGCCGGCACGCTCACCGACAGGGCATTTGAAGCACAGTCGCTGGTCCACTGATGCGTACTCGCCGTCCGGGCACGCCGTGCAATTAGTTGCGCCTTCGAATGCTGCGACTTCATTCTGTGCACACGGGATGCACTCGCCCGCCCCCTGAGACTCCGCGGTCCCGCCGCGGCAAGGCACGCACGCCTGCTCCGACGTCATTCCAGTGAAGCGGGCCTCTGGGAGGGGCAATGTACCAGACGATCCGGCGGCGACACAAAGCCAGGCTCACATTTTTTGCAGCCAGTGCCGTCAGGCGACGCATGGTCTGGGGTGATCACCGTGTATAAGAGAGCGTATCGGCGATATAGTCATGATGATAAGGGGTTCGAGACGAAATCTAGAAAAGCTGGATGGGATCGTGGAATACCATTCTCGCAAACGAGGCAGATGCGTGCATTGGCAGGCCTTCCATATCCAGGCCTGAGGAAACATGCTTTTTGGTGCATGAGCGGATAGCTTTGCCGAAGGCCTCTCACCTGCACCATGTGCACCCGTCATGCTTCTCGTTAGGAACCTGGCCCTGTAACAGAAGGCCTAAGTCATGTATCGAAAGCAATAATAGGAGTCGGATCTAAATCTGCATTGGCCGTGAAGCACTTGCGCGCTTGCGTACCGCTGGGCACTCTTTGCATTCTCCGAACTGCTTTTGTTCGGAGAAGAGCGCGGCGGGGCAACGTTTGCAAACACTACTCCGGTCGGGTTGGTAGTATCCTGGCGCGCTGTGCAAATCGACGCTTGAATAGTACACAGCCATGGAAATTGTGTACAGAGTTACGAACCATGCTGCACACTGCTGGTGCGTCGCATCCGCAACTGTTCCAGGCTCACTGTGCGCGTGAGACGCGTGAACAAAAGCTGCGAAACGTCACGTGATGCTTGTCAGCAGTGGGCGAACCAATCGATGCAGCTCGTCATCGTCAGGTTGGGCGCGATTGAATTGCCTGGAAGGATCAAGCATTTGCGAGTGTCAAGCAACATGCCATGATGGTGCGGATCCAGAAAACAAATTGAAAGAGCACGCGCCAATGCAGTCGCGGCAACGCCAGTCCCTCTCGTACGTGCCCCGCGGGCACGGGAGGCATGTCGCGAGGTCGTCGCTCGGGACGGTGCCCCTCGCGCAGACCGTGTAGTTCCTCGACGCGGCTGGGGCCACTGACCCCACCGGCACTCGCTGGCACGCCACCATCGGGGCGTGCCTGAAGTATCCCGCCATGCACGCTGCATGCAATCCCCGTCAGTAAGCTCCCATCACCCGCGCAGAGTAAGCACTGCAGCAGCGCACGTGTGCAGCTCTGGCTGTCCGCCGCGGCCTCGTAGCCCTCCGGGCACGTCTCGCACGTGTCCTTCCCGGGATCGGACGTGATCGTATTCGGCGGGCAGGGCAGGCACTGGTCCTCGAGCTGGTAGCTCCCCGCGCGGCATTCCACACAGTCCGACCGGATCGTTGATGGCACTTTCCCGCTGCTGCACACTTCGTAGACCGCGGAGCCCTGCATAGCGGCGGCGCGAGCCGGAACGGGGGTGCATTGGGACATGTCCGCAGCGCGGTAGGTGCCAAATGGGCACGGCTCGCAGGACTGCTGGTCGGCTGAAGCAGCGTAGCCCGGCGCACATGGTGAGCACCAGGCTGCGCCAATGGTGCTCACAATGGAGTTCAGCGGGCACTGCAGGCAGCTGTCCTCGAGCTGGAACTGGCCTGCAGCACGCATTACGACACGTTCGAGGGAGATCGATGTTGAAATGAACGAATGTCTGCTCGCCTGCCGGGCAAGGGACGCAGGTCGCCTTGGTCCCATCCGGGACGTGCCCGCTTGCGCACACGGTGTACGCCGACGACCCCTGCATGGCTGCGGCGCGCTTTGGGACGGGGGTGCAGACGGTCATACTTGCGTTTCGCCACGTCCCCATTGGGCACGGCTCGCAGGTCTGCGCGTCGGCTGAGGCGACGTAGCCTGCCGCGCACGGATTGCAATCGACTGTCCCAGCCGATGGAGCTATGGTATTCAACGGGCACGGGTAGCAGTCATCGCCGCTCTGGTAGGAGCCTGCGTACAGCCCATTGTTGTAAACAAACGTGCGTGCAAGGATTGCGTATTCGCTCACCGCCTCGGCATGGCGTGCACGTGGCTTTCGTGCCATCAGGAACAAAGCCAGGTAGGCAGGCCGTGAAGTTAGAAGAACCGACGAGTGCAACCGCCCGGAAGGGCACAGCCTCGCAATTCGCCATTGCCCCATGTCGGTACGTGCCTGACAGAATCGCACAGGAAATTAATTACACGCATGCCGCAGTGCAATCCCAGATAACAACACGCTAACCAGCTGGGCAGTCGAAGCACAGTCGCTGGTCCGCTGATGCGTACTTTCCGTCCGGGCAAGCCGTGCAGTTTGAAGACGCCTCGAAAGGGGCGACCTCGTTCTGCGCGCACGGAAGGCACTCCCCAGGGCGCCCGTATTCCGCAGTACCGCCACGGCATGGTAAACAGGCCTGCAGAAATATTCACGATGAGCGATAACTTCGGTTAGGGCAAATACTGGTTTCGAAAATGGGGAAAGCACCTTTCTATCAGGCTGTGAGACGTAGCCAGGGCCGCACTTTTTGCAGCCCTTCCCATCCGGGGATGCGTAATCTATCAGAACAACCATACGTTAGAAGAAGACATGACTTCCATCATGCACATATAAGGCGCTAACCTTCATCGCACGACAAACAGACGGTCTCGTTCGGCGGAGCGCCGAAACCCGGGCGGCACCATGTGCATCCGTCTTGCTTGTCCGTCGTGACTTGTCCCTGCCCACGGGTGAGCGTTTTGATTTCTATGCAAGCAAAGAAATATGCGACTACCGGTGGGCAAGTATTGCAGGGACCAAAATGCTCCGCCTCAGCCCAAGTGCCGGGGGGACAAGCCTCGCACGGCTGAAGCTCCTCGGGCTGGTGTGCCCCCGCCGCACTGCGCGTGTACGGCCGTGAGTAGAGGCCATCGAACTTGAAGAAAGACTCACCATGGCGCGCAGTCGGTCAAGTCTGGCGTGGGGTACGACCCGTTCGAGCCTGGGATGCGTATGCACTAAGCCGCCAAGCGCAATCACATGATGTGCACATCAGAGAGAAGACGCACAGCTCGAGCACGAATCGAGCGCGCCGCCCATGCTGTACTTGTTCGACGAACACTGCACGCACGCGAGAGGCACTCTCTGGAGATATGTGCCGGGAAAGCTGAAGGACAAATGGCTGTCAGAATTACAGACAGGACCAGCAGTACATAATTTATAAAACACGAACCACGGCACACACTGGAACGTCCATTTGGCCTAATAGAGGATAGCGGATCAGTAAGACGAATTCATGAATGAGATGCCGATTCACATAAAACGTACAGAGGGGGTGAAAAGATTCTCAGCGCAAGGCGTGCATGGGTCGCCCGCTTTCATTGCGAAAGTGTGCTGCGGGCAGTCTGCCGAGAGCGGTTGAGCGCAACAATCGGGATGCAAGTTCGATGCACTACTGGAGGCTGAGCACCGTAGCAAGCCGAAGCGCCGAGGTCCGAAGACGTTCCAGCGCTGCACGTGGTGCATTCAGTGGCCCCCGCCCCGCTGAATGTTCCACTCGGACAGCTGTCGCAGAAACCAGAATTAGCGCGAGGCTGAAGAGCGAGCCACAGTCTGGGCGGAGGAGTCGGCACGCACGGCTCGGCATCTTCGTCGAGTAAGAGGCCTTCTCGCGGCGAGTAGCGTCCTGAAGCAAGCAAAACCTGAGTCGCAGCGTGCAAGGCAAGACAAGGGCCATTTTAGTCAAACTAAAGCACCGGCAGGCAAGTCGACGCAGAGATCGGCGATAGCGACAGAGCGGTTGAAGAGGGCAGCCTGGCAGAGAATCAGGCAACCTGAGCCAGCCCTGTAGCACGGACAATCCCTCACCTCCCAGTTCCACCTGGTTCCAGGTTTGCAGCGCGAGTGCAGCTTAATAGCGCATGCCGGCTCAGAAATGATGAATACCACCTGGCCACCGAATCAGTCTTAATAATTCGCGAAAATGTTGTTGGAACACGGATCATAGGCCGCACCCAAGGGAGTTCAGAAAAAGGGACGCTTGGATCGTTCTCGAACATCAGGCCGCTGGAGTAGTCGTCGACAACTGTTGCGTACAACACGTTCGCCTGAATGAAACGTCAGTCGCGATCGAGGCGGGCCGGGGAGATGCCGCGAACCGGGAAGTTTGACACGATCGTGGTCACTTTCACATTTGTGTGAGTCGCATTGCTGAATGGCCCACTGGCGTCCACGTTCTCAAGGCGGATGAGCCGGGAGCCGGGAGCTCGCTCGGCGGCCCGCTTCATGCGGCGGCTGTGCACATATTGCGGCCGCGTCTTGCGGTCCGACGCGAACGTGAAGACACGCGTGTTCGCCTGCGTGTGAACCTCCTGCACAACGCTGCGGCGAAGAGCTCCTTAGATTTTACGAGTCGCAAAGCATGCAGCGGGCAGAACACGCACTACAAATTGCCGTCCTTGTATACAGCGGCCGCCACCTGCAAGGTTGTGTATTTCAGCTCATCGGCTGATCATGACAGCTTGCAAAGCACAGCGACAGGGCGACACGCATACCGAAGTCCACTCATGCCTTGTGCCACGCCAGTCCGCGGTCTTGTATATCTGAACACTGCCGTCGATGTTTGCTGCCGGGCCGGCCATCCCGCTCTGGAAGGCGTTCGCCTTGCGGACGCGAGTGACACGATCGCCGGTGACCCAGAAGCTGTACTTTGAGTTGGGCGGGTCGACCCAGCGGCCCTCGAGATACCCGTGGCCGTATCCAGCATGAAGCGGGCGCTCGTTTTGAACCTGCTTGAGACGTTAAATGAATGACCATACGCAAACACGTCTAAAGCAAGTGAGCACAATCCAGTGGTCTGCAAGCGCGAGCTGCTCGGAGCGGAGGACCCGCGGTGCCGTGTGCGTGAAGACGGCCGTGCGGTATGTGGACGGAGCAGGGAAGGAGGGGTTGAAGCTCCGCACGCCGACGGGCGCATCTACAAAGCGTGACGGGTCGACTTCCCACGTGAACATTGCGATCACGTGTGCGACAGCGCGCGCTCCACAGATGCCCGACACGAGCAAAGCGGGGCATGTCCCAGCAACCGATGTGTTTGGGAAAAAGGGAATCCTGGGGCGAGTTGAATACCGAAGGCGGGCGAGGTGGATGCGCATATCATCGAGGCGCACCGAACTATGGCGTGGTATAGGATTGGTCCTCCATCGGCGATGCGTCCGTCGGCGTGCATAGCCTGCACCGAGGCCCCCACAGGGAACGAATCGGCAAAGAAGGCGCCGTTCTCCTGCGGCCATCTGATGCAGGTGGTCGATCGGATGGCGACTAAATGCGAGCAAGCGGATATTAAAGACGCACGGGACGCTCTTGTAGACCGACTCGGCGGAGGTGGTGAAGCCGGCGGGCGCGATTGCCGCCAGGTCGAACTTGAGCAGAGCGACGCCCAGCGGCAGCGAGCAGACTTTGAGGAGCGGCACGACAGAGGGTCTGCTGCTGTTTTGGAGCACGGCAAAAGAAGCGAAGAAAGCGACCCCGCGCTGCCAGAACTGGAAGAACTGAAGAGACACTCAGTACAGAACGAGAAGGTCAAAGCATCAAAAGAGCCGGGCCTCACCCGCAGCTCCTGCAAAAGGAGCGCGTCGAACGACGTCATGTCGGGATACGCCCGCCTGACGTCGCTTGCCGTCTCGTTGCCCTCAAACGTACGGCCGGACGGCTCGGCATCGTAGAAGTCGAGGCAGT
The DNA here is from genome assembly GCA_004431415.1 of Cyanophora paradoxa. Taxonomy (NCBI): domain Eukaryota; class Glaucocystophyceae; order Cyanophorales; family Cyanophoraceae; genus Cyanophora; species Cyanophora paradoxa. The sequence continues at coordinate 104,078 of QPMI01000493.1, read as the reverse complement.
TCGTGGCGCCTGCTCTCATGATCAGTGAATACGAGCGTCCACATGAAAAGGAAATGCAAAATTCAAACTCGAAGGGAACGCACCGTAAAAGAAATGGCTTCCAAAGGCCACTGCAGACGACGTCTCGGCGCCCGGAGTGGCCCACGCGAAGCCAAAGAGCTCGGGCTGGAGGCGGAAGTGGCGAGAGCGATGCTCGGTGATGTTTGCATTGCTTCCCGTCGGCTGAGAATTAAACAATTGAGATTTGTACGAATTCGTACGCTTTTAAAATCCATTGCTTCTTACCGAAATGGTGAAAAGGTTCATATTCCCAAGCATTCCAGCCCAGTTGTACCTGCGTCGAATCAAGATGCAACAACAGAGCAGTGACTGAAAAACGCTGAGCACTCTTCCGTTGGGCTCGCGGAAGCGAGGCCCGAAACCTTTGGCGGGGCTCAGCAAACGTACAGACAGGCTCCATCGACACAGGCTTAGCCGTATGAAGAGCACGCACTGCTTCGTAGAAAGTACGCTCGTAGGCGGCGTAGAAATGGCGGAAGTCGTGAGTCCACGCGGTGGCTGCGCCCATGAAGTCGTAGGGTCTGGCGCCCGAGCACAGGCCCGCCGGCCAGCTTCGAATGGGCCCGTACGGGGCCGTCGCGCAGCCACCGAACGCGTAGGTCGCCCACCGTTGCGCAGCGTGCGAGTAGCAGCCGAACCCAGCGCAGTCGGAGGGAGGGCGCAGAACGGCCGCAACGGTCGAGCCGACGAGATCGCTTGCGTTTGCGTAAGCTTGCAACGTCCAAGGCCAGTTGCTCTGCTAGCGGATAGGCGATTTGAAATCTGACCATAGCTAGCGCTTCTAAAAATTTCATTCCGTGCCTGGAATGCCGTGAGGTTTGCAGGTGCGAAGCGAGCGTCGCAGTCCTTGGCCGGCCACTGAGACACAAGCTCACGCGGCGTTGGACAAGAGGAAATGCGCGAGTGCAGTTACCGGAGTCATGGATGAATACGCAAAATCAGTGGGCTCGGCATTGCCCAGCAGCTGAAGCGAGCAAAGGGGTAAGCAGCACGCCAGTGAATAGCCTAGAAACACTTCAACTTTCGAGGGCGCACATCGGCGAGCCGTTGAACGAAGGAACAGCGGTTGCTGTCTAGATCGAAGTCGCAGTACGCGTATTCCGACGTGGTGCGCGTGATGAATCCGAGACGGTGAGACGCAGGCCTCTGGCCCACGAGATAGTTCGCGAGCGGAGCGGCGAAGACAATCCGAACGCTCTCCTGCGGATCGACCGCGTTCCCTGAGATCTCGATCGTCAATTGCAGGAGGAATTAATTTGCGTCTCGAAGTCAACGGATTGCCAAGCACCAACGCGAGAGAATGCGTTGCTTGCGCCCGTATTCGCCGAGGGAAGAAGCGCATTTTGAGCCGTGATGGAGTTGCCCTGCACACGTATGCAGTCAGCAATTGAGCACGGCTCAAAGAGCTGTTGAGCGCATGCACCGGGGGAACTGTGGCGTTGAAGACGGCGGACGGCAAGGACACACCACCCGTGCGGCCTCGCGCTTTCACGGAGCAGGAAACGACGTACGATCCGCCGTACGAGAGCTCCACCGAAACGGGAACGGCGGCACCAGTCGCGTCTGCGTCTGTCACAGAAGCGGACCCCGCGTAGCCTCCCGTTGGGGCGCCCGGCGCGTCGCACGCCGCGTCGAGAGTCGCGATCCCGACGCCAGCCGTGAAGTTCGCCGTCAGAAGTACCGTCATCGGGCCCGTGGAAATCGCCGATAAAATGTGCGGTGCTGGAAGACCGATTGCTTCGGACCCAGAATAGGCTTCGGAACACACGGCAGTGACGTTCGCATCTCCTACAACTTTGGCCGCAGGAAGCTCGCCGGTCGTGGTGAGCACTGTCCTGCTTATCTGAGCAGCAGTGAGACTTTGTGCCGCAATCGCATCGCCTAATCGATCAGCCTCTGGGTGTTTGCAAACGAACCGTAGAAGAACAGTTGGAGAACATGTACTCGACGATGAGGGGCGCCGGCCCGGCTAGCGGGGTGCTCGCGCTAGCGTACGCAAGACGGACTTGGCTCGCGGAGAGCTCCGAGCTGTACACCCGGAAAGCTGCGAATAGGTACGCGTCACGGACACGAGCTGGAACTGTGTTTTATTGGCATATTCACCGCCGATGGTTGCATCCTGAATGTAGGGATCTATATATTGCTGCGCAAAGATGGAGATTGGTCGCCGCAGCAATCATCATTGCCAACGGATTGTGAAAAACGACCTCACCGGGTAGCTATAGAAAGAACGCCCAACAAACGCCATGGATCTCTGAATAGATGCCAGAAGCGGTACAGACTGCGTAGCGACGAGCAAGCCGTTCTTGTACGCCCGTGCAGTAGACTGCCCGCCGCTCGGAGCGCTGTACGTGACGACGAGGTGCGTCCAGCGCTGGAGCTGTACATATGCATGCCCGAGAAGGGGTGTCAAGAATGCTTGTTACTGACGTATCACGTATCGAGGGGTCAAATCGTTCGGACCGGCACGAAAGACGTCCCGTAAGCGGCGCGGAGGCCTTGCACGGTACCGGCAGATGTGTGGATGTTCTGTATCACCAAGTATCCATCGCGGCCTTGGCACGAGCAGCTCGCGAGAGTGCACGGGCACATGTACCAATACTGCGTGTGTTGTGTATCAATTCACCGAAAAAGAGGGCCGAAAAGCCTGCGCGGACCACCGAGTCGTATGGGTTTACCCCCGACATGGGAGTGGGCTGCGTAAAATCGACCCATCGGGTTGACCCCGCCGGCATTGATTCTGGATATATCCAAGACTATAAAGCGTCAAAAGATGCAAATGCGATTTTCCGCCACTGAAACAGAATGACTCACTTCGATAGAGAAAGGATACACGAGTGTTCGGCTCGCGAAGAAATCGCTCATGTCCAGATACCTCTGGGCTGTGGCCCCTCCCGCTGTGCCGAAACGAATTCCTGGAGGCCGTACGAGAGTGAATGGAAACCGAATCGCGTTCGACATCGGGGCTGAATAAAGATACCCTCTGTAGGAGGGGGGCAGGCCATAGCGATATCGCCGACGAACTTGCCGGAGCGGCCCCGGCCGCTCGAGTCGGGCACGTCCTTGCCGGACAGGGTGCCTTCGAGCTGTGCGCGTGCACGGAAGCCGAAATAAGCCGACAATGCCCGCACCCCGTGAAGCTCACCCAAACCGAGCGCACCGTGCTCCCGCAGCTGTCGAGCTTGTAGTGCAGCTCGACCGGAGCGGCCGGCTGCCTGCCCATGAAGGCCTCCATGGCTTGGTCGGCCGTCAGCGCCGCGGAATGGATTCGGAACCCTGCCAGCGATATAACATAATTATAAGAATGCTTGGAGGGAGCACGAATAGGAAGGCGCACCAGAGTAGTAAACGTCAGATGGGCTCTCCGTGGTCTGGAAATGTTCGGAAAACAATTAGCAATGATGGAAACATTGGCTCTGCGTCCCGTCCAGATGGGCTCTGCGCACCCAGAGGCTGCCTCCAATATACTGGAAGGGCCTGAAAATCTTATTGTTCACAGCGGCTCCAACAGACCCAGCCTGACCCGATCTCAAGTGTGGCACGAAGCTGCCATTGCGGTACGTGCGGAGTTCATTATCCGTGACAACGAACGTCAGGTGGTGCCAGTATCCATCTTTTGAGAAAGCGTGTTCGTCCCTAAAGGCTATCGTCTCGTACAACAGAGATGTTGTGAACAGTTCTATCGTCAAGGCCAGTCCTGTCGTGCCTGGTGTGCTCTGCGAGCCGTGATCATGACCCTTTGCTATGGAACCAGCGACATATAATAAAGGCATCAAGCACATGGCACGTGGCTGTGCGTGCAGATGCTCCAGGCGGACACCAGTTCAGTACCTGCAACCGCATTAGTTTCAATCACCGTACTACAACGCACCGGTGGAGCTCTGGCGAACAATGTTATTGCAATCCTTGCCGCAGCCAAATTCTTACACGTTTGACCGCATGCCCAAGTGAGGAATCGCAACGACAGAACAACTAGATATAAAGCGTACCCATGATACGGTCCCAGTTTCTTATTATGGCCTGCCGTGGAATTTTGACCCTGTCTAATCATCTCAGCAATGTGCTACAAAGCGAAGAGTGATAGGGCTCGCACCATAGGTCCAGGGATAATGGAGCGCCCAGAGCAAAGCCTGGGGCCTCAATGTATCTGTGCTTTGAAGAGGGGATGCCTCCAATTTCGCTTGTTCCGAAATAAGCGCCTGAGCAAAAATGAAAGGCCTCAAAAGCCACTCGAGGGCAAGGATTGAAAGGCAGATGATGGAGAAGCACCGGCGGCGGGCACGGGGCACTGTACAGACGGGCCGAGGTCCCCGTACATCGTTCCCGGCCGTCCTTTGCCTGAGTAGTCCACCGCCTGGAGCGATCTCGTAAGTGATGCCTCGGCGCTTGTCAGGGGCGACGACAGTGGCTCTCGCACGCACCGTGCCGCCGCACGTGTCGAATTTGTAGTGCAGCTCGAGAGGGGGCCGGTCCCGGGGCACGTTGCCTTGCGCCACGTCGGCGACCTGGGCCGCCGAGAGCGCCGCAGAGTACACCCGGAAGTCCGCGAGCTCGACGCCGTACGCGAACGGCCCCGAGCCGGCCGGCCAGCCGGCGCCGACGTAGTGCGTGGTCCGGGTCCGCTTGGGAACTGTGCCCGTCCCGGGCGTGAAGCTCGAAGCCCGTGCGTTGGGGCGGGGGACGCCGTCGAGGAACATGTAGTACGTGTCCGGGGTCAGAACCAGCGCGACGTGGTGCCAGGACCCGTCCGCGGGGATGCTGTCGTTTGCAAGGAAGAGGGGAATTCGCTGCTTCAGCTGGGTCCCGTCGTACATCGAGAGCAGAAGGGTCTCGGAGCCCGCCTTCCTGTGCGGCTGCGCAGTGCGCGCGATATCAGTCAACTTGCTTGTGCAAGCTTGACATGAAATCGCTATCATGGTAAAGTTAATGTCTAAACTGGCGCGTGTACATATGCCGTTTGTAGAAAACAATGCGAGATTGCACCTCGCAGTCCGAGTCCGAAGGGACTGCACCCGGGGGACCGCAGAAGCTCAAGATCTCCCGGTTCGCCACACGAGGCGAAAATCAATATTTTCGTCGCCACGGGCGCGATCGGGTACTCACAATGTTGTCCGACCCAACTCCGCTGCCGAAATCAAAGAGGCGCGAGAGAGCACTCGGATTCGCTTGGCTCACGTTGAAGCGTAGCCTGCACGCACACAAGAACCCATTGTACATAATAATTAATATAAATAACATTGCGAAGTTGCCAGTGGATAATAGAGGACTCGAACCAGAAAGCAAACGTCAGCGGCCCGCCCAGCTCAAACGAAGGCGCGACAAGGAACCGCTCAGTCTGCTCGACTGTGCTGCTGGGCAGGAGCTTGGCTCCAAAAACCAGGGCTGCCGCTCATGTTGGCGGAATGAAGGTGCCGCGCAAAAGCGGACGGGAAATTGCAAAGCGCCCAGAAGCGCACATGTGGAAGGAGGCGCAAGATTTTGCTGGCACTGCCCGCCGATTTGAGTTGCGTCTCCGACAATAGATCCGGACCTCCCATTCGCTGACAGGTCTTCGACCTGTCTCCAAGTAAGATGCGCAGGGATAGAAACCTGTACAACGGCCTCGTACCGTCTGATTGCAGCCGTCGAAGGCGTAACGGAGTTGGAGCGTCGCGTCGTCGGCCACACCGCCATGGTACACGTCGACTGCCTGCACTGCGGACAGAGCGCTACTGTACACCCGGAAGTCTGGGAGGAGCCCGAATACATACGCGTGAGGCGAGGCTAGGCGAGAGAGGGAGCCCGCTGTGAGCTTGAACGGGTTACGCCCCGAGTAGCCTTTCGCAGACGAACCGGAGAGGTATCCGTCGGCGATGCCCGATTCCCCCTGCTGGCCCCTGGAGATGTAGTGCTTCTCGCGCGCGACTTGCGGGATGGACCCGGCACCGCCCGCGAGCCTATTGCCAGTCTTGGAGTGAGGCCGGACGGAACCGTTCCTAAGGAACGCAGATTACTATAAGCGCACAGCAGCATACAAATGAAGGGAATCGATTACAGGTAGGTGAGAGTTTCAGCAGCGGTGAAGACCAGAGTGACGTGAGAGTACTCCCCAATCTGCAGCGCGCGGGCGTTCAGAGTCGGGCGGTCGTCCGAGGGAACACCATAAAGGCTATATACCGGGATGGCGTTGGCGCCCCCGAACGCCTCAAGATGGACGACAGCGGCGCTGCCGCTGTGAGCGAGCACGATTAGGCTCAGCGCACCGTCCCTTGCCTGCCCGCGCGATCTCATTAGCAGGATAGTTTCCAGTTGGGCTGCAAGAACACGAAACGATCCCACCGAGCCTGTGATCTGCGCGTTGGCGATGGTCCGATCGGACACGACGGCGCCCTTGGGCAGGAACCCGACGACAATGCTGTTTAAGCCAGACCCGCCGGAGCTTTCGAAGTCCAAGATGCGCCTGCGGAAATGCATTCGAATTCAGATTCAGGTAGTCGGTAATATTTGCAGAATCGCTGTTCGATGCTGATGGGAGCACGCACGCCCATGCGGTCTGAGACTTGCGGGGATTGACCCAGAACGAGACGCTGAAGGGAGAGCCAAGCGTGAACGTCGGGACGGCAACGTAGCCTTTCCACGCGCTTCCCCAAAAGAAGACCGAAAAAGCTGCCCACAACTTTGAGCGGCGCGAAACGAGAGTCGACGCGTACGATGGAAACACGAACCAGGGGCCGGACAGCTTCGCGGCAAAGAGACGTCCCCGTAGAGCTGTGCGTGTCGCTCCCAAACGCTCGAATCCAGCGCCTGAGAGTAATGAGCGATTTACGACACGCGAGTAGTTTCATTTGCATACACAGCGTAATCGCGCACCACATTGCCGCAGCCGTCAAACGCCAGCCGCTGCTCGAGCGGCGCGGCGGTCGCACTTCCCGCGAGGACATCCGCAACTTGGGCTTGCGCCAGGGCCGCGGAATAGATCCTGAAATCTGCAGCGGAGCTGAGTACCAAGATGGGCCGAATTCATCAGATAACTCGCAGCAAACCAAATAGGGCAGATGCTACGGCGCCCGTCTCGCCCCACAGTCCGCGAGCGATCCAGTGCTTCGAACGCTGCAACTTCGGCCACAAAGCGGCTGCACCTGCAACGCTCGTCCCCGTTTTCGAGTGAGGCCGCAGCGTTCCATTCAGGTACGTCGTAATCGCATCATCCGCAATCGTAAGCGCGACATGGTGCCACTGTCCATCGACGGGGATTCCGTTGTCGCCTTCGGATAAAAAAACGGGGCACATGTAAATGAGCAAGGGAATTGAATATAAGATGGCTACGTCGTGTGAGCGTACCCTGGAACAAAACAACGGAAACAGTCACGCTTCCCCCAGTGTAAAGGTTTATCAACAGGCTAGTCTTTCCTGCAGACGCCTGGCAGGCAAGCAAAGGTTACGAAAAGCAGCAAGACTTTCAGCTTGGGCAAGAAGCGAATATCAAGATGCACCGAGCAAGTTAGAGCGGATCCTGTCGTTCCGTCTGTGAAGGAGCCGCCATCGGGACAGTACACCACAACGAAATTGTCTGCCCGTTAACGTTAACAGCAGTTAATCAACTCTATAAACCGTTTACCTTGCGGAGCTCCGGAGCCAAAGTCTACGATGCGCGTCCACATGACTGGCGGCCTCTGCAGCATAATCCTGCACCGAGAGCAGCTTCAGCGCCGCTCCCACTCAAATACTCACTCGCGAGGCGCAATCACCAGAAGCTGAGGGTGAATGGCGTGCCGAGCGTGAACGTCGCAGAATCGATGTAGTCATTCGTGGTCAACGTTCCGCTTTGCCCAAGATAAACGCCTGTAGCAAGACGGTGATTCCGGGAGAGAGGGGGTGGAAAGAGAGGGGAGAAGAGTGGGGGAAGGGGAGGGGAAGGGGAGGAAAGGGAAACAATACATGGGGTGGATGCGGGGGGGGGGGGGGGGGGTTGGAGGGGGGAGGGGAGGGGAGAGGGGGGGTCGGTATGGGATGTGGGAAGCGGTGGTGGGGTAGGGGTGGGGGGGGGGGGGGGGAGTTGGCGTGGAGGGGAGGAAGGGGGAAAGAAGGCAGGAGGCCCGCCTCTTGGGGTGGGGTGGGGGTTGGGGGGGGGGGGGGGGGGTAGGGGGGAAGCATACGGCGGTGGGATACATACGGCGCTGAGGAGGAGGAGAGGCGGGAGGCCAGGCGAGAGGTGGGGCATGGGAGGGAGGGGAGGAGGCGGGGGGGGGGGGGGGGGGGGGAGGGGGGCGCTAGATCCGACGGTCGACAGCCAAGGACAGCTGAAGCCTCTATGTGGCGATGGGCGGCCGCCGGGCCGCGGCCTAGGTATGGCTAGGTCAAAACGCACCTTGCGAGTGCGGGCCCGCGCCGGAAGTGGCGAGGGGGCGCAGGAGGAGGACGATGAGGAGCAACGGGACGGGCGGCACCAACCGGAAGGCTCTAGAGACGCGTAAATGAGTTGGAGAGATCTCGAAACAAGCCCGGTCACGCACGTGTCAGATCTTCCGCATGCAGGCGGACAAGGAGATGGCTTAAGATTAAATGCGTCGAGCCGCGGCAGAGCTGAGACCGGGCCTCGTCCCTGCCACCCCGGGACGGCCACAGTTAGAGTCGACAGGGCGGGCAGTTTTGAGCGTACGCGTGCGCACGCGGCGTGTCACACTGTGCACATGTGCACGTGCATGCGCGTGCGGCCGCGGGCGCCGTGCCCGCGCGGCGAGCTCGCACGCGTACGGGTCCGCGCGTTCGAATTCGTGCCTTCTGCATCCGCAGGCCGGTAGGTCTAGGTCTGCGCATGCAGGCCGCGGACGTTGCGCCCGCCCGTCGCCCGCGGCCGCGGCTGCAGCTGCGGTCGAGAAGGCCGGCCGTGGGCCCCGGAGCTGGAACATCGGCATGCGTACGGTGATGAGAAGATCCGCTTCTATCTTACGCCTTGAGAATCTGAGGCGGCCTGGGGGTCAGCGGGTGCGCTGGGCGCGCCCGCAGCCCGGGGCCCGCCCTGGCGGGGCGCCGGCCCGGCGGCGCCTCCTGGGATCCTGCACGCGCACCTGCAGCTGCAGCTGCGCATGCGGGGCCCGCCACGTGCACCTCGCAACGTTGACGCGTACGTTTCGCGCGATTGCGTTGCAGCCCTCATTGATATTGGCTGCAGGCGCGCGCTGCGGAGCCTGCGGGGCCCCGGGCCCGGCGCGGCGTGCATGTACATGTGGCTCGCGACATTCAACCGTGCCACGCGTACGGTGATCAAGCTTCTCCAACCTACTAGCACCAGTATGCCGCTTTCGCGAGTCGTTGCTCGGACCTATATATATATATAGGCTATAGCTAGGCCTGCGCTTGAAGCCTTAAAGCTTGATCATCATCGGATCATCGGATCATGAAGCTGCCTGCGGTACCGGTCGAAGACTTGATCATATGCATATGCACGAAGCTGCCTTCAAAGGCTTGAAGTTCACGCTTGAACCGTGACCGTCGGACGGTCCAACTTTGGCAAACTTTCGAGAGATCACAGATTCGCAGGCTGGAAGTACTAGTGCTTTCAAAGTTTAGAACTTCGGAAGCTTCAGGTGAATCAGGTCATCGGCCCGGGATCATCGATATCATGGCATCGGCCTGCCGCAGTGCAGCTGGCGGATGCTCAGTGCTGCCAGGCTGCAGGTGCGGCGGCACTAGTACTAGTACTCATTGAGTCAGTGTGACTGCAGTCTAGGGCTGTGGTCGCTGGTGGTCGCTTCGCTCGCGAGGTTCCAGCGGCCGCTACGCTTGGCGTTTTCCGCCAGCGACACCTCCTCGCTCAGCTTTTTTTATGGCTGACAGGCGCCAAAAAAAGCTCCATCCCGCTTTTTTCTCATCTGAAGGTCGACGTAGGTCGGCGTAGCCGATCAATCTTGCTAAATTTCGACTGTTTTCGAGCATCCAGGCGCTCCGCTTCGCCCAACCTGCAGCTGGCCTCTATCTCGCAGAAATTGACAGATGGCTCGCGGAACTAAGCATTAAATCTGCATTTGCGTACGCGCGCATCTTAAAAGCTTGTACGAAATAAACTAAACGGAACAGATAGGTTTTCGGTTGGTTTTCAGCAGTTTTTCGACAGGTTTTGGCGGTACCCCCACCTCAGCGACGGGCCAGCGACGGGCGGCGCTCGCCGGGCTTCAGCGGCCGCTGGGCCCGGCCCCCCCAGCGAGCACAGCTCTACCAGTGCAGTCTAGATCCGAATCATCCGATGCCATGATGATCTGCAGCCGCGCGATCTGAGTCGCCGCTGAGTCGGCGCTGACTCACTGAGTCAGTGAGTGGCACGCCGGCCCGTCGCCGGGCCGTCCGACTCGGCGACGGTCGCCGGCATGCACGGCCCGGCACTGGGCCGGCAGTGCCCGGCACCCGCCGGGCCGGTGTGACCGGCGCTGATCATGACCGCCGGCGCGGCACTGCACTTCGACTCTTCGAGTCGATCTGCGCGCGGCAGTCCGGGAGTCCGAGGCTCCGAGCTCGAGGCTGCGCATGCGCATGCCCGGCGGCCATGCATCATGGCATGCATCACTGAGTCATGCCATGCATGATGCACTGACTCTGAGTCTGCAGCTGTTGACCCTTGCATGCGCAGCAGAGTCTCAGTCTGAGGACTCTGAGCCGACTCGAGCTCTGAGCCGAGCCGACTCGGCGAGGGGCCGACCGGCTCGAGCCGGACAGCTGACCAGTCACTGAGTGACGTCAACCACACGAGCCGGCTCGAGCAAGCCGGCTCGCCGGCTCGAGGGGCAGATCGCGGCCGGCTAGCGCTCGAGCCGGGTGCACGTGGGCCGGGATGTTTACGGTTGGGGCGAGCCGGCTCCAGCTAGCTAGGTGCTTTTTTGTCACAGTACTAGTGTTAACGTTTTCAAAGTTTGCAATTGGTGCCACGGTGACTCAATGGTGCCACGGTGAGATTAGATGAGGAGTCATTGAGGACTGCCGGAGCTCGAGTCTGCCGGCCGCATGCGCGCGCAGGCTGCGCATGCCATGATGCAGCATGCTTTCGGCAGCTTTCCCCCATCTTAAGCTTCGAGCTAGGGGTGCGGCTTGCCGGCCAAAAAGTCGGCTTAAGCCAAGCCAAGCCCCGGGCCCTCGCGGTCAAGCCAAGCCAAGCCGGCCGGCCGGCCGGCCCATGGCCAAGGGCTTGGCCTCCCGAGCGGGTCAAGCCCTTGGCCGGGCTTACGGCAAGCCTAAGGGGGGGTACCGTTCCGAAGGCCCTTGCACCGCAGCCCAATGCTTATATTTGGCGCCGGCTTCGAATTCACGAAGAAACGCATGTACATATACTCTTATATAATAGCAATCGCCAACGCGCGCGTGTGGCACGCAGGTGCCAGCCGCACCGTGGCACTAGTACTAGTACTAGTACTAGTACTGGGCCGCGCCGGGGCTGGCCGGCCGCGGTGCGCGCGGCGGGCCCGGCCGGGGGGGAACGTGTGCACACGCGCGCGCGCAGGCTGCCGGCGCCGTTGAATTCGAAATTAAAAATTGAATAAGATTCATATGTTAGTTAACGTTGCCGTCGCATGCTTATATCTTAAGCTTATAATCAGCTCCGATTCGAATGCGCTGCAGGCGCCCAGCTGCGTCCGGCACCCCCCTCCGACGCCTCCCCCCCCCTCGCCGTTCAGGGCTTGAGCCGGCTTGAGCCGGCCAAAAGCCAGGCAAGGGCTTGACCTCCCAGCCCGGCTCAAGGGCTTGGCTCAAGGGCTTGCCTGCAAGCCGCAGGCCTACTTCGAGCCGGCATTATTTTTTATGAACTACGTATACTATGATAGTTTCATAGTATATATATGTGTATACAACGCCGGCGCCGGCCGGCTGGGACTGCTGTACCCCCCGTGACCTGGTGACGTCGACAGTCGCGATCGACTCTCTACCGTAAAACACAATATTAAAAATTAATGCGCTCATGATCAATCATTTTTTGAATATTCCGGAGGGGACGCCATCGGCGTCTATTCTACTGACACTTGCCCCTCTATCTCAGCGACCGAGGAACGTAGTCCAGTTCGGTGTCTTACGGGGGTGCCCTTATGGACCCCTGGGACACCCCCCCTGGCTGCGCCATCGCAGTGCAGGCGGTCACGTTGCCACTTTAGTGGGGTCGACGGCAGGGGCGTCGCCGCCCGGCGAGGCACCGGTCTTCGAAACCTTCCTCTTGGGAATCGATCCGGGTCCTCGCACCTCTAAACCGTGATTTCAACCACTCGGCCATACGTGCCCGCTCACTGAGTCATGATCAATATTAATGCGTTTTTGGACCCGGACCCCTCGTACGACGTACGTATGGCTAATAATGCGCCCCCAAATTATATATAATGCGTTTTTACGCTTTCTCGCCTGCATAAGGGGGGTACTGAGTCCTACTGTCTGCAGTTTCTTAGCGTTCTGTTATTATAATGCGCCCCCAAATTAATGCGTTTTGACGGCAAAAAACGCATTAATTTGGGGGCGCATTAATATTATGCGCGCATTAATATTCTGCTTTACGTATACGGTACTTCAGGCTGAAATCCGGTACCGGTAGGCCGAGGGACCCGCGGGAATCCTTAATTATAATTTATCAGCTGCTTTAGCCGCAGGCCCGCGCGCGGGCCGCAGGCCCGCAGCTGGTAGTAGCTCAAGCTTTCGAATTCCAAGTTCGTCGCTAGCTTCCGAAGTTCCTTGCGAATTACTAGGAGCACCATCGTAGAGGTTTAGTTGAAGCTAGCGAAGGGCAAGCTTAAGATCTGCGCAGTGCGCATGCCACTATGATCATAGTATGATGCCAGCCGCGCATCCGCCGGCCGGCGCCGGGCCGCGGGCCGCCCGGGCCCCGGCCGCGGGCGCCTGCCAATTCTGTAGTGAATCTTTCATTGTATGAACGTTAACGTACCACACTGCCAATCTGGAGTTTGGCCCGAGTTCGCCAGGAAACTTGAAACGTACTACGGTACTTTCGTCTATGCGGCCAACTCGTAGCGTACGACGGTATACCGTCTACGTAGGGAGTCCTTAGTCCTAGTACCGTAAAACACAATATAATATGACGGTCAAATTTATGTCGTTATAAAAACCGACCCTTCTCTATGCGAAATATGACCGTCGGACATCCCCAATTGCAAATTATGTCGGCACGAAATTTTCAGGCTTGTATGGGGCGGGTAGCACTAAGCACGTGCACGCGCACGCCCTACTATGTCGTCCCCAATTGCAAATTATGTCGTCATGTCAAGTTTTCGGCGACATAATTTGGGGACGACATAATAAAGTGCAGACCTTAAAATTCTGTTTTACGGTAGGCCTAGGGACTCGTAGGGACTCTCTACTAGGGAGTCAGTAGGGACGGCCGCCGGGCGGCCGAGCTTTTTTAGCCAAGGTTGCTACTAGCTATATAGCCTGAACTCAGGTTGCTACTAGCTATATAGCCTAGCAAGGTTGCTAGGTCTTCGAACTCTAGATCTAGATATCGATCTGGATCTTTGACTGTAGTTCCTTGTACTCGTTCTCCTTATTTTCCGCGCCCCCGTGCTCCCCGTCGTTCTAGTGTGACTAGTACCTCTGCGTCGAAGTCCTTGAGCTCTTCTCCTCCTCGGCACCGGCACACACATTGACATGGTACAACGCTCATTATAACGATTATATAATCGGAGTGGGGGTGGGGTTGGGGGGGGTTGGGGGGGGGGGCGGGGGGGGGGGGAGGGGGGAGGGGGGGAAGGGGGGAGGGTGTGGGATAAGTGGTGGTGGCACTGGTGGGGATGGGGACGAATTCGAAATAACTACGCTAGACTACGTATCACAGTACAGCTACTATGATAAAAACGTTAGCCGGATTCGGAGTAAGACAAGAGCACATCGAACTATTTAACGAACTACATTTATCTATCTAAACCAACGCTACATCACAGGTGGATGGCGGCCGCAGCGGCTGTGCCATCGTCGCCCTTGGGGGGTGCCCTGCCTGCTCCTGCATTCGCTTGCTGCGGTCCACCCCTACCAGCGATAATGCTGGAGCTGGAGCTGCCGGCCCCGCTCGAGGTCGAGCCCGAGAGGTCGATGAGCCGTACGGGGAGGTTGGGAACGGGGAGCGAGGCGCCCGCGAGGTTGTAGGCGTAGCGGCTGCTGGGGCCGGCGCTGCCTACGGCGGGGCTCGCCGACGTTGACGCCGTCGCGGACAGAGGGGATCCGAATCCGAAGGGCGGGAGGGTATGAGGCCGGGACGGGCGACCGCCGGCGCTTATGCTCCGGTCCGGTACGGCCAACACGAAAGACGCCGGAGGCGACGGCCGTTGGCCATGGGCTGACTTGGATCTGGTGGCCTGGAGCTCTCGGGTGTCGTTTCCGTCATAGATGTCGATGAAAGCCTCGATTTGGCCGAAGCTGTTGCTTCGCCTCCGGTTCATCCGTGCGGCTGCACGCGGGGTTTTCGTGGGCACCGTGGCGCTGGCACCGGGCGCATTGATTTCGGCAGTGGCCGCGTCTGGTTTGGCCGAGACAGCTGCGGGGGATCGAGGCTGCAGCTTTGGAAGCGCTGGCTCGCTAGCGATCGATCCGTCGGCGGAGTCTTCTCCTGCATCGGCGTCGCGGCGTGGCCTCTGCGATTTGCATGAGGCTGGAGCTTTGAAGTGCGTCATGTGTATGCGATTAAAAGGAATGCTTTGCTCGTCACCTTGAAGAAGTATCGCGCGGTGAGGAATGCGACTGCAATCTGGCCTCCGACCTGCCGCGACCCGCTCTGTCAGCAGTGGACGAGCCGCGATCGCGAGATGGACAGCGTCGCAGTTGAGACGCGCGCACGGCGATGGCGGTCTGCGTGAGGGACGACAGGTCCGCCAGCATGTCGGCCACAGTGGCCTTCGCCTTGCGGTACACCTGCGGCAGGGCGCGTCAGCACGAATGACGCACTGTCGACCCGCCAGTCGCTGGAGGCGAGCGCGCCATGACGTAAATGTTGTCGATGTTGAAGAGGACGCGGAAGGCGACCGACTCGCCGGCGCACTCCGGGTCGGAGAGCGGTTTCGTGAACGAGCAGAGGGTCTGGCAGCAGCGGGCCAGAGCGACATGAGAGAAACACTGATTGGATTGAAGGGGCTGGAAATCAGGAGAGACGCACGAAGGATCCCGCGCCCTTCTCGGTGGCACGGTTGTCGGCGGGACGCAGGGCCGCGTCGTACCGCGGCGTCCCGTCGCGCTCGTCCTGTGAATGCGCACACCTCGACGTCAGGCGCGCAAGCGCATGTCGTGGCACAATCCAAGCAATCGTGGCGTCAAGACCTCGAAGTGCAGCGGGAATAGGGACACAGGGACGGTGACCGGGAGTGTGCCTCGGAAGACGGAGAACTCGGCCTGCGAGGAGGGCACGATCACGCCCTCGATGGAGAGGTTCGACGGGACCTGCTTCGTGCATCAGGGAAACGCAACAACCCAGCTTCATGCAAAGACGAACATGGATGGCGTAGTTGATGGCGACCGCAAACGCGAGGCGCGATACTAGGCGGAAGTCGACTGTCACGTTGCTGGCCGCCAGGAGACGGCATTTCGTGCAGCGCCAGGTCACTCTAAGCACACGCATAAGGAATCGCAGTATTGTTATACATGAACAGCTGTAAACGGACAAGCAAGTACGGCGAGCGGCGATGTAGCTCGTTTCAGCAACTGGCCCAGGCGAGCCATCGACGGGCCCGATGCCCGAAACGAACACGTCGACACCGGCGCGCCCGTCAAAGCGGGATAGCGATGCGTTGCCGGAGCTTTCTGTGGCTCGTTTCACAATCTGGCAGGGACCTGCACGAGTGCTCAGTAGGAAAAAGCATCCAATCAAGGCAAATTCAAAGCATAGAACAACTCAAAGATCACCGGCAAATCCAGCGAAGGAGGCCGTGACGTTCAGAGGGCCGGCGATGCTCGCGGCCGACGGCGAGGACCCCGGCTGGAGCGTCTGGATGATGTTGAAATTCGCAATGGACTGGGCACAAATGCCGGGCGGTCAGAGCCCACGCATTGCCTCGTGGCACAGCTCAAAGCGCACGAATTGCAGGAGAACGTAGCCGGCTGCGATGGCGGCGAGACCGATGCCAATCATCGTGAAGACAACGCCGTAGCGAGTCTTCTGGTTCTCCTCTTCGTCCTCCGCCGCTTCCTCTTCTTCCGTCTTTGCGGGCACGCTCTTCGCGCCGCCTTTTACTTCCTCGCGCTTAGCCGCGATGAGATCAGTGTACAGCCGGTCGAGCTTGAGGATCTGTCGGCCGAGACGTTGGTGGCGGATGCGAGGGCGAGAGAAGACACAAGTCCCAGCGTACGTGCTCAAATCGACGATTTTTGCGCTCTTTGCGCTCGAGCTTCCTCTCCGAAGGTGCAGCTAGCGGAATCTATGCCGGGGTAGGTTAATATCAAAGTAAAGCTTCGTACAACCAACCGCTTCGAGCGCACTTTCAAATACGAGTAGAGGCAAACGCCGGCAAGGATTAACAGGACCCCAGTACACGCTACCAGCACCGCGAAAATCTGCGCACGGTACGAATTTATTTGCCAGGAGGCGTTCTGCTCCGTAATCCGTTACACACCAGGTAAAGGCGCTGATTCGCGACCTCCTCCGTGCGGATTTCCTGCCGAAACATTCAATTCATGGCATGCGCATATGCATTTGACCGATGACACTTTGGACCACGCACGGGTCGGAGGATGGTGGCCGAGTTCGTGTCGTACCTGCGCATGCGAATCGTATCGTCCAGATGTCCAGATTATTCAGGAGTGAATTTCGCACGTCACGTTCTCGCTTATGAACGTCATCTCGCTGTCCTCGCTTGTAATCCGCTTGAAAAAGTCCCCAGCAGCCAACAGCCTTCTCGTGCCCAGCAGGCCCCGCCTCTGGGTCCCTCCTGGCTGCGCAGGCTCCGCTCCCCCTGTCTCGCGGCCGGCGGCGAGGGCTTCGGAGATGGTCTGCGATATGAGCTTCTTGAAATCGGAAATGTCGATCGGCTCCGACGTCGCGATCGGGCACAGCTGCGTCGACGAGCACGGCGTGCAGGTCGTGGACCCCGCGGCAGCCGCGAACGTGCCGGATGGGCTGCGCGAAACCGGGTTCGAATTCGCGCAGTAATATCCGTGCGCTGGAAAGCAAAGAACCGCACGGACCAGGGCTCGCAGTAGGCCAGCGTCGCGTTTCGGAAGGTGCCTTTCGCACAGACCTGCCGTCGCTGCGTTGGCGCTGGAGAGCCGGAAACGAGTGCAGCACCAGCGCACCTCGCAGAACGTCTGAGACTCGTCCGACTGAGGGAATAAATGACGCTCGTCAGTGCATCGAATGGGCAGACAGACACTTAAAGAGGCAATGCGACCCACCACAGTGCCTTCCAAACTGCGCAAAGCAGCAATTTGTAAGCGAAACGCGGTCGAAAGCAGAGCGAACTCAGAGCTCACCACGACATACATCCCGTGGAGCCCGCTTGCGAGATCGTGTTCACGGGGCACGGAAGGCAGACGTCGCTGTTCGCGGGCAGGTACATGGACGATGGGCACGGGATACAGCGCGTGCGGCTGTCGTCCGAGATCGATCCGGCAGCACAGCGGGTGCAAGTGGCATCTGCGGCGCAGATTCAGGATGGAGTCCAGGCAGCTCAACGGCGGATCGGAATAGCGAACCGCCAGCGCGCGAGGTAGTCAGAGGGGGGCACGACACGCAGACGCCCTTGCTGGGGTACGTTCCAGCCTCGCAATCTGCAATGGAAGGTTCGGGTGTCGAGATCATTTCCAAGTGGGAAGAGCAGCAATTGTAAGCAGCAGCTTCTCACCCCTGCAGTCCGCGCGGTCTTCGCGTGGCACCTTTCCCGACGGACTGCTCCCAATGTGAGCGAAATCGAGGTGGTCTCATAGAAAGCTTCTGACGATTGTAGAGACTTCAATGAGACGTACCACTGCTCGCACTCGCCGTTGCCTGGGGCCCGCGAGACGGTTCCAGGGCCACAGGGAATGCACCCAGTGCTGTTGCTGTCTAGCGGCCTGTAGAATCCCTGCGAACGAAGTACAATGTTACTTTCGCAGCCCCGCACACTGAACACTTTTGAGGTCGCACCAGCGCGCAGGGCTCGCAGACGCGGCGGTTCGCCGACGAAGTGTACCCCGCACCGCACGGGCTACACTCGAATGCCGTTCCTGGATCGGGCGCGATGAAGGTCTCGGGACACTGGAGCACGCCAAGCCATGATAAGTTTATGCCACTGGAAAATTAGAACGAGAGCACTGCGCACTCGGAGGCAGGTCTGCGTGCCCTCCGGCATGAATGTGCCCGGCGTGCACGGAATGCACTCGCTGGAATCTTCTGAGGCGTACGAGCCGGGCTGGCAGAGCCGACACGCCTGCGAGCCCACTGGCGCCCAGGTCCCGATCCGGCACGGCAGGCAGATGTTCATGTTCCGAGGCTTGAACGTGCCTGCTTGGCACGGATTGCAGCGCGTGCTGCAGGCGGGCACGTTGGTTGCAAACAATTGGGAGGCGGCCAGTCGCAAACGAGATTAGTAAGCGAGCGATCTCCGCTTACCGGTCGGCGTTGGAGATCTCGCCAGGACCACATGCCGTGCACGTCACAAGGCCTCGCTCCTCTGCGACTGTTCCCTCCTCGCAGAGCCGGCAGGTCCGCGTGCCGTTGACCTCCATATATCCAGCGGGGCACGGAACGCAGGTCACGCGATCGTCGGCGGACTGGGTGCCCGGAGGGCTGCGATACGAGTTCAACATATTGCTGTATGCGAAAGGCGTAGCGGAAGTGCGGGTGTACACGCGAACCATAGATCGCATTTGGCACGGCCAGGCGCGTTAGCGAAATACCCTTTGGTACACGCGATGCAGGAACTGCCGTTGGCAGGCCTTGCTGTACCGCTCGGGCACGGTGTGCACCGCTGGCGCGTCTCGTCCGCAACGGACCCGGGCTCGCTGTGCAAATACGTTAACATTTAACAGTGCAAAGGAGACGAACAATCAACTGGATCACCATTCCTGACAGGAGATCATTCCCAGAAGAGGGGCGTACGTGTTTCCGATGCAGTCGCGGCACCGCCAGTCCCTCTCGTACGTGCCCCGAGGACACGAGAGGCACGTCGCGAGGTCGTCGCTCGGGACGGTGCCCCTCGCACAAACCGTATAGTTCCTCGACGCGGCTGGGGCCACTGACCCCACCGGCACCCGCTGGCACGATACCATTGGGGCGTGTCTATAGTAACCCGCCATGCACGCTGCACGCGCTTGCCGTCAGCATGCACTCATTCTCCGTACAAAATGCAACGCACGCGTGCAGCTCTGCCTGTCCGCCGCGGCCTCGTAGCCCTCCGGGCACGTCTCGCACTGGTCCTTCCCGGGATCGGACGTGATCGTGTTTGGCGGGCACGGCAGGCACTGGTCCTCCAGCTGGTAGGTCCCCGCGCGGCATTCAACGCAGTCTGATCGGATCGCTGATGGCACTTTCCCGCTCCCGCACACTTCGTAGACCGCGGAGCCCTGCATGGCGGCGGCGCGGGCTGGAACAGGGGTGCACTGGGACATTTCTGCCGCGCGGTAGGTGCCGAAGGGGCAGGGCTCGCAGGACTGCTGGTCGGCCGATGCCGCATAGCCTGGCGCGCATGGCAAGCACCATGCGGCACCTGAGAAGCTCATGATGGAGTTCAGCGGGCACTGCAGGCAGCTGTCCTCGAGCTGGTACTGGCCTGCAGCACGCGTAAACAATAGCGGTTCCGCGTGTGAAGCAATATAACAGCTGTCATCTCGCCTGCAGGGCACGGGACGCAGGTCGCCTTGGTCCCATCCGGGACGTACCCGCTTGCGCACACGGTGTACGCCGACGACCCCTGCATGGCTGCGGCGCGCTTGGGGACGGGGGAGCAGACGGTCATGCTTGCGTTCCGCCATGTTCCCGTTGGGCACGGCTCGCAGGACTGTGCGTCTGCCGAAGCGATCGTGCCTGGGCTGCAAGGGATGCAGGCGAACGATCCAGGTGCTGATGCGATGTGGTTGATCGTGCACGGCAGGCACTCATCGCCAGCTTGTCGTAATCCTGTGCAAGGCGATTTCAATGGGACGTCTATGTCAGCAGTAGTTTCCTCGAGAGATCCAAAAAGCGCACCGGCGGGGCAGGCGATGCAGGAAGCTTTTGTTCCATCAGGAACAAAGCCGGGATTGCAGGTTGTGTAGTTGGCAGAGCCTTCAAGGGCTACTCCTCGTGCAGGCACACTGGTGCAGACGGGCATTGAGCCATGCCGGTACGTGCCTGATCGCACCGCAGCTGCAGCGTTAGAGAACAACAAACGAAAGTGCACGTACACTCAAGTAAACATTCCGATTGCAAAACATGCATGCTCACCGATGGGGCATTTGAAGCACAAGCGCTGATCTGCTGATGCATACTCGCCGTCCATGCAGGCCGTGCAATTCGTTGAGCCTTCGAACGCTGCGACCTCGTTCTGTCCGCACGGGATGCACTCGCCCGCCCCCTGAGACTCCGCGGTCCCGCCACGGCAAGGCACGCACGCCTGCTCCGACGTCATTCTAGTGAAGCGGGCCTCTGGGAGGGGCACTGTACCAGGCGGTCCGGCGGCGACACGAATCCGGGCTCGCATCTCTTGCAGCCAGTGCCGTCAGGCGACGCATGGTCTGGGGCGAGCACCGCGAATAAGAGGGCGCATCGGCCAAATGATAAGGGGCTCGAGATGAAATCTAGGAAAGCTGGATGGGATCGTGGAATACCATTCTCGCAAACGAGACAGATGCTCGCATTGGCAGGCCTCCCGTACCCAGGCCTGAGGAAACATGCTTCTTGGTGCATGAGCGGATAGCTTTGCCAAAGGCCTCTTACCTGCACCACATGCACCCGTCTTGCTTTTCGTTCGGAACTTGGCCCTGCGACAGAAGGCCCAGGTTATATTTCGATAGCAATAATAGGAGTCGGATCTAGATATCTATCGGCAAGGAAGCATTTGGTCGCTTACTTACCGCTGGGCACTCTTTGCATTCTCCGAACTGCTTTCGTTCGGAGAAGAGTGTAGTGGGGCATCGTTCGCAGCCGCTGCTCCGGTCGGGCTGGTAGTATCCTGGCTCGCTGTGGAAACTTGATGCGTAAATGCACATGCACAGCCGTGAGAAGTGTGTGCAATGAGTTCGAACCATGCTGTACACTGCTGGCGCGTCGCATCCGCAACTGTTCCAGGCTCACTGTGCACGTGAGAAACGTAAGTAACAGCCTCGAATCTTCATGAAGGGCATGTCAGAATAAATTTAATGTAGGCAAACCAGTCAATGCAACTTGTCATCGTCAAGTTGGGCGCGATGGAGTTGCCTGCATACATCGAGCAAGTGTCACAAAACATGACGCGCAAAAGACATCGAACAAGCCCGCACCAATGCAGTCGCGGCACCGCCAGTCCCTCTCGTACGTGCCCCGAGGACACGAGAGGCACGTCGCGAGGTCGTCGCTCGGGACGGTGCCCCTTGCACAAACTGTATAGTTCCTCGACGCGGCTGGGGCCACTGACCCCACCGGCACCCGCTGGCACGATACCATTGGGGCGTGTCTATAGTAACCCGCCATGCACGCTGCACGCGCTTGCCGTCAGCATGCACTCATTCTCCGTACAAAATGCAACGCACGCGTGCAGCTCTGCCTGTCCGCCGCGGCCTCGTAGCCCTCCGGGCACGTCTCGCACTGGTCCTTCCCGGGATCGGACGTGATCGTGTTTGGCGGGCAAGGCAGGCACTGGTCCTCCAGCTGGTAGGTCCCCGCGCGGCATTCAACGCAGTCTGATCGGATCGCTGATGGCACTTTCCCGCTCCCGCACACTTCGTAGACCGCGGAGCCCTGCATGGCGGCGGCGCGGGCCGGAACGGGGGTGCACTTGGACATGTCCGCGGCGCGGTAGGTGCCGAATGGGCACGGCACGCAGGTCTGTTGATCAGCAGAGGCCACGGTGCCTGCTGCGCATGGGGTACACTGTGCTGCGCCAACGGTGCTCACGATAGAGTTCAGCGGGCACTGCAGGCAACTGTCCTCGAGTTGAAATAGGCCTGTAGCACGCATTACGACACGTTTGTGGGTCACATACAACTCAGTAAATGTCTGCTCGCCTGCAGGGCACGGGACGCAGGTCGCCTTGGTCCCATCCGGGACGTACCCGCTTGCGCACACGGTGTACGCCGACGACCCCTGCATGGCGGCGGAGCGCTTGGGAACGGGGGTGCAGACGGTCATGTTTGCGTCCCGCCACGTCCCCACGGGGCATGGCTCGCAGGTCTGCGCGTCTGCCGAGGCGACGTAGCCTGCCGCACACGGCGCGCAATCCACCGTCCCAGCCGATGAAGCTATCGTATTCAACGGGCACGGGTAGCAGTCATCGCCACTCTGGTATGAGCCTGCATACAGCCCATTGCGTAAACAAAATGCAGGCAAGAAACAGTTTCTCGCTCACCGCCTCGGCATGGCGTGCATGTGGCTTTCGTGCCATCAGGGACAAAGCCAGGTAGGCAGGCCGTGTAGTTGGAAGAACCGATGAGTGCGACTGCCCGGAAGGGCACAGCCTCGCAATTCGCCATCGCCCCATGTCGGTACGTGCCTGACAGAATCGCACAGGCAATTAATTACACGCATGCGATCCCAGATAACAAAGACACGCGAACCAGCTGGGCAGTCGAAGCACAGTCGCTGGTCCGTTGAAGCGTACGTGCCGTCCGGGCACGCCGTGCAGTTTGAAGACGCCTCGAAAGGGGCGACCTCGTTCTGTGCGCACGGAAGGCACTCCCCAGCGCGCCCGTATTCCGCGGTGCCGCCACGGCATGGTAAACAGGCCTGCAGAAATAACCGCGATGAGCTTTAAGTTAAATAAGGGCAACACTGATTCTAAAGATGGGAAAGCACCTTTCTATCGGGCAGTGACACGTAGCCGGGGCCGCACTTTTCGCAGCCCTTTCCATCCGGGGATGCGTAGTCTGCCAGAAAACCGACAATTTAAACAATATGACTTCCATGCGCATATAAGACGCTGACCTTCATCGCACGACAAACAGACGGTCTCGTTCGGCGGAGCGCCGAAACCTGGGCGGCACCACGTGCATCCGTCCTGCTTGTCCGTCGTGACTTGCCCCTGCTCGTGCATGAGCCAGTTAATCATTATATCTTTGAACATCACGTAAAGAAAAGTGCGATTACCGGCGGGCAAGTGTTGCAGGGGCCGAAGTGCTCCGCCTCAGCCCACGTGCCTGGGGGGCACGCCTCGCACGGCCGGAGCTCCTCGGGCTGGTGCGTCCCCGCCGCGCTGTACGCGTATGGCCGTGAGTAGTCGAAACCTATGAATTCGCGGGACGACTCACCATGGCGCGCAGTTGGTCAAGTCTGGCGTGGGGTACGATCCGTTCGAACCTGGAAGACATTAAGCCGCTGATAACAATTTCATGATGTGCACATGAGAGAGAAGACGCACAGCTCGAGCACGAATCGAGCGCGCCGCCCATGCTGTACTTGTTTGACGGACATGAAACACATGCGAGAGGCACTCTCTGGAGATATGTGCCTGGAAAGCTGAACGACAAATGGCAGTCAGAATGACAGACAGGACCAGTAGTACATAAAAGACAAACCATGGCACACACTGGAACGTCCATTTGGCCTGATATCGTAATATGATCAGTAAGACAAAGCCACAGTCGGATTTCATTCTGTAATCTAACGCACCGAGGGTGTGAAAAGATTCTCAGCGCAAGGCGTGCACGGGTCGCCCGCTTTCATGGCGAAAGTGTGCTGCGGGCAGTCTGCCGAGAGCGGTTGAGCGCAACAATCGGGACGCAAGTTCGATGCACAGCCGGAGACTGAGCACCGTAGCAAGCCGAAGCGCCGAGGTCCGAAGACGTTCCAGCGCTGCACGTGGTGCATTCCGTGGCCCCCGCCCCACTGAATGTCCCGCTCGGGCAGCTGCCACGGAAACCCGAATCAGAGCGCGGCCGACGAGCCAGTCACAGTCGGAGCGCAGGAGTTGGCGCGCACAGTTCGGCGTCTTCGTCGAGCAAGAGGCCTTCTCGTGGCGAGTAACGCCCTGAAGCAAGCGAAACCTGAGTCGCAGCGCAAGGCAAGACAGGGGCCGTCTTAGTGAAAGGCACCGGCAGGCAAGTCGACGCAGAGATCGGCGATAGCGACAGAGCGGTTGAAGAGGGCAGCCTGTGGCGAAGGATCAGGCAAGCTGAACCAACTCTATGCCGCGGCCAGTCCCTCACCTCCCAGTTCCACCTGGTCCCAGGTTTGCAGCGCGAGTGCAGCTTGATCAGGTATGCCGGCTCAGACACGACGAAAACCACCTGGCCGCCGATCAGTCTTCAAAGATTCGAGACGTGTTGTTTGAACATTATTCATAGGCCGTACCCATGGAAGTTCGGAAAAAGGGACGCTTGGGTCATTCTCGAACATCCGACCGCTGGAGTAGTCGTCGACAACTGTCGCGTACAGCACGTTCGCCTGAATGACACGTCAATTGCAACCGTAAGCAAGAGTGGCAGCGGAACTCGTAGACAACGGATCAGGCTTACAGGAAAGGTTGACGCGATCGTGGTCACTTTCACGGTCGCATTGCTGAATGGCCCACTGGCGTCCACGTTCTCAAGACGGACGAGCCGCGAGCCGGGGGCTCTCTCGGCGTCTCGCTTCATCCGGCGACTGTGCACGTATTGCGGCCGCGTCTCGCGGTCCGACGCAAACGTGAAGACACGCGTGTTCGCCTGCGTGTGAACCTCCTGCACAACGCTGCGGCGAAAAGTTCCTTGATTATTTACGAGTCACAAAGCAGGCAGCGGGCAGAACACGCACTACAAATTGCCGTCCTTGTATACAGCGGCCGCCACCTGCGATGTTGTGTATTTCAGCTCATTGGCTGATCATAACAGCTTGCAAAGCTCAGCGACAGGGTGACATGCATACCGAGGTCCACTCCTGCCTGGTGCCGCGCCAGTCCGCGGTCTTGTAAATCTGAATGCTGCCGTCGATGTTTGCTGCCGGACTGGCCATCCCGCTCTGGAAGGCGTTCGCCTTGCGGACGCGAGTGACGCGATCGCCGGTGACCCAGAAGCTGTACTTCGAGTTGGGCGGGTCGACCCAGCGGCCCTCGAGATACCCGTGCCCGTATCCGGCGTGAAGCGGGCGCTCGTTCTGAACCTGCTTGCAACGTTAAAAGAATGCCCATACACAAAAGCGCTTCAAGCAAATGAGCACAATCCAGTGGTCTGCGAGCGCGAGCTGCTCGGAGCGGAGGACCCGCGACGCCGTGTGCGTGAAGACGGCCGTGCGGTACGTTGGAGGTGCAGGGAAGGAGGGGTTGAAGCTCCGCACGCCGACAGGTGTATTGGAGAACCGCGACGGGTCGACTTCCCACGTGAACATGGCGATCACGTGTGCGACAGCGCGCGCTCTGCAGATGCCCGACACGAGCAGAACGGGGCAGGCGCCGGCCGCCGATGCGTTGGGGAAGAACGGAATTCTGAGGCGAGTTGAATACCGAAGGGGGCAAGGTGGATGCGCATATCATTGAGGCGCACCGAACGATGGCGTGGTACAGGATCGGTCCCCCGTCGGCGATGCGCCCATCGGCGTGCATTGCCTGCACCGAGGCCCCCACGGGGAACGAGTCGGCAAAGAAGGCGCCGTTCTCTTGCGGCCAACTGCCGCAGGCGATCGATTGGATGGGAATAGTAATAGAGCGAGCATTCATCGAAAGCGAACGGCACGGTGTTGTAGACCGACTCGGCGGAGGTGGTGAAGCCGGCGGGCGCGATCGCCGCCAGGTCGAACTTGAGCAGAGCGACGCCCAGCGGCAGCGAGCAGACTTTGAGGAGCGGCACGACGGAGGGTCCACCGCTGTTCCGGAGCGTGGCAAAGGAAGAGAAGAAAGCAACCCCTCGCTGCCAGAACTGGAAGAACTGAAGTAAAAGTCAGCGCAAAACGAGAAGATTAACGCATAGAAAGAATCAGGCCTCACCCGCAGCTCCTGCAAGAGAAGCGCGTCGAACGACGTCATGTCGGGATACGCCCGCCTGACGTCGCTTGCAGTCTCGTTGCCCTCGAACGTACGGCCGGACGGTTCGGCATCGAAGAAGTCGAGGCAGTTCGTGGCGCCTGCTCTCAGTCAGTATTAGATTTCAAATTTACAGGAAATGTAAAACCCGAATTCGAAGGGAATGCACCATAGAAAAAGTGGCTTCCGAAGGCTACTGAAGACGACGTCTCGGCGCCCGGAGTGGCCCACGCAAAGCCAAAGAGTTCGGGTTGCAGGCGGAAGTGACGAGAGCGATGCTCAGTGATGTTTGCATTGCTTCCCGTCGGCTGAGAATTAAACAACTGAGATTTGTACGAATGCATACGCTTTTAAAATCCATTGCTTCTTACCGAAATGGTGAAAAGGTTCATATTCCCAAGCATTCCAGCCCAGTTGTACCTGCGTCGAATCAAGATGCGACACTTGAGCAGTGATTGAAAAACGCTGAGCACTCTTCCGTTGGGCTCGCGGAAGCGAGGCCCGACACCTTCAGAGGGGCTCAGCGAACGTACAGACAGGCTTCAAGACCACGCTCAGCCATATCAAGAGCACGCACTGCTTCGTAGAAAGTACGCTCGTAGGCGGCGTAGAAATGGCGGAAGTCGTGAGTCCACGCGGCGGCTGCGCCCATAAAGTCGTAGGGTCTGGCGCCCGAGCACAGGCCCGCCGGCCAGCTCCGAATGGGCCCGTATGGGGCCGGCGCGCAGCCACCGAACGCGTAGGTCGCCCACCGTTGTGCAGCATGCGAGTAGCAGCCGAAGCCAGCGCAGTCGGAGGGAGGGCGCAAGACGGCCGCGACGGTCGAGCCGATGAGATCGCTTGCGTTTGCGTACGCTTGCGACGTCCAAGGCCAGTTGCTCTGCTAGCGGATAAGGGACTTGACAACAAGTTATAGCTCATACGATGAATTTAATTTCGTGCCTGGAATGCCGTGAGGTTTGCAGGGGCGAAGCGGGCATCGCAGTCCTTGGCCGGCCACTGAGATGCAAGATCACGCAAAATTGGAAATTCCTATCGAAGCGATGTCGTTACCGGAGTCATGGACGAATACGCGAAATCGGTGGGCTCGGCACCGCCCAGCAGCTAAAGTAAAAGGATTAGTAGCTCGCCAGAACACAGCCTGAAAGATCACTTCATCTTTCGAGGGCGCACATCGGCGAGCCGTTGAACGAAGGAGCATCGGTTGCTGTCGAGATCAAAGTCGCAGTACGAGTATTCCGACGTGGTCCGCGTGATAAATCCGAGGCGGTGAGACGCGGGCCTCTGGCCCACGAGATAATTCGCGAGCGGAGCGGCGAAGACGATTCGAACGCTCTCCTGCGGATCGACTTCGTTCCCTGAGATCTCGCTCGTCAATTGCAGGAGGAATTAATTTGCGTCTCGAAATCAACCGATCGCCAAGCACCAACGCGAGAGAATGCGTTGCTTGCGCCCGTATTCGCGGAGGGAAGAAGCGCATTTTGAGCAGTGATGGAGTTGCCCTGCACATGTATGCAGTCAGCAATTGAGCACGGCTCGAAGAACTGTTGAGCGCATGCACCGGGGGGACTGTGGCGTTGAAGATGGCGGACGGCAAGGACACTCCACCCGCGCGGCCTCGCGCTTTGACGGAGCATGAAACGACGTACGATCCGCCGTACGAGAGCTCCACCGAGACGGAAACAGCGGCGCCAGCCGCGTCCGCGTCGGTCACAGAAGCTGACCCCACGTAGCCTCCCGTTGGGGCGCCCGGCGCGTCGCACGCCGCGTCGAGAGTCGCAATCCCGACGCCAGCAGTGAAGTTCGCTGTCAGGAGCACCGTCATCGGGCCCGTGGAAATCGCCGACAAGATGAACGGTGCTGGGAGACTGATAGACTCGGTGGGTTTATCAATAGTTATTCGACACGTGACGTCTACGCTTGCATCCCCAACGAGTTTGGCACCAGGAAGCTCGCCGGAAGTCGTGAGCACTGTTCGATTTATCTGAGATCACGTGAGTGTGAGACTTTGCGGAGCGATCCCACGGCCTGAAGCTCTGCGCATTCGCTTTCGAACCGGACAGTCAGAGAACATGTACTCGACGATGATGGGCGCCGGCCCGGCCAGCGGGGCGCTCGCGCTAGCGTACGCGAGACGGACTTGGCTCGCAGAGAGCTCAGAGTTGTACACGCGGAAAGCTGTGCCCACGCACGCGTCACGGACACGTGCTAGAATAGCTAATATTGGCATATATATTCACCGCCGATGGTTGTGTCCAGAATGTAGGGCTCTTGCTGCGCATCAGCGATTGTTTGTCACAGCGATTGTTCAATTGATTAATTTTCAGATTGTCTCACCGGGTAGAATGACTTCCCAACAAACGCCATGGATCTCCGAATAGACGCCAGAGCCCGTACAGACTGCGTAGCGACGAGCAAGCCGTTCTTGTACGCCTTGGCAGTGCACTGTCCGCCGCTGGGGGCGCTGTACGTGACGACGAGGTGCGTCCAGCGCTGGAGCTGTCCGAGAAAGGTCGTCATAATTGCTTATCATTGAAGTTTCACGCATATATCGGAGGCAAAGCGTTCGGACCGGCACGTATGACGTTCCAGTAGCGGCGCGGAGGCCTTGCACGGGATCAGTAGATGTGTGGATGTTCTGCATCACCAAGAATCCATCGCGGCCTTGGCACGAGCAGCTCGCGACATTGCACGGACACATGAACCAGTACTGCGTGAGATGTCAATTCAACATAACGGGGGGCCGGAAAGCCTGCAGCTGCGCGGACCGTTGAGTCGTGTGGGCTCGCGCCCGACATGGGAGTGGGCTGCGTGAAATCGGCCCATCGGGCCGGATGACCCGGCATTGAGTTCGGATATATCCAAGACTATAAAGCGTCAAAAGATGCAAGTACGATTTTTCGCCACCGAAATAGAATGACTCACTTCAATAGAGAAAGGACAAACTACAGTTCGGCTCGCGAAGAAGTCGCTCATGTCCAGATACCTCTGGGCCGCGGCCCCTCCAGCCGTGCCGAAGCGCAGCCCTGGAGGCCGCGTGAATGGAAAGCTAATCGCTTTCGACATCGGGGCTGAAGAAACCTAGGCCGGCGGCCGGAGGGGGACAGGCCATGGCGATGTCGCCGACGAACTTCCCTGAGCGGCCCCGCCCGCTCGAGTCGGGCACGTCCTTGAGGGACAGGGTGCCTTCCAGCTGCGCGCGCGCGAGGAAGCAGAAATAAGCCGACAAAGCCCGCACCCTATTAAGCTCACCCAAACCGAGCGCACCGTGCTCCCGCAACTGTCGAGCTTGTAGTGCAGCTCGACGGGCGCGGCCGGCTGCTTGCCCATGAAGGCTTCCATGACTTGGTCGGCCGTCAGCTCCGCGGAGTGGATTCGGAACCCTGCCAGCAAAGTTATTCTATGGAATCGCAATTGGCGCACGAATAGAAAATCGCACCAGAGTAGAAAACGTCAGATGGCGACTGCGCTCCCCAATTGCTACGCCCGATGTACTGGAGGGTCCTGGCAATGTTTGAAATCGAGGCTCCAGCTCCTGCCTGTCCGGTCTTCAAGTGTGGTAAAAAGGTTCCGTTGCGGTACGTGCGGAGTTCGTTGGCCGTGAATACGAAAACGAGGTGATGCCAGTGCCCGTCTTTGGGTATCGCATTTTCGTCCCTGAAAGCTACCGTCTCGTAGTAGCGGCTACTTGACGAGTAGAGGTTAATAGTTACAGCCATTCCTGTTGTGCCCGTTTTGCTCTGCGAGCGCAGAATCGAACACGGGTCCCTGCGACCCAAACTAACGGAACTACACACATGGCAAGTGGCTGCGGTTGCGGATCCTCCGGGCGTACACCAGGCCAAAATCTGCAATCGCATCAGTTCCAATCACCCTACTGAAACGTACCGGTGGAGCTCTGGCGAACAATGTTATCGCAGTTCATGCCACAGCCAAAATCTTGCAGGTTTAGCCGCATGCACAAGCTTACGTGAGAAACGGCATTGAAAGTACAAGAACACGTAAAAACGTACCGATGATACGATGCCAGTTATTTATTGGGGCCTGCCTTGGAATTCGGACCCTGTGCAATCATCTCAGCGTGCGCTTTATAGCGAAAAGTGCGAGAAATCGAAGCAATGAGCTACAAAGCAAAGAGCGATAGGACTCGCACCATAAGTCCAGAGATAATGGAGTGCCCAGCGCAAACTCAGGGGCCTCAATGTATCTGTGCTTTGTATCCGGGCTCCCTCCAATTTCGCTTGTTCCGAAATAAGCGCCTACGCAAAACAAAAATGCACCATTAGACGTCACTTGAGCGAAGGGTCGCACGGCGGGTGATAGAGGGGCACCGGCGGCGGGCACGGGGCACTGCACAGACGGGCCGAGGTCCCCGTACATCGTTCCCGGCCGTCCTTTGCCCGAGTAGTCCACCGCCTGAAGCGATCTCGTGAGTGATGGCTCGACGCCTGCCAAGGGCGACGCCAGTGGCGCTCGCGCGCACCGTGCCGCCGCACGTGTCGAACTTGTAGTGCAGCTCGAGAGGGGGCCGGTCCCGGGGCACGTTGCCTTGCGCCACGTCGGCGACCTGGTCAGCCGAGAGCGCCGCGGAGTACACCCGGAAGTCCGCGAGCTCGACGCCGTACTCGTACGGCCCCGAGCCGGCTGGCCAGCCGGCGCCGACGTAGTGAGTGGTCCGGGTCCGCTTGGGAACTGTACCCGTCCCGGGCGTGAAGCTCGAAGCCCGTGCGTTTGGACGGGGAACGCCGTCGAGGTACACGTAGTACGCGTCCGAGGTGAGAACCAGCGCGACGTGGTGCCAGGACCCGTCCGCGGGGATGCTTTCGTTTGCAAGCAAGAGGGGCATTCGCTGCTTCAGCTGGGTTCCATCGTACACCGTGAGGAGGAGCGTCTCGTAGCCTGCCCTTCTGTGCGGCTGTGCACGATATTAGTATAGTTGCATGTGCGCATGCAAGCTTGAGCACGGATCGCTTTCAATATTTATATGCAGGCAGGCTTAAGAACTGATGCAAGGTTCGTACCTCGCAATCCGCGTCGGAAGGGACTGCACCCAGGGGACCGCAGAAGCTCAGAATCTTTCGTTGCGGTTTGTGTCAGAAAACGATCGCAGAAGCAAAGCGCAATCGGTCGTGATCGCACACGAGGTTATAATATTGTATTTAAATATTCTAATATTTAGATTGCCACGGGCACGATCGGGTACTCACGATGTTGTCCGACCCAACTCCGCTGCCAAAATCAAACAGGCGCGAGAGAGCACTCGGGTTCGCCTGGCTCATGTTGATGCGTAGCCTGCACGCACACAAGCACCCATTATATATATAATAAATAACATTGCGAAGTTGCCAGTAGAAAAGAGAGGACTCGAACCAGAAAGTAAAAGTCAATGAAGGGCCCAGCTCAAACGAAGGCGTGACAAGGAACCGCTCAGTCTGGTCGACTCTGCTGCTGGGTAGGACCTTGGATCCAAAGACCAGGGCTGCCGCTCATGTTGGCGGAATGAAGGTGCCGCGCAAAAGCGGACGGGAAATTGCAAAGCGCCCAGAAGCGCACATGTGGAAGGAGGCGCAAGATTTTGCTGGCACTGCCCGCCGATTTGAGTTGCGTCGCCGACAATCGATCCGAACCTCCCATTCGCTGACAGGTCTTCGGCCTGTCCAGAAGTCAGATGCGCAGGGATAGAAACCTGCACACCGGCCGCGTACCGTCTGGTTGCAGCCGTCGAAGGCGTAGCGGAGCTCGAGCGTCGCGTTGTCGGCCACACCGCCATGGAACACGTCGACTGCCTGCACTGCGGACAGAGCGCTACTGTACACCCGGAAGTCTGCGAGGAGCCCGTGACGCGGGGTGGGGCTACATCAAAGAGAGGGGATGAACCGGAGAGGTATCCGTCGGCGAGGCCCGATTCCCCCTGCTGGCCCCTGGAGATGTAGTGCTTCTCGCGCGCGACTTGCGGGATGGACCCGGCGCCGCCCGCGAGCCCGTTGCCAGTCTTAGAATGAGGCCGGGCGGAACCGTTTCTACGAAGCGCAGATTATCATCAGAGCACAACATTTAAAAATAATGGGAATCCATTACAGGTAGGTGAGTGTTTCAGAAGCGGTGAAGACCAGAGTGACGTGAGAGTACTCCCCAATCTGCATCGCGGGAGATCTCGGAGTCAGGCAGTCGTCCGCAGGATCCAAATCATCATGTAGCATCTGTACCGGAATGGCGTTGTTGCCTCCGAACGCCTCGAGATGGACGACGGCGGTGCTGCCGCTGCGAGCGAGCACGACAAGGCTCAATGCACCATCCCTTGCCTGCCCGCGCGATCTCATGAGCAGGATAGGTTTCAATGGGCTGCAAGGACACGAAGCGATCGCACCGAGCCTGTAATCTGCGCGTTGGCGATGGTCCGATCGGACACGACGGTCCCCTTGGGAAGGAACCCGACGACAATGCTGTCCAGGCCAAATCCGCCGGCGCTTTCAAAATCCAAGATGCGCCTGCGGAAAATGATTCATGATCAGATTCAGGCCTTCGGAAAACTATTGCAGAATCTTTGTTCGATGTTGATGGAAGCACGCACGCCCATGCCGCTTGAGACTTGCGGGGGTTGACCCAGAACGAGACGCTGAAGGGAGAGCCAAGCGTGAACGTCGGGACGGAAACATAGCCGTTCCACCCGCTTCCCCAGAAGAAGACCGAAGAGGCTGTCCGGAAATCTTAGCCCTTGATACAAGCATTACTGACTGGCACAAGATTGCGAACCAGGGGCCAGACAGCTTCGCGGCAAAGAGACGTCGCCGTAGAGCTGTGCGTGTCGCTTCCAGCCGCTCGAATCCAATGCCTGTAAACAATGAGCGATTTACGACACGCAAGTAGTTTCATTTGCATATACAGCGTAATCGCGCACCACAGTGCCGCAGCCGT
This sequence comes from Cyanophora paradoxa, assembly GCA_004431415.1. Taxonomy (NCBI): domain Eukaryota; class Glaucocystophyceae; order Cyanophorales; family Cyanophoraceae; genus Cyanophora; species Cyanophora paradoxa. Next base: position 71,082 of record QPMI01000493.1, on the reverse strand, counting down.
CGAACGCCAGCCTCTGCTCGAGCGGCGCGGCAGTCGCACTTCCCGCGAGGACATCCGCAACTTGGGCTTGCGTCAGGACCGCGGAATAGATCCTGAAATCTGCAGCGGCGCTGAGCGCCAGGGGCAAAGCGACGAAGCGTGATCACGGCGCGAACCGAAAAGGGCAGATAATGCGATGCCGGCGTCGCCCCACGGCGAACGGGCGATCCAGTGCTTCGAACGCTGCAATTTCGGCCACAAAGCGGCTGCACCTGCAGCGCTCGTTCCCGTTTTCGAGTGGGGACGCCGCGTTCCATTCAGGTACGTCGTAATCGCATCATCCGCGAGTGTTATCGTGACGTGATGCCACCGCCCATCGACGGGGATTCCGTTGTCGCCTTCCGATAAAAAGGGAATGTACATGTACATGTACATGAGCAAAGGGAATTGAATATAAGATGGCTATGGCGTATGAACGTACCCTGGAACGAAACAAGGGTGGCAGTCCCGCTTCCCCCGGTGAAAAGGTTCATTAAAAGGCTAATCTTTCCTGCGGACGCCTGGCGGGCGAGCAAAGGTTACAAAAAGCAGCAAGACTTTCAATTATGCTAATACCCATGGGGGTACGCCCCACCGTAGTCTTTTAAAAACAATTTCAACAAATCAAGATGGATATGCACCGAGCAAGTGTGAGTGGTTCCTGTCGTTCCGTCTGTGAAGGAGCCGCCATTGGGACAATACGTCACAACGAAATTTTCTGCCCGTTAATGTAATTATATGAAAACGTGAACAGCATGTATTCATAAAATCCCATTGGCACAGAAAACAGACAATAAACCGTTTACCTTGCGGAGCTCCGGAGCCAAAGTCTACAATTCGCGCGTACATGACTGGCGGCCTTTGCAGCATAATCCTGCGCCGAGAGCAGCTTCAGCGCCGCTCCCGCCCAAAGACTCACTCGCGAGGTGCAATCACCAGAAGCTGAGGGTGAATGGCGTGCCAAGTGTGAACGTTGCGGAGTCGATGTAGTCGCTGGTGGTCAACGTTCCACTCTGGCCAAAATACACACCTGTGTCAGGCCTCGCGGCGGTCGTGACTGCCGTTCGACCTGGAAGACCGATCGAAACGCGGAAATTATACAAACACAGACCGACAAAGTACGCACTCGCGTTGTCAGCGGGTGGGACGCAGTCCGACAGAATGACGACGTCCCCCACGAGGCTCGCGTGCCTCTCCCGGCCGCTAGTGTCCTCTGCCTGTTGAAGTGCAAGTTTCGCGCGGGCAGAACATTGATACATAGTCAGATTTTATTTGGAATCCGATTACCGTCGCTCCACAGCCCGAGAAAGGCAGGAACAGCTGAACAGATGGAATGGCCCGGGATTGAGAGTCGTCTTGGTAAAGCAGCTGCACTTGCGTCGCAGTCAGAGCCTCGCTCCAAACACCGAAGTCTGTCCACGTTTCAGCAGAGCACGCGCATGTGCACACCCTCGAGATTAGAAGCAAGATGTGTTACAGACCAGACATGTACATGTCTCGAGTGTCGAGCACGTGCGCTTCCCAGGCCGACCCGAGCCGGTGGAGCGGCCGCGTGATGGTCGGAATGGACGCGGCGCGGCCGGGGAGGCTCGTTCCCGTCTTCGTGTGCGGCTTCGCCTGCCCGTCGAGGTAAACGGTGACAAGGGAGTCGGTCACAACAAGGGCGACGTGGTGCCACGACCCGTCGACGGGGATCGCGTTCGCCCCCGTGAACATCCGCAGCCGCACGACCCAAGTAGAGTCCACTGCAAGCGCCAGGCCCATGGCGGTCGTTCCAGCGGGGGCCTGCGGCGGCGCCGGCTCGATAAGTGAGACGATGTCGCCGCACGAATGCCAGCGAGTGGTACGGACATCGCAAGGAATATTGGACAGATTCTGGGTTTCGTCATAGTCCAAGCCGCCCGGAGGGCAGAAATACCTGGATTCGAACTCAGCTACACGAATAAAACGTTTATTTAGTTTGCCTATTCTAAGCACGGCGGATGACCAGTTGAGATTGTTGTAGAATATCTTGTCCGCTGGAGGAGTGCCGTAGAATTCAAAGAGGCGTTCAAACGGCCTCGGAGTTTGCACCAACCGAATCCTGCGGGGCGCCGGTGCGCGTGAGCAAAGGCCCGCGTCCCGCGCAGCTCTGCAAAGGCGCGCCAGGCGGCGATGGTGAAGGGGGTGCCGAGCGCAAAGGGCGGGACCTCCACGCGCCGCCGGAGGTCGAGGGAGGAGCCGAAGTAAGCCCCTGCGGGATCCACTATCAGCCTTCAAAACAAGGCGATAAAGCAGATACGACGCACCGGTGCGAGGGCTGCCGCACGCCTCCGGAATAACGACGTCGCCGATGGCGGTGCCGTGGCGGCCACGCCCGGACTCGTCGACCACCTGCCGCCGTGCTCTCACGACGCCTCGCGGGAGGAGCAAACGGGCGCGGCTCGGATGGCCCGAAGCGCGAGCACACGCACCCTGCTGCGGCATCCGCTGAAGGTGTAGGAGAGCTCGAGCGCCGCCGAAGGCTCGCTGCTCACATAGCGGTAGTCGGCGAGCACCTCCGCCGCCGCCAACTCTTTGGACAAGACGCGGAAATCTGCGGCGGCGAGAGTCAAAACAGGCGGGCGGAAAGTTCATCGCAGAGAGGGGCGCATGCGCAGACCGGCCAAGTAAGTGTTGACGGGGTACGGGTGCGCAGAGCTCACGTTGCTCTTGCCGATTAAAAAGGTGCCCGCCAGACTCGCAATCGCGTTCCGGGGGAAAACCGTCGTCGTCGAGACCAATGTGCCATTGAAGTAAAACGAAGTAATCGATTCGGTGATGACAACCTGGATTCTTGTATAAGCAAAGAGCACATTTGAGACGGCTTTTTTTGGAGCGATCTCAACCGGCACTTACTGCGCAGTGATGATAGTTTTCGTCAACCTGCAAGCAGGTCAACTCAGATTTCTAGTTTTTCGGGAGCGCTTATTTGTGTTCTGATACTAGGTGCGAACCGGAATTCCGCCGACTCCCCCGAAAACGTCGAATTGGTTGGAGGTGGTAGCGGTGTACGCATGCAGTCGAACGCCGACTCTGCCAGAGGCGGCCTGCACGGAGTCTATCAAAACCAGCACCCAGCACGCCACCGCTTTGAGGCCGCGCTTACCGAGCACGAGCCGTCGACGTCGCAGAGATTTATGGCGAATCCGTTCGTAGAGGACGAGCCGAAGTCCATCACGCTGTCGGACGCGGTAAGAGCCGTCCTACGGGCACCGTCTGAGGTATCTATCGAATTACTGTAAATACCGAGTCCATTGCTGATTCGTCCGCTGCCGAATCGATATCCAGAACGTGAAGGTCTACGTGCAAATGCCATAAGGGAAATCAGGCTTTACAGCGAGCACGGCCACGGCGACGAGGTGCGGACCATGGGGGCGCCCAGCAAGAAGGTTGGGGCGAGGACGTATCGCGAGGTCGCTGTGATGCTGCCACCCGATATACCCGTTCCAAAGTACACCCCTGCGCAAGGCGAGCTCACCGGGGCACCAAGCGCCGCAAGCGAGATAGCCAACATGTACAGCCCCGCGCACCCTGCTTTGAGCCCGGGCATTCTCGAAAGGGGTGCAAGTCTCCATACACCGTCGCGTGCCGCTTGTACGGCGATTCGTCGAGTATCTGTCGCGGTCTCGCTCTTTCAGAGAAGAGCGTCGGACAGAAGTCGACGCTGAGGGCGCCACGCCCGCACCTGGCCGCGGCAGCCCTTCATCGAGTACGAGAGCTCGACCGGGGCGGCGGGGGCGATCCCGTTGTACGCCGCGGCCACCTCTGCCGCAGACAGCGCACGGGAGTAGACGCGGAAGTCTGCGGGGCCGCGGGCGTCAGGCGCGCCACGGCCAGGTGAGGTGGACGAGCGCACCCGCGAGCCGCACAGCAACAAGGTACGGTTCGGAAGCGATGGCTCTCCCGATGTACATAAAAGTGCGGGTCCTGCTTGGGATGCTGCCCGCACCATTGTAGCCCGGCACTATAGCACCCGTGAGAGCGGTCCCGTTCACTGCAGAACCCCGGGGCGCAGTCAGAAACGCTGCTCCGCACAATGTGGGCTCAAGGCGGCACGCACGGTACGCGACGACACTCGAAGAAGAGCAGGAGACCACGACGTGATGGAAATAGTTGTCGATCTGCGCGAGATCACGGGTCAATATTCAATGATTAGTTCATACATGTTCCAGCGCGGCATTTAGTTCGCCGCTTGGCTGCTGATCGGGAAAGCCTCCTGCAGCCGCGCGCTGGGTTCAGACGAACCGGGACGCCACCCTGTCCGAACACGTTCCTGTTGACCACGATCGTGGGCCCATCTGTCATGACGAGATGCAAGTTCACTTTCCCAGTGGCGGCCTGCGCCGTCGATGTCGGGCAACACGCGATCGGATGCGGATCTAGAGCAGGAGCCCAAGTAGCTGCAGGTGGCGCGTCCGCGGGATCGCACGTTACAGCTCGTCTGGCCGGCAAGGCAGGAGTGGATGATTATCTGGTCGTCGTTGGACGAATCCCCGAATTCAATTATTCTGGAAGAATATTAAACGCCGACAGATGTCACAAATTGCAATACGGGGCAAAAGCAGGGGGTACCGCGAGTTCATCCCTTGGTTCTGTGGGATTCGGATCCAGAACTCGAAGGTCTGCAAGACAGACAGCACGTTCGGCACACGTGCCTAGGCGGGTACTGGCGAGGCTGGCTCGCGCCCAGCTGGGGGAGGCGCACCATGGGGGTACCGAGGGGGAAAGGGCGGACATCGGCGTAACGCTGGGTGGAGGAGGGTGTCGACCCCGTGTTCCCGAAAAACGCCCCTGCAGTTGCTCATAAACATGGGCGTGAACATCGTTCGGCGAGGACTCCTCAGAAAGGGGGCACGGATGGCGGAGAGGGCATAGGGAGACGGAGAGGGCGTAGTGGAGGAATGGAAGGGGGAAGCGGGGCAGAGGGGAAGCAGGACGGGGAAGGAAAGCAGGGTGGTGGCGGGACTCAGAGGGGGCGCAGGGGGTGGTGTGGTGGTGGAGGAGCAGGGGGGGCGGGGCAGGGTGTGGCTTGAGATAAGCAAATAAGGGAGAACAGGCGAGGATGCAGGCGGGCAGACGCTTTGGGCAGAGAAGGGGGAAGGAATACACGCGCTGTGGGAGGGGGGGGAGAAGAGGGAGGTCCGTGACTCAAGGGGGCGGGGGGGGGGGGATGATATCAGGGAGGGAAACGGCAAAGGAAGGGGAGGGAGAGGCCGAGGTGCAGGCGGCAGAAGTTTTGGGCAGGGGGGGGGGGGGGGGGGGGGGGGGAAGCAGGGGTGCGGGAGAGGGTGAGGCACGCGCCTCAAGGGGGTGGGAGGGGGGGGAGGAGGCGAGGGGGGAGGGGGGAGGCGGGGGAAAGCAGGTTCGGGGAGAGGGAAAACGGCGGGGAGAGGAGATGGGAGTGGGGTACGGGGGAAAAGAGGGGGTGGGAAGGGAAAGAAAAGGGGAGGGCATGAGAAAAGGGAAGCGGCGGTTGAGGTAGGGGTGGGGGTGGGGATGGCCGGGGGAGGAGGGGGAGGAAGGGGGAAAGAAGGCAGGAGGCAAGCAGAGAAGGGGGGGGGGGGGGGTGGGCGCGGGCCCGGAAGGGGGGGGGGGGGGGGGGGGGACACGGCGGTGAGGCGAGAGGCCTGGGCGGGGGGGGGGGGGGGGGGGGGGGGGTCGCTAGGTCGGTAGCGAAGGACAGACCCTAGGTGCCGATGGGCGGCGGAGGCCTAGCTACAGCCAGGTCGAGCCACACCTTGCGAGCGGGGGCCCGCGCCGGAGGTGGCGAGGGGGCGCAGGAGGAGGGCGACGAGGAAGAGCGCGATTGCGACGGGCCGCATCGATCCGAAGGCGCTGGAGGGGCGAGTGGCGGTCACGCGCGCGCGAACGAAGCCTTTGAAGCCGAAAGAATTCTAGACAGGCCCCAAGACCTGCATGCGCACGCACTTGGCGGGTCTTCCGCGCCCAGGTGTACTCAGAGGCGGCCCGGCTGCAGGATCCATATGGCGAGTGTTCAGCGGTGGGGCTGAGACCGGGCCGCTTTCCTGCCGCCCCGGCGCGGCCGCGCGCGGTTAGAGTTGACAAGGCAGGGCACTCTTGCGCGTGCCACGGTCCGCGAGCGGCGTGTGCACCTGTGCATGCGGGCGCTGCGCCCGGGCGGCGAGGTCGCACGGGTCCGCACAGGTGTCAGCATCGGATGGCGCGCGTTCCTGCCCGGCCATGGGCCTTCTGCAGTCCGGTATACGTAGGTCTGCAGGCCGCGTGCGTTGCAATCGCCTATGCATTCCAGAGCTGGGGCGCAGCGACGCGCGGCGCGTTGGCGCCTAGCTGTAGCTTGAGCTTCAGCTTTAGGTGGCCTAATCCGGGCCGCCCGATCCAGGCCTCGTATATGTAATCACTCGCGCCGGCTAAGCTGTGCTGCCGTTTGCATGCGTCAGAAGGTCTGCGCTGCGTTGTTCCGAAGCTCAATTGTCCGCTCGCACGCGAGCCCTAGCTATCGCTACCCGATCCTATAGCTACCGCGCGCAGCGACCGGCGGCGCAGCCTACCGGCGCGGTAACTCGACTCGGCAAGCTCGCTGCAGGCCTACGTATACGGCCGGCGGCCTACCGCGGTAGCCTGCTGCAGCTGCAGGGCCAGACTCCCGGCCAGTGCAGGCTGGATGCGCAGTGCGCACTGCCGGACTCAGGCTGATGCATGCATCCGATGATCCGATGATCCGATGATCATCCGCTGATGCAGCAGCTCCCGGAGTCCGCTGGTTCGGCGCTGGGCCGCAGCCTGCGCATGCAGGCTGTGATGCAGCTGACTCAGTGACCGCTGCCCCAGGCCCAGGCTGCCCGGCCGCACTGCGCGCGGCATGCGCACTGCGGCAGTGCGATTGATTCGCGCGCTTGCATGCGCGTACCCTGGGAAATATTAATTCAGTGGGAATCAGCGGGGCGCCGGCGCCCGCCGCCCGGGCGCCGGCCGCGGAGCCGGCGCGGGCTCCTAGTACCTTGCGCGCTCCCGGGCCTTGCCTCGCGATCGATCGATCGCGAGCTCCTGGTGCGAACGAAGTCAGGTAATTTTAAATTTACGCCCGTATACGTATACGTAACCGCCACGGCGCATGCGCACCCTATGAGCTCGAGTCTGCGATGACGAGCTAATATAGCATGCTGCCGCAGTGCCGCGCAACTCATGCCATGATGCATATATGGCCGGGCGCCCGGCCCAGTGGGGCGCCGAGCAAATTAAAGTTGCATCCGAGGGAGCCGAACCTGCATTAAAAGCCTTCACCGTACCCCTCCAGCTGCTGAGCTTGAGCAGCGATGCCGCGCGATTTCCGATTCAGCATCGACCGCGGCGGCACTTTCACGGACATCTACGCCGAGGTCCGCCGCCCGCGCCGCCTTCCGACAAAGGCGTCGCAGCGCGCCGTCTGCGGCCGCTGCGACGCTTGCGCGGCGCTCGCCGCACTCGCCGAGGCATCGCCGCAGATCCCCGTGCCGCCGTACTACCGCGTGTACAAGCTCCTGAGCGTCGACCCCGCCAACTATGAGGACGCTCCGCGCGAGGGAATTCGCCGCATCCTGGAGGAGGTGCGCACACTCGCCCCGTCGCGATGCGCTCCGCCGGGCCGCGCGGCGGCGACGCGGCCGGCACGCGCAGGCGACGGGCCAGAAGATGCCGAAGAACGCTGTGGACACGTCGCGCATCGAGTGGATCCGCATGGGCACGACCGGTGCGCGCGCGCGGCCGCCGGCGGCGCCCCTTGAACCCGAGCGGCTTCTCTCCGACCGACCGACCGGCCGTCCGGCGGGCCGCCGCGCGCGGCGCAGTGGCGACGAACGCACTGCTGGAGCGGAAGGGCGTACGCAGCGCGCTCATCACCACGAAGGGGTTCCGCGACCTTCTCCGCATAGGCGCGGCCGCCCGCCCGCCCCGCCCGCTCCGCCCGCCCGCGCCGCCTCTGACCGCCGCCCGCCGCCCGCACAGGCAATCAGTCGCGGCCCAAGGCGCGCTTACTTAGCTCACCTTCGAGCCGACTCCGCTCGCCCCTGACTTGGAGCTCGGCTGTCCTCTGACTCGGAGCCCGCGTCGCTCGCATCAGATCTTCGACCTGGTGATCCGGCGCCCCGAGCTCGTCTACGAGCGCGTGGTCGAGGTGGAGGAGCGCGTCCGGCTGCTCACGGAGGGGCCCGACTCGCCCCCGGCGCCGGGCCGCCCGGCAGGGCCGAGGCACCAGGGCGTCACGGGGGAATGGATCGAGGTCCTCACGGCCCCGGACCCCGCCGCCGTCCGCGCCCAGCTCGAGGCGCGTGTACCCCCCGGACTTCCCGCCAGAGCTGACTCGAAGCCGTACCCCGCAGGAGGTGCTGAAGGGCGGCGTGACGAGCCTGGCGGTCGTGCTCATGCACGCGTACACGTACCCCGCCCACGAGGAGCTCATCGGCCGCATCGCCGTCGGTACCCCCCCGCGCGCCGCCGTACCCCTCCTCTCGCCCCTCTTCTCTGAGGGCCTTCTCTTCTCTCAGAGCTGGGCTTCAAGCACGTCTCTCTCAGGTCCGCGCGCCCGCCGGCCCGGCCCGGGGTACCCGGGAGACGCGCGCGCGCTCGTCTCTAACCTTCCCCTGTACCCTCGACCCCCCTTCCCCCCACCCCCCCCCACCCCCCCCCCAGCTCAGCGACGATGCGGATGGTCCGAATGGTGCCCCGCGGCTTCACCACCTGCGTCGACGGTGCGCCGCGCGCGCCCCCCGCCCCGAGGGCGCTGTACCCCCCTCCACCTCCTCCCCCCGCAGCGTACTTGACGCCGCTTATCCGCGCCTACATCGACGACTTCCGCCGCGGCTTCGCGTGCGCCTCCCGGCCGCTCCAGTCTACCCACACCCTGCCCTCACTATTCCGCTCTCCCTCCAGCGGGGGCCTGTCGGACGTGCGGGTGGAGTTCATGCAGAGCGACGGGGGCCTGACCCCCGCCGACCTCTTCTCAGGCTGCCGCGCCATCCTCTCCGGTCCCGCCGGTGCGCTCAGATGCGTTCAGATGCGCTCAGATGAAGGCCGGGCTCAACCTCAGCAAAGGCTTAAGAGCTTGACCGGGCCTTGCTCTGCCGAAGGAGCCTGGACTCGGCTTGGGCCCTCGCTGAGGGCTGGGCCCCGGCGCAGGCGGCGTGGTGGGGTACAGCGTCACCGCCTTCTCCAAGGAGACGAACCGCGCCGTCATCGGCTTTGACGTAACCCCCCCCCCACACACACACACACACGCACGATTCCGTTCCTCTGATCACGCCCGGCCCCCCTCAGATGGGCGGCACATCCACAGACGTCTCGCGGTACCCCCTTTCCGTTGTTGCTCCTGCGTACCCCCCCAATCCTCTGGGCAGATTCGCGGGGCGCTTCGAGCATGTGTTCGACACGGAGACCGCAGGCGTGCAGATCCAGGCCCCGCAGGTGTGTACCCCTGCCGCCATTCCCGTACCCCTCCTTTACTCCCCCCGCCTCGCAGCTGGCGGTGACGACAGTGGCGGCCGGCGGCGGCTCCCGCCTTTTCTTCCAGGCCGGCATCTTCGAGGTGCCGTACCCCCCTCGGATCCCTGTACCCCGCCTCCCCGCCTCACGTTCGCATCACAGGTCGGGCCCGAGTCAGTCGGAGCCCACCCGGGTACGGCTTTCTCGTACACCCATCCGCGCCAACCCGTACCCCCCTGATGGCCCCGCAGGCCCCGTCTGCTATCGCAAGGGCGGCAATCTCGCCGTCACCGGTACCCCCCCTCCACCCTGCAAAAACAATAGATCCTGGTGACCCCGTACCCCCGCTCCAGACGCGAACTTGCTCCTGGGGCGCCTGCTTCCCGAGTTTTTCCCCAAGATCTTCGGGCCCTCCGAGGATCAGGTACCCCTCTCCCGGATTCGATCGCCGAGTCGTACCCCTCTTCTGATTTTCGCCGCAGCCGCTGGACGCGGACGGTACCCGGGCCGCCTTCGAGAAGATCACCGATGAAATCAACGCATACTTCGCCTCCCACGTTCGCCGTACCCCCCTCCGAATTTCTCCCCCCTTCCTCTGAGCGCGGCGGCGCAGGGCGGCGGCACCGGGCCCATGACCCCAGACGAGGCTAGCACGCCACCTCTCCCCCACACACACTTCAGTCCCTGTACCCCCTCAGAAAGAAGTACCCCCGCAGGTCGCGTACGGCTTCATTCGGGTGGCGAACGAGGCCATGTGCCGCCCCATCCGCTCCATCACCCAGGTACCCCCCTTCCTTTCTCCTCCCCCCCTCGCTCATCCCCCCCCCTCCCCGCAGGCGAAGGGGTACGACGTCACGGACCACATCCTGGCGTGCTTCGGGGGCGCGGGGGCCCAGCACGGTGCGGTTCTAGACCCCTGCCCAGCCTGCCCTTGTTGTTATGACCTACCCTCAACCGGCGGCCTACCCCGTTCTCCTAGCCCGGCCGGCCTGCGGCTCTAGATCTCCCGCCCGCCCGCCCGACCCTTCCGTTCCGCCCCCCCGGCAGCGTGCGCGCTGGCGCGGGCCCTGGGCATGCGCACGATCCTCGTCCACCGCTTCGCCGGCATCCTCTCCGCCTACGGCCTCGCCCTCGCCGACGTGGCGCGCGCGTACCCCTCCTCCCCCTGAGCCTACGTACCCTACTCTGAGCGCGGTCCCCCTCAGGTGAGCGAGGGGCAGGAGCCGTGCGCGGCTGTGTACGGGGAGGAGGCCCTGCCGGGCGTCCGGGCCCGCCTCGACGCCCTCGCCGAAGAGTGAGGCCCCCCCCTCCCGCCTCCTCCCTCCCCCTCCTCCTCCTCCTTACTTCTCCTCGCCAGGGCGCGGGGCCGGCTGCGTGCGCAGGGCTTCTCCGCGGAGCGCGTCCGCTGCGACCGATTCCTCAACCTCCGCTACGAGGGTGCGCGGTACCCCCCCGTCCCCCATCCTCCGTCCCCCTCCCTTGTCTGACGGGGGCGGGGGCGGGTGCAGGGACGGACGCGGCGATCATGACCCCCGAGCCGGAGGACGTGCGCCCGCTTCCCCCCCCCCCCCTCCCCCACCGGGGCTTCCCAGCGCGGGGACGGGGCTAGATACCCCCCCTCCGCCTCCCCGAACCCCGGGGCTTCCCAGCGCGGGGACCCCCCTCCCCCCCCTCGAACCGGGTCGAGGGGACGGGCTTCCCCCCGGGCTTCCCAGCGCGGGGACGGGGCTAGATACCCCCCCTCTCCCCCCTCGACCCGGCTAGGAGGCCTGCGGTCCCCCCGAGGACGTGCCCCGCCGGGGGACCTAGCAGGGGACGGGGCCAGATACCCCTCCCCTTTCCCGGCTTCCCTCTCCAAAGCGCTGCGCTCGGTCCCAAAGACTGACCGGGGGGCGCGCGGGGCGGCCTGCCGCAGGGCGACTTCCTGGCGGCCTTCCGGCGCGAGTACATGGCGCGCCAAGTCTTTCTTTCGTGAATCTCTAAGCTCTTCTAAGTCGTTCTTTCTTAGTCTCTTAAGTCTTTCGAAGTCTTTTCTTTCCTCCTAAGTCTTTCTTCTTACCCTCTCTAAGCGCGAATACATGGCGTGGCCCCTTCTTTTCCCTCTCTATAGGCCTAAGCTCTTCAAACGCCATCTTAAGCGTATAATGAATTCTTTCCGAGTCTTTCATATATATAATCAAGTCCGAGCAGCTCCGTCTTTTCTCCAAGCCTTTCTTCTAAGTTTTTAAAGCTCTTCAAACATATTCTTAATCCTTTTAGCTTCGGCGGCGCCCCTCTCCACCCTCCCACTTCTGCTCGCTCCTTCCCCTCGCCTCTGATCGCGCCCGCGGCGGGGTACGGGCGCAGCGGGAGTACGGCTTCACGATCCCCGACCGGCCCGTCCGCATCGACGACATCCGCGTCCGGTGCGTGCGCGTCTGCGCCTTCTCTGTGGGGGCGGCCGGCCGGGCGGCTGGACGGGCGGATAGCTAGATGGCCCGGCTAGCCGCCCGGCGGCGCCCCCTCCCCGTACTCTCTCTACAGGGCCTTCTCTGTGGGGGCGGCCGGGCGGGAGGCTGGACGGGCGGCTGGCTAGAGGGCCCGGCTAGCCGCCCGGCGGCGCCCCCTCCCCGTACTCTCTCTACAGGGCCTTCTCTGTGGGGGCGGCCGGGCGGGAGGCTGGACGGGCGGCTGGCTAGAGGGCCCGGCTAGCCGCCCGGCGGCGCCCCCTCCCCGTACTCTCTCTACAGGGCCTTCTCTGTGGGGGCGGCCGGGCGGGAGGCTGGACGGGCGGCTGGCTAGAGAGCTCGGCTAGACGAGAGGAGGCCGCCCCTTCCCCCCACTTCCCCTCCCCCCTCCCTCTCACCCTTCTGCTTATCTGAGGCGGGGGGGTACGTGCAGGGCGGTGGGGAAGACGAGCCGCGAGGTCGAGGCGAGCGCCGTCGAGGCGGTGCGCCCTCCAACCAGCGCGGCCCCGCCATAAGATCCATAAGATCTAGATGGTTCCTCGCATAAAATCCTAAGCTGCGAAGAAAGACTTAGGAAAAGCTCAAGAGAACCGTGGAGGAGGCGGTGCGCCCCGGGCCCGGCGCGGCCCCTCCCGCCCTCCGCTTCTTCTTTAGCCTTTACCCCCGGGTCTCCTAGCCCCCGCCTAGCCTTTAGCCAGCCCCGTCCCCGAGCCTTTCGCGAAGCCCCCCCCCCCCCCCCCCCCCCCGCTTCTTCTGACCTCCCCTGGCCTCAGACCGCGGAGCACATCCGGCGGGCGGTGGCGGCGGCCGACGCCGGGCCCGCCGCCAAGCGCCCGAAGGGCGAGCAGGGCGCCGCCGCCTCCCCGGGTGAGCGCGAGCGAGCGAGCTAGCTGGGTGGCTAGTTGGCTAGCGCCTCGCGTGAAAGGAGATGCGATCCAACCCAATTCTTTCGATCCAACGCACTCGTCTAGATCGAGCCCTCTCGCCTACCCCAATCCACTCCCATCCAACCTGACGCGACCGAACGACCCGACCCGACGCGCCACAGCGGTGGACCCGGCGCCGCGGACGACGACGCGGGCCTACTTCGAGGGGGGGCGCGTCGAGACGCCCGTCCACCTCCTCGAGGAGCTCGCCCCGGCACCCGTGCGCTCCATTCTCATCAGATCCATAAAATGATCTTGATATCCTAAGAAGAAATCATAAGATCGCCTGAAGGAGAAGACGAAGCCAAGACTCTCATAAGATCCACCAAGCATCTCGCTTCTAGGCTGAGCTGAGCCAAAACGGAAGCTCCGAACCATGCACTTCTGCCCCTAGTCAGCATCTGACTCCTCCTCGCTCTGACCCCCTCCTCTTCATCCCACGGAGCAGGGGAGCGGGGCGTTCGGGGCGGTGGTGCGCGGCCCCGCCATCATCATCGACAAGACCTCCACCATCGTCGTCGAGCCCGGCGTGCGCAGGGCCCCCGCGCGGTCCTAGACAGACAGACGGCTAGAGGGGACATCGCCTAGTGCCTCCGCCGGCTCCCTGTCCACTGCCCTCGCGAGCGTCCGCCACGGGCCCCAACCTCGCGGTGGTCTGACCTCGCGGCAGTGCGTGGCGGGGGTGACGCCCTCGGGCGACGTCGTCATCAACGTCGAGGGCGGGCAGCAGGCCCGCGGCACCGCCCAGGCGAGCCAGTCAGTCGCCCAGATAGGATGCTCCCGCGCCCGTTCCCCGCCTGCTCTCCTCACCCCGCCTGCTGCTTCACCGCCTTGTTTCTCCGCTGCCCCACTCACTCATTCCCGGATCAGGCCGACGGGGACGGCGGGCCCCCCTGCGACTCCGTCCAGCTCTCCATCTTCGCCCACCGCTTCATGGGCATCGCGGTACCCCCCTTCCCCCCCCCGGACCCCGCCTTCTCCCCCCCCCCTTCCTTTTTTAAAGCCCCGTCGCAGGAGCAGATGGGCCGCACGCTGCAGCGCACCGCCATCAGCACCAACATCAAGGCAGGCTGTACCCCCATCTCTTTTGAGCTGTACCCCCCGTGCCCTGACCTGACCCGGGCCTGCAGGAGCGGCTCGACTTCTCCTGCGCCCTCTTCGGGCCCGACGGCGGCCTCGTGTAAGCCGTACCCCCCCCCCCGCCTTCCTTCCTCTCCTTTCGACACGGTACCCCCCAGGGCGAACGCGCCGCACCTGCCGGTCCACCTCGGGTCCATGCAGGACGCCGTCCGTGCCCAGATCGAGCACCTGGTACCCCCCTCCCCTCCCCTCCCCTCCCCTCCCCCCTCTTGATTTCATCTAATCTTTCCTGTACCCCCAGGCGGCGCAGGGCGGGTGGCGGGAGGGGGACGTGCTGGTCTCGAACCACCCCGCCATGGGAGGCTCCCACCTCCCCGACATCACCGTGCGCCCCGTCGTACCCCCCTCCCTCCCCCCCCCCCTTCCCTCCGCTCCCAAGAGCTCCTTCCCGTCGCTGCGCGGGGCGCCACCCCGCTGCCCCCCTCCCCTCCCCCCCTCCCCCTCCCCCCGCGCCTCTCTTCTCCCTTTCGCGCCGCCCGACGCCCCCTCGGCTCAGGTGATCACGCCGGTCTTCCACGCGGGGCGACCGGTCTTCTACGTCGCCTCCCGCGGCCACCACGCCGACATCGGGTGCCCTGTACCCCGCCCCGCCCCGCCCCGCCCCGCCTTGCCGTCCCGGGCGAGCTCGCACTAAGAACCTCTCACGCCCCGCGTATCTATCCTCAGGGGGATCACGCCGGGGTCGATGCCGCCCTTCTCGAAGGCGCTCGAGGAGGAGGGCGCCGCCATCAAGTCCTTCGTCCTCGTCCGCGACGGCGTCTTCCAGGCCCGCCCCGCTAATTAGAATAGCACCTTAAGCTAACTAGAATAGCATCTTATGAAGCTAAGCCAGGCTAGTAGGACTAAGCGCCCGCGACTTTCTTCCAGGCCCGCCCGCCCCGCCCGCCCCGCTAAGCTTCCCTAAATATAAGCCTCGCCGAGCTAAGCCGAGCTAAGCCGAAACGAAGGGGCGCACCGGTTCTCTAAGCGACCCGGTGCCCCCCGGCGTCTTAAGATCTGTAGGGACCCGAGACCCCCCCGCGCAGGAGGCGGGGATCACGGCGCTGCTGGAGGCGCCCGGCAAGATCGCGCGCAAGGCGCACGAGGCGCCCTCCTCCGGCACCCGCACCCTCCGCGGTCCGCCCCGCCCGCCCGGCGCACGCCCACGCAGTGTGGCGCCGCCGTCGTCTGATCTGATCTGACCGATCGGATGCGCTCAGACAACCTGTCGGACCTGCGGGCGCAGGTGCCCGGGGCCGGGGCCCGCCTTCCCTTCCCCCCCAGCCCACCGCCCCCCGCCCCTCCCCGCGCAGGTGGCCGCGAACCACCGCGGCATCGCCCTCGTCTCCGAGCTCATCGGTCCGCTTCCTAAGCTTCCCATCGCTGGCCCCGGCTTCTTCCTTCCAGGCTTAGCTTCTTAAGATGCTATTCTAATTAGCTTAAGATGCTATTCTAATTATCTAATTAGCTCAACGGTCCGCTTCCTTAAGCTTCCCGTCGCTGGCCGAGAGCTAGAGCTGCGGGCCGCCGACGTCGACCGTCCCGCCCCCTTCCGCAGAGAGCCACGGGCTGCCGACCGTGCACGCCTACATGAAGTACATCCAGGTCCGCCCGGAGAGATAGATGAGGGTTCAGATAAGGAGATAGATAGATAGATAGATAGATAGATAGATAGATAGATAGATAGATAGATGGTCCGCCCATAAGGGTTCAGCCCGTCGCCGATCCCGGCGCCCCACCCTCCAGCCACCTCCCCCCCCCCCCTCCCGCCTGGTCGGTTAGATGCGAGGACGCCCCGAGAGACAGATAAGGGCGCAGCCCCTTCTCCCGAGAGCCCCTCCCCTGCCGCCCCCCCCCTCCCCCCCTCCCCCCCCTCACCCCCCCTCCCCCCCCCCCCCCCACCACACACACACACACACCATCCCTCCCCCTCCCGCCCCCTCCCCTTCCCCCTCCCCCCCCTCCCCCCTCCTCTCACCCTCCCGCCCCCTCCCCCGCAGGAGGCGGCGGAGTCTGCGGTGCGGGAGATGCTGCGGCGCATCTCCGAAGCCCAGGGCCTCCCCGAGCAGGGCGCCGTCGAGGTCCGTCCCCCTCGCCCCTCGCCCCGGCAAGGCTTAGCCTATCGGGGGGGCGCGGCTGCCACCCGCTCTGAGGCCACGCCGGGCTCGAAGCCTAGCCTTCAAGCTTGCACGGCTTTGCCTAGCCGGGGCTCTGCACGGCTTTGCCTAGCCGGGGCCTGCCCGGCCCTGCTTCGTTCATGCCCTCCGTGCAGGCGGTGGACTACATGGACGACGGGACACCGATCCGGCTGCGGCTGCACATCGACCGCCGCGACGGCTCCGCCGTCTTCGACTTCTCCGGCACCGGGCCCGAGGTCTACGGTCCGCCCTCGGCCCTCGGCCTACGTCTACGTCTACGGAGAGAGGTTTAGAAAGGGATGCCCCGCGCGGGAATCGACGCCCATGGGCCCCGGGCCTCGCGCCGCCGGGCGCCCGTAGCCTAGCATCCTACGCCGCGCCCCGAGTGCTCTAGCAGAGCCTAGGCGGACCCCCGCGGGCGGGCCCTGATTAGCGGGAGCCTGATTTAGCGAATGATTTAGCGGGTGGAGTGGGCGGGCCGCGCACCCGACTCCCGCCCCCCTGAAAGCCTCCTTCCTTCCCCCGCAGGGAACAGCAACTCGCCCAAGGCGGTGGCGAAGAGCGCGATCCTCTACTCCCTCCGCTGCCTCGTCACCCGCGACATCCCCCTCAACCAGGTGCCCAAATTAGAGCTATCAAAACTATCAAACTATCTAAACTATCCGGAATTAGAATATAGAATTAGAACTATCCGGCCTAGGTCCTAGTCCTAGAGCTAGGTCCTAGGTCCTAGGTCCTAGATTTAGAGCTAGGTCCTAGGTCCTAGGTCCTAGATTTAGAGCTAGGTCCTAGGTCCTAGCTCTCATCCCTCTACTCCCTCCGCTGCCTCGGGGCGCGGGACATCCCCCTCAACCAGGTACAGAGCTATGCCTAGAGCTAGGCTCTAGGTCCTAGAACCATCAGATAGAGCTAGGTCCTAGGTCCTAGGCCCGCCCGTCCCTCCGAGTTCTAGCTCTCGTCCCGCACGCACGCACGATGCTTGCCCACGCCCGCCCCCTTCCCGGCGCGCAGGGCTGCCTGGTGCCGATCCGGATCGTGATCCCGGAGGGGACGATCCTCTCCCCCTCAGAGGGCGCCGCCGTCGTCGGCGGCAACGTCCTCACCTCCCAGGTGCGAAGGGGGAAGGAACCAGAATCAATGAGAGCGCAATAAGAAGCGCCGCTGGCGTAGTAGAATCCTCCACGCTGACGCGCCCGGCCCGCGCGCGCCCCGGCAGCGGGTGACGGACGTGGTGCTGAAGGCCTTCGCCGCCTGCGCCGCCAGCCAGGTCCGTCCGCCCTCCCGGCCGGCCCGGCCGGCCGCCCAGTCCCCAGCCACGCTCCTCGCTCACTTCCCGCCCTCCCCCCGCCCGGCCCGCCCAGGGCTGCATGAACAACCTTACCTTTGGGGACGACCGCTTCGGCTACTACGAGACCATCGCCGGCGGCGCCGGCGCCGGGCCCACCTGGCACGGCCAGGTAGCCCGTTACCGAATAAGATCATATCTGATCAGATCTGATAGGATCTGATCTGAGCGGCCGCGCAGTCCGGCGTGCACACGCACATGACGAACACGCGCATCACGGACCCCGAGATCCTCGAGCGCCGGTGCGCCCGTAACCCCTTAGCTTGATTGATCGCCGTACCCCTCACGCGTTCGATTGTTTCAGGTACCCCGTGATGCTGCGGGAGTTCGGCATCCGCGGCGGGTCGGGCGGGGAGGGCGCCTACCGCGGCGGCGACGGGGTACACAGTTCGCCTTCCCGCGCGTACCCCGACGTACTCTGATCCCGTACCCCCCCTTTTCCCTACGAAGGTGGTGCGCGATATCGAGTTCCTTCGGCCACTTACGGTACTCCCCCCCCCCTTCCCCTCTCTTCCCCCCTCCCGTTGCGCCCCTTATAATTACCTCCTTCCAGGTTGGCATCCTCTCCGAGCGGCGCGTGACGCGGCCCTACGGGTACGAAATCCCCGCCGCCCTTCCCTCCGAGATTTACGGTACCCGCAGGCTGGCGGGGGGCGATCCGGGCCAGTGCGGCCTCAACCTGCTCGTCCGCGCGGACGGCCGGTACCCCCCCCCCGCTCCTTCCCACCCCCCCTTCCGCTCTGAGCCTGTACCCCAGGCGCATCTCGCTGGGCCCAAAGAACACGGTGGCCGCGGAGGGCGGCGACCGGATCCGCATCGAGACGCCCGGCGGCGGCGGGTACGGGGCGAGGAAGTAGGGTCCGGTCCGGGTTCGATTCGCCCCGGCGCCCCCGAGGCCGACTGCGGCGCTTCCAGGCTGGCCGGGCGTTTTATGTCTCAGTGAATTGGATGGCTCAGTGACTGGATCCGGATGGTGAAAGGGGCATACTACTACTATGATACTATGAAATGTCGCTCAATGATCGCCGTGGGGCTCACTGAATCAGTGATCATGATCATGCATGGCCCCGGGCACGCCTGTCATTATTCAACGGCCCATGGGGATCGGAGCAACAGGCGCCAGTCCGTTAACGTTTGCTGGCATGGAACCGTCGCCGAGTCACGGCGTAAAGCTGATCATGATCATTAAGTAAGGGACGGGCCGGGGGACTGTTAAATTCATGATCACCGAACTCGGAACGCGAGCACTGCCAGGCTGCTAGTCAACTCACCAAATCAATAATTAGCCTATAACTAGTGGCACGGTGGTAGCCTAGTAGCCTAAGTAGTAGCAGCGATTTGCATTCCGACCACATGCACCTCCGAGGCTCGTCAACTTAATATTTATATTACGACTAGCCTAGTAGTAGTAGGCAGTAGTAGGCACTACAGCGATGACGTTGACTGACTCATGATCACGGCTCATCATGATCCGATGATCATGATCATGCCATGATGATCATGATCATAAGCATGATGCGATGATCCTCGGATCATGGCTTGTTCATAACTTGTTTTGATCGAATTCTGTCTACATAACTTTGCCATTACCGTTGAATTGAAATAGAGGCCCGGCGTGCCTCGGCGTGCCGCCCGCCCGCCCGTTGGACGGTGTGCACGCCAAGCTTCAAGGCTTCGATTCGCCATGTTGAACTCTTCATGAACATAGCGCGCGCCCTACAAGCTGGACTAGCCTAGGCTCAGACCTACCTACCTGCAGACTGCTAACATCGCACCCCGGGCCCTAGGGGGCCCCGCCGGCGCCGGCGTCCCCGCCGCCTAGCAGCAGGAACGGCTCAGGCCGCTCATATGAACTCGTTGCCGGCCTCGTCCATGCCCTCGGCGGGGGCCTTGATCTCGGGGTGCACGACCGTGCTGTTGTCGTAGAACGAGACCTCCTCGGGCTGCGCCTCCGCCGCTGCGAACGAGAAACTCAGAGTGAGCAGGGGGGCGGGGGGCGGAAGGGGGGGGGGGGTACCGTCGCCGGCGAGGAGCGCCTCGTCGTCGTCGACGGTCGGCGCCGAGTAGGCCTTCAGCTTCGCCCCCGGGGCCCTGCGCCGCCGCCGGATTCAGAGCGGGACCGGCGGGCGGCGAGCTCGCTGGCTCGGAAGGGAAGGGAAGGTGGGGCGGGGCGGCGAAAGGCGGGGCGGGAGCTCGCTGGCGGGCGCACGACTCGTCGGCTTCCTCGTCGTCGTCGCCGCCGCGGTGCTCGGCGCTGTCGGTGCCGTTCTCATCGGCCGCGTGCTCGGCCACCGCCTGGAGGTAGCGGTCAGGAGGGCGCGCGGGCCCGGGGGCGGGTCGAGGCGGTCTTCTAGCGGGTCTTCTAGCTTCTCGTCTTGGAGGGAGCCGGCGGAGGCAGGTCCGTCCTCCCTCTAGGCCTCCTAGCTCCGAGCCTCCTGCCCAGGGGGGGGAGGGGACGGGCGAGGGGGGGAAGGGGGGGGGGAAGGGGGGGGGGAAGTCGGACCTGGAGGTCGACGTCGAGGTGCTGGATGCTCATCTGCTTCAGCAGCGAGTCCGGCAGCGCCACCTGCGGGCCGGGGCGGTGAGGGGGAGGAGCGAGGATGGAGGAGGGAGGCGGCGGGCGGGGCGGGGCGGGTACCTTGTTGTCCTTGAGGAAGGTCACGATGTTCTTGACCGTCCGCAGGCCCGTGTACTCCTGCAGGGGAAGGGGATCGGGGTCGGTGGGGGTCGGAGCAGGGGGCCAAGGCGTGAGGGAGCGCAGCCCCTAGGCGTAGTCTAGCCTGCTTTAGTCCCGCTAGATCGAGGAGCAAACATGGGCGCACGATGGGCTTGCCCTTGGCGGCCTTGGCGGCGTCCCAGCTGTCGTACCGCGCCGCGGGGGCCTTTCCGTAGAATTTGATCGTCGGGAAACCCTGGACGCCCTCCCTGATAGCGCTCAGGTCAGATCGGATCGCTCAGATCAGACCGATCGGATCTGATCTGAGCAACGAACTTGAGGGCGATGCCGCTGGTGAAGTCCTTGTGGTGCGCCAGCTCCGTGCGGACGATCTGAGCGCGCAAAGTCAGACCGGATCGGGCCGGATCGGATCGGATCGAATCAGATCTGATCTGAGCGGACCTGGACGTCCTTCACGCCGTGCTCCTGCAGCTTGGCCGCCAGCTTGTCCAGGATCTGATCAGGTGGGCTCAGGTGAGCCTCCGGGATCGAATCTCGCGCGGCGGCGGCGGGGCGGGCGCGCACCGGCATGAGGGAGGTGCAGTGGGGGCACCAGTAGGCGTGGTACACAGCGATCGTGAACTGCGGCGGCGAAAGAAACGTCAAATAAGCTCGGATCGGGCCGGAGGCGGGCGGGGCGGTCGCCCGCGGGCTGCCAGCGGGAACAGCGCCGGCCTCCTAGACGGCGAGCAGAGCCCTTTCGGGGTCCCACCTTCTCGGGGTTGCCGATCGCCTTGTCGTGCATGTCCTCCACGCTCTTCTTGTCGCTCCCCGCCACGTCCACGATCTGAGCAGGGGGATGGGGAGAATCCGGCTCAGATTCGCGTCCGACCCGATGCGGCATCTGCTGGGGGGGCGGGCGGGCGGGCGGGCGGGACTAGCCCCTCTTTGGTCGTGCTGGAAGAGGTCTTCCGAGCCCGGCCGGTCGTGCCGGCTCGGGACATACGTGTGCGCCGCGGCGATCTGCCGCTACGGTACCCCCCGCCTCAACGATCCCCCGTCTTAGCGCCCGGGGCTAGCTGGCTAGCTGGCTGGCTGGCTGGCTGGTTGGCTCTGGACCCGCCCTCTCGCCCGGCCCGGGCCCCGGGAGGGGCGGAGAGGCGCACGAGGGCCGAGTTGTTGGGCGCCGCGTCGCCCGAGGCGGGGCCGTCCGCGTACTGCGACACCCGATCTGAGGCCGCGCGACGGGGCAGGGCAAGCAATTTGATCCGAGGCCGCCCGCCCACCTGCACGTCGTCGCCGATCTCGTTGTCGTCCGCGTCCAGCAGCTTGGCCGGCGCCGCCTTGTCGCCGCCGCTCCCGCTGGCGATGGGCACGGTGGGCACCGTCGGAGGGGCCTTCGCGGCCGCCGCCGCCGCCTTCTCCACGGCCGCAACGGCCTTCTCCAGCGCGGCCACCGCCGCCGGCGCCTTCTCCGGCGCCGCCGGCGCTGCCGCCGGCTTCGACGCGGGGGCGTCCTTCTGTGTGGTCGAGGCGGAGGCGGCGGGGGCAGGAGTGGCGGGGGCAGCCGGCTTGTCCGCGGCGGGCGCTGCGGCCTTGGCGGGAGCGGGGGCAGCCGGCTTGTCCGCAGCGGGAGCGGCGGCCTTGGCGGCGGGCTTGTCGGCGGGCTTGTCGGCGGGCTTGGCGGCGGGCTTGTCGGCGGGCTTGTCGGCGGGCTTGTCGACAGGCTTGGCGGGCTTGTCGGCGCCCTTGTCGGCGGGCTTGGCGCCGTGCTTGGCCTTGGCGTACTTCTCCTTCAACGTAGCCCTGCCAGGACCACGGGCGTCGGCGGCGGCGACAGCGGCGGCGGCGGCGGCGACACTCGGCGGCCTCGCACCGGGTAGCCTCGTTCTGGATAAGCTGGCGCAGGACCGTAATGTTCTGCGGAGGATTGGCCCCGAACGCTAGCGGCGGCGGCGCCGAAGCAAGGGCGCCAAAGGAGGCAAGGGAGGGCGGGCCGACCTTGACCATCTGCTTGCCGCACTTGTCCTGCATGAGGAGATGGTCCACGTCCTCCGTCGACGCCACGATGCCAGCGCGGTGCAGCTGCGCATCCCCCCCACCCGGCTCAGCGCGGCTCGGCCTGGCTCCGGTCCGCGGCGCGGGCGGAGCCCCTGGCGGGCCGGCGGTGCGGGGGGGGGGGGCGAGGAGGGGCGGACCGTCTGCTCGGTGTCGTAAAGGCACTGCGGCGTGTGCAGAAGATCGTTGACGAGCTCCTCCGGCATGTAAATGGGCGACGGCAGCTGCGTGCGACAGTCAGCCGAAGAAGAGAAAGGGAGGAAGGAAAGGAAGGAAGGAAAGGAAGGAGCGTGCCTTCGCGTAGAGCTTCGGATGCGCAACGAAGTCCTTGAGGGCGTCCGTCATCGACTGGTCGTGGTGGATCTGCGCCCGCCCATCCCAAGCTCAGCGGCGGCGGCGGGGCCGGGGAGCTCGAAGCGCGGAGCGGCTCGGCTCGCCTTTCCCGCGTCGAAAGTCACGACCTTCTTCGCGCCGTAGACGCTCACGCCGGTGTAGCTCTTGAACGGCACCTGTGGGCCGCCGCGCAGCGCGCGTCGGCGCGGCTCGCGGGGCAGACGGCCGGGCGCGGGCCGGCCGGGCACGGACCTTCGGGTCGATCGGCGTATTAGGAGTCTTGAAAACCTTGAGTGTCGGGAAGCCGTCGATGCCGAGCTTGCCGGCTATCGCGCGGTGCGCGTCGGCGTCGATGGCCGCCACTACGACCTTGTCCTGCACGCGCGGAAAGCTCTTCGAATGGCGAAAAGAGAGATTCCGGAGGAGAGGCGCGCCGCACCGCCATCTTCGCGTCGGCCTTATAAGAGTCTGCCAGCTTGTCCAGCTCCTGCGAGAAGCGGTCAACGGGGCGGCGACGGGGCCCGGCCGAGCGTGAAAAACGGGAGTCCACGGACCGGAGCGGCGTGCTTGCAGTGCGGGCACCACGGGGCGAAAAACTCTACCAGCACCGTCTTGCCGGGCTCCGAGACTATCTGCTCCAGCGCGGCGGTCGGCTAAGTGCCGCCGGAAACAGCAGTTCAAGGATGCTGGCACCTTGTCGAAGTTGTCAGGCGTGAGCTTCACGACGTTGGCAGACTTCGCCAGCCAGCCGTCGTCCACCTTGTCGGCCTTGCCGCCCGCGGCCGCAGCCTTCTCGGCATTCTTTGCGTCCGTCTTGCCCATTCTGTGTGATTCTGGGCCTCCCACAGCGGCTGGGACTTTGATGGCCGGCCTGATGAAGACCGTCTGTGCTGTACCCAGTGCTCATTCCCCTCCAGCGGTGGTGCGTGCTTAGATCTAGACTCTAGAGGCTAGAGCAGCGCCCCGGCTCCCCATGACCATCTGCCACTAGACGAATAGCTGGCCCAGTGGTGGAGCCAGCTGGCCCAGACGCCGCGGCAGTTACGGGCGTCCCGGCGGTTACTTCACTTCGTTCGCACCGAAACGCAAGGAGCCCTTGAGTACTAGTAGCTCGCTAGCCAGCCGGCGGGCCGGTGCCGCCCGTTATGATACCCCCGCGGGCCCCATAGCCTGGGCCATAGGGCCCACACTGGGTAGCAGACTACTAGCAGTCTGCAGTCTGACAGATCGGAGCAGGGGCCTGCAGGGCTAAAGGAGCATGCGAAGCCGCTAGCGCGCTGCAGCTGAGACCGTCGGACAGCACTGTGAGAGCATGCATATGGCTAGCTGATCAAGCCTAGGCCTAGCCAAAGTGACATTCGGATCGCCGCGCGCGCCCGACAGCTGTATGGGCTGCATGCGCAGCTGGCATGCGCACCGGCGCCGGCGCACGCTTCAAGGCTTCGATCGATCTCACGCGAGCAGCATGCAGATAGCCTCATAGCCGAGCGGCTTGGTCATAGTCGAAGGTCGCAGTGAAGCAAATGCGTCTGCAGCTGAGCGCCGCGCGCGTGCGTGGTGCAAGTGATTGAAAGGTCGACGTCGCGGCTGAAAGGTACAGGGGGCCCGGGCGAAAGCCACACAGCTAAGCGCGCCGCAGCTGCAAGGTCGCCGAGCCTCGGAGCCGCTTCAGACCGGCCACCCAGCCGCCTCAGACTTGCAGGCTTAGGACCGAAGCGAATCTGTTCGAATCACCGACCGTACGCGTGCCAATCATCATCCTCACTCGGATGTTCCAGCTCCGGGCTCCACCACCGGGTTCCTCGGCCGCGGCCGGCGCCGCAGCCGCGGGCGACGTCGGCAGGCGATTGCAACGCCCGCGGCCTGCAGACGTTTCGGGCCGCGGCTGCAGAAGGCAGGTACGTATACGCGCGCCATCTGGCACGGCAACGCACGCGGGCCCGGGCGAGCTCGCCGCGCGGGCGCGGCGCCCGCACGCGCATGCATATGCGCAGGTGCACGCGCGCGTGCGCTCGCGTTAGCTGAAGGCTGTCCCGCCCTGTCGACTCTAACAGCGGCCGTCCCGGCGAGGCAGGAACGACGCCCGGTCTCAGCCCTGCCGCAATTCAACGCATGTAATCTTAAGCCGTCTCCTCGTCCGCCTGCATGCGGAAGGCCCGCCACGTGTGTGACCGGCCCTCCGCTTGTTTCGAGATCTCCCCAATTCATTCACGCGTCTCTAGAGCCTTCCGGTCGATGCAGCCCGTCGCGCTCTTCCTCGTCGCCCTCCTCCTGCGCCCCCTCGCC
The DNA here is from genome assembly GCA_004431415.1 of Cyanophora paradoxa. NCBI lineage: Eukaryota > Glaucocystophyceae > Cyanophorales > Cyanophoraceae > Cyanophora > Cyanophora paradoxa. The sequence continues at coordinate 46,300 of QPMI01000493.1, read as the reverse complement.
ACCTCCGGCGCGGGCCCCCGCTCGCAAGGTGCGGCTCGACCCAACCGTACCTTCGCCTAGGCCGCCCATCGGCACCTAGGGCCTGTCCTTCGCTGCCGACCTAGTACCCCACTCCCATCTCTTGCCCGCCTTCCCTTTACGAACCTGTTCCCCCCCCCCCCCCCCCCCCCCCCCCCTTCCCCCTCCCTTGAGACTCATGCCTCCCCCTTTCCCCCACTCCCCCACAGTGCGTGTATTCTTTCCCCCTTCCCTGCCCAAAGAGTCTGCCCGCTTGCATCGATATCCTCGCCTGTTCTTCCTTATTTCTTAATCTCAAGCCAAACCCTCATCTCCTTCCCCCCGCTACTTCCCCCCGCCCCCTCTGCTCCTCACCCATTACGCCCCCTCTGCGCCCCCTCTTGAGTCCCGCCACCACACTGCTTTCCTTCCCCGTCCTGCTTTCCCTCTGCCGCCCCTCCCCTTCCTTTCCTCCCCTCTGCCCTCTCCGCCCCCCTGCGCCCTCTGCGCCCCCTCTGCGCCCCCTCTCTACAATGTTTTCGCTCATGTTGATGAGCTCCTGCAGGGGCGTTTTTCGGGAACGCGGGGTCCACACCCTCCTCCACCCAGCGCTACGCCGATATCCGCCCTTTTCCCCTCGGTACCCCCATGGTGCGTCTCCCCCAGCTGGTTGGGAGACAGTCTCGCCGTCCCTCGCCTACACCTGTGCCGATCGCGCTGTCTGTCTTGCAGACCTTCGAGTTCTGGATCCGAATCCCGGAGAACCAAGCGTTGTACTCGCGGTACCGCATGCTTTTTCTCCGTGTTGCTGACGTCCATCCGCGATAAATTTTCCTCCAGAATATTCGAATTCGGGGATTCGCCCACCGACGACCAGCTTACCATCCACTCCTGCACCGTCGGCGGGACGAACTGTAACGTGCAATCCCGCGGACGCGCCACCTGCTGCGGCTCCTGTCCATGTTGTAGATCTGCATCTGATCGCGTGTTGCCCGACATCGATGTCGCAGGCCGCCACTGGGAAAGTGAACTTGCATCTCGTCATGAGAGACGGGGCCACGCTCGTGGTCAATAGGAACGTGTTCGATCAGGGCGGCATCCCGGTTCGTGTGAACCTGACCTAGAAGCTGTAGGATGCTATAAATTTCCTGATCAGCAGCCGAGCGGCGAACTAAATGCCGCGCTGGAACACATGTGAACCAACTTTGACTCGGGGTCTCGCGCGCGCAGATCGACAACTACTTCCACCACGTCGTGGTCTCCTGCACTTCTTCGAGCGTCGTCGCGTATCGTACGTATACGTGCCGCTTTTAGCCCGCATCCCGTTCCTGAACAAGTCCGGGGTTCTGCAGTGAACGGGACCGCTCGCACGGGCGCTATTTTATCGAACATTGGTGCGGCCAACATCCCAAGCAGGACCCGCGCTTTTATGTATATCGGGAGAGCCATCGGTTCCGACCCGTACCTTGTTTCTTTGCGGCTCGCGGGTGCGCTCATCCGGCGCACCGTGCCGTGGCGCGCCTGACGCCCGCGGCCCCGCAGACTTCCGCATCTACTCCCGTGCGCTGTCTGCGGCAGAGGCGGCCGCCGCTTACAACGGGATCGTCCCCGCCGCCCCGATCGAGCTCTCCTACTCGATGAAGGGCTGCCGCGGCCAGGTGCAGACATGATGCCGCCGGCGTACATATGCTTCTCTCCAGCGCCCCTCCCTTAAGGAGCGAGACCGCGGCAGATACTCGACGAATCGCCGTACAAGCGGCACGCGACGGTGTATGGAGACTTGCACCCCTTTCGAGACTGCCCGGGCTCAAAGCAGGGCGCGCACGGCTGCCGGTTCTATAGCTTGCGGCGCTTGGTGTCCTGGCGAGCTCGCTTTGCGCAGGAGTGTACTTCGGAACGAGCATCACAGGCGGCAGCATCACGGCAACCTCGCGATACGTCCTCGCTCCTACCTTCGCGCTGGGCGCCCCCATGGTCCGCCCCTCGTCGCCGTGGCCGTTGTAGAGTCTGATCATGAACTTCACGTAGACCTTCACGTTCTGGATATCGACTCGGCAGCGAACGAATCAACAATGGACTCGGTAAAAATATAACATCGATATCTCTGAGAGCGCCAATAGAATGGCTTTGACCGCGTCCAACAGCTTGATCGACTTTGGGTCGCCCTCTACAAATGGATTCGCCATAAACCTATGCGACGTCGATGGCTCGTGCTCCGTAAGCGTTTTAAAAGAAAGCGGCGGTGCGGTGGGTGCTGGGTTTGATAGACTCCGATGCAGGCCGCCTCGGGCAGAGTCGGCGTTCGACTGCACGTGTACACCCCTACCCCATCCAACCACCAATTCGACGTTTTCGGGGGAGTCGGCGGCATTCCGGTTCGTACACCACAGACATTGAATCCTAAAAGCTTGAATATGCACTTCAGAAAATCTTTTAATCTGAGTTGGGCTGCTCGCAGGTGGACGAAAACTATCATCACTGCGCGGTAAGCGCTGATCGATGTCGTTAGAAGATCGCTGGCGCCGGCCCGAATGCAATGAGGCTGATGCAAGAGTCCAGGTTGTCGTCACGGCATCGATTACATCCTTCTACTTCAATGGCACATTGGTCTCGACGACGACGGTTTTCCCCCGGAGTGCGATTGCGAGTCTGGCGGGCACCTTCTCAATCGGGAAGACCAACGTGAACACTGCGTTGTACCCGGTCAACACTTACTTGGCCGGTCTGCACTCTTCTCTGAAATTTATTCAAACCCACGCTGCTCTGATTCTGCACTCTCGCCGCCGCAGATTTCCGCGTCTTCTCCAAAGCGTTGACCGCTTCGGAGGTGCTCGCCGACTACCGCTATGTGGGCAGCGCGCCTTCGGCGGCGCTCGAGCTGTCCTACACCTTCAGCGGATGCCGCGGCAAGGTGCGTGTGGCTCGCGTTTCGGGCCATCCGAGCCGCGCCCGTTTGCTCCGCCCGCGAGGCGTCTTGAGAGCACGGTGGCAGGTGGTCGACGAGTCCGGGCGTGGCCGCCACGGCACCGCCGTCGGCGACGTCGTTACTCCGGAGGCGTGCGGCAGCCCTCGCACCGGTGCGCCGTGACTGCATTATCGCCTTGTTTTGAAGGCTGATAGTGGATCCCTCAGGGGTTTACTTCGGCTCCTCCCTCGACCTCCGGCGCCGCGTGGAGGTCCCGCCCTTCGCGCTCGGCACCCCCTTCACCGTCGCCGCCTGGCGCGTCTTTGCAGAGCTGCGCGGGACGCGCCGCTTTGCTAACGCGCACCGGCGCACCGCAGGATTCGGTTGGTGCAAACTCCGAGGACATATGAACGCCTCTTTGAATTCTACGGCGCACCTCCAGCGAATGAGATCGTCTTCAACAATCTTAACTGGTCATCCGCCGTGCTTGAATAGGCAAACTAAATAAAGTTTAGTCGTCTAGCTGAGTTCTTCATTAGGTATTTCTGCACTCCGGGCGGCTTGGACTACGATGAAACGCAGAATTTGTCCAATATTCCTTGCGATGTCCGTCCTGCTTGCCGGCATATGCGCGGCGGCATCGTCCCACTTATCAAGCCGGCGCCGCCGCAGGCCCCCGCTGGAACGACCGCCATGGGCCTGGCGCTTGCGGTGGACTCCACTTGGGTCGTGCGGCTGCGGATGTTCACGGGGGCGAACGCGATCCCCGTCGACGGGTCGTGGCACCACGTCGCCCTCGTTGTGACCGACTCCCTCATCACCGTCTACTTCGACGGGCAGGCGACGCCGCACACAAAGACGGGAACGACCCTCCCCGGCCGCGCCGCGTCCATTCCGACCATTACGCGGCCGCTCCACTGGCTCGGGTCGACGTCGGGCTGGGAAGTGAAGGTGCTCGACACTCGAGACATGTACATGTCTGGTCTGTAACACATCCTGCTTTCTAATCTCGAGGGTTTGCACGTGCGCGCGCTCTGCTGAAACGTGGACAGATTTCGGTGTTTGGAGCGAGGCTCTGACTGCGACGCAAGTGCAGCTGCTCTACCAAGACGACCCTCAACCCAGGTCCATCCCATCTGTCCAGCTGTTTCTGCCTTTCTCAGGCTGCGGAACGACGGTACTTGGATACCAAATTAAATTTGACTTTGCATCCATGTTCTGCCCGCGCGAAACTTGCACTTCAACAGGCAGAGGACACTAGCGGCCGGGAGAGGCATGCGAGCCTTGTGGGAGACGTCGCCATTCTGTCGGACTGCGTCCCGCCCGCTGACAACGCGAGTGCGTACTTTGTCGGTCTGTGTTCACATCAGATCCGCGTTTCGATCGGTCTTCCAGGTCGAACGGCAGTCACGACCGCCGCGAGTTCTGACACAGGCGTGTACTTTGGCCAGAGTGGAACGTTGACCACGAACGACTACATCGACTCTGCAACGTTCACGCTCGGCACGCCACTCACCCTCAGCTTCTGGTGATTGCGCCTCGCGCGCGAGTCCTAGGGTGGGAGCGGCGCTGAAGCTGTTCTCGGTGCAGGATTATGCTGCAGCGGCCGCCAGTCATGTGGACACGCATCGTAGACTTTGGCTCCGGAGCTCCGCAAGGTAAACGGTTAATTGTCTATTTTATGTGCCAATTGAATGTTATCGATGCATGCTGTTTACGTTAACGGGCAGACAATTTCGTTGTGACGTATTGTCCCGATGGCGGCTCTTTCACAGACGGAACTACAGGAACCACTCAAATTTGCTCGGTCCGGCGTTTCTTAATATTTGCTTCTCGAAATTAAAGTCTTGCTGCTTTTCGTAACCTTTGCTTGCCTGCCAGGCGTCCGCAGGAAAGACTAGCCTTTTTATGAACCTTTACACAGGGGAAATCGTAACAGTTTCTATTGTTTTGTTTCAGGGTACGCTCATGCGCCGCAGCCATCTTAAATTCAATTCCCGTTGCTCATGTGCATGTGTTCCGTTCTTTTATCTGAAGGCGACAACGGAGTCCCCGTCGATGGGCGGTGGCATCACGTCACTATTACGATCGCGGATGATGCGATTACGACGTACCTGAACGGAACGCTGCGTCCCCACTCGAAAACAGGAACGAGCGTCGCAGGTGCAGCCGCTTTGTGGCCGAAATTGCAGCGTTCGAAGCACTGGATCGCTCGCGGACTCTGGGGCGAGACGGGCGCCGTAGCATCTGCCCTCTCTGGTTTGCTGCGAATTATCTAATCAATGCGACACATCTTGTTACTCAGCGCCGCTGCAGATTTCAGGATCTATTCCGCGGCCCTGGCGCAAGCCCAAGTTGCGGACGTCCTCGCGGGAAGTGCGACCGCCGCGCCACTCGAGCAGCGGCTGGCGTTTGACGGCTGCGGCACTGTGGTGCACGATTTAAGCAAATTGATACTAATCATGTGTTGTTGTTAATCGCTCGTTATATACAGGCGCTGGATTCAAGCGGCTGGAAGCGACATGCACAGCTCTACGGCGACGTCTCTTTACCGCGCAGCTGTCAAGCGCCTGGTTCGCAATCTTGTGCCCGCCCGTGACGCTTGTGTTAAAAGCTCAGATTTCCGGACAGCTTCTTCGGTCTTCTTCTGGGGAAGCGGGTGGAAAGGCTACGTTGCCGTCCCGACGTTCACGCTTGGCTCTCCCTTCAGCGTCTCTTTCTGGATCAATCCCCGCAAGTCTCAGACCGCATGGGCGTGCGTGCTTCCATCAACATCGAATAGCGATTATGCAAAGATTACCGACTACCTGAATCTGAATTCGAATGCATTTCCGCAGGCGTATCTTGGATTTCGAAAGCGCCGGCGGGTCTGGCCTGGACAGCATTGTCGTCGGGTTCCTGCCCAAGGGCGCCGTCGTGTCCGATCGGACCATCTCCAACGCGCAGATCACAGGCTCGGTGCGATGGCTTCGTGTCCTTGCAGCCGATTGGAGAATATCCTGCTAATGAGATCGTGCGGGCAGGCAAGGGACGGTGCATTGAGCCTAATTGTGCTCGCTCACAGCGGCAGCACCGCCGTCGTCCATCTCGAGGCGTTCGGAGGCGACAACGCCATTCCGGTAGAGAGCCTTCATGGTGTTTCTCCGGCCAGAGGCTCCACGCTGAGCTTTCGCACCCTGTAGATTGGAGAATACTCTCACGTCACTCTGGTCTTCACTGCTTCTGAAACGCTCACCTACCTGTAATCAATTCCCACTGTTTGTATGCTGCTGTGCGCTGATAGTTATCTGCGCTTTGTAGAAATGGTTCCGTTCGGCCTCACTCCAAGACTGGCAATGGGCTCGCGGGCGGCGCTGGGTCCATCCCGCAAGTTGCGCGCGAGAAGCACTACATTTCCAGAGGCCAGCAGGGCGAATCGGGCCTCGCCGACGGATACCTCTCCGGTTCGTCATCCTTCGTTGCTGTCGCCCCGCCCCGCGTCACGGGCTCCTCGCAGACTTCCGGGTGTACAGTAGCGCTCTGTCCGCATCGCAGGCAGTCGACGTGTTCCATGGCGGGCTAGCCGACGACGCGACGCTCCAACTCCGCTACGCGTTCGACGGCTGCAACCAGACGGTACGCGGCCGGTGTGCAGGTTTCTATCCCTGCGCATCTGAGTTCTGGACAGGCCGAAGACCTGTCAGCGAATGGGAGGTTCGGATCGATTGTCGGAGATGCAACTCAAGTCGGCGGGCAGTGCCAGTTAAATCTCGCGCCTCCTTCGACATGTGCGCTTCTGGGCGCTTTGCAATTTCCCGTCCGCTTTTGCGCGGCACCTTCAGTCCGCCGACGTGAGCGGCAGCCCTGGTCTTTGGAACCAAGGTTCTGCCAAGCAGCACAGTAGACCAGACTGAGCGGTTCCTTGTGTCGCCGTCGTTTGAGCTTGGCGCGCCGTTGACGATTGCGTTCTGGTTCAAGCGTTTCACTATTTACTGGCAATTTTGCAATAAAAATCATCAATGGATTCTTGTGCGCGCAGGCTACGCATCAGCAGAAGTCAAGCGAATCCGAACGCGCTCTTGCGTCTCGTTGATTTTGGCAGCGGAGTTGGATTGGACAACATCGTACGTCCCCTATTGCGCTAGCTGCAATGGCTGTCTGACGATGGCTGCGGCGGCAGATTCTGAGCTTCTGCGGTCCTCCGGGTGCAGTCCCTTCCGATGCGGACTGCGAGGTGCGAACTTGCATTGTTTTCTACCGACCGGAGACGCCATGTAATGATTGTACTATTAGTCCTCTAGCCTGCCTGCATATTAATATTGAAAGCGATCCATGGTCAAACTTGCATGTGGACTGATATCGTGCGCAGCCGCACAGGAACGCAGGCTACGAGACCCTTCTGCTCTCGATGTACGACGGGACCCAGCTGAAGCAGCGCGTGCCTCTCTTCCTCGCGGAGCACAGCATCCCCGCGGACGGCTCCTGGCACCACGTCGCGCTGGTTCTGACCCCGGACGCGTACTACACGTTCCTCGACGGCGTCCCCCGCCCCAGCGCACGGGCTTCGAGCTTCACGCCCGGGACGGGCACGGTTCCCAAGCGGACTCGGACCGTGCACTACGTCGGCGCCGGCTGGCCGGCCGGCTCGGGGCCGTACGCGTACGGCGTCGAGCTCGCCGACTTCCGGGTGTATTCCGTTGCGCTCTCGGCGGCCCAGGTTGCCGACGTGGCGCAAGGCAACGTGCCCCGGGACCGGCCCCCTCTCGAGTTGCACTACAAGTTCGACACGTGCGGAGGCACGGTGCGCTCGGGCGCCACTGGCGACATCCCTGACAATCGTCGAGCCGTCACTCACGTGATTGTTTCAGGCGGTGGACTACTCGGGCAAAGGACGGCCGGGAACGATGTACGGGGACCTCGGACCGTCTGTGCAGTGCCCCGTGCCAGCTGCAGGTACTATACACCTCACTCGCCTTGCTCTCGGGCTTCTATAGTCCTGAACTCTGGCAAGGGGTTTACTTTGGGACAAGCGATATGGGTAACGGAAGATACATCGAGGCTCCAGGCTTTCCGATGGGCACTCCTTTTAGTCTGGACCTGTGGTGCGATTTTTGTGGTGTGCTCGTGCATATGCTCACTAGCTCATCATCACAATGATCACGCAGGGTCAAAATTCCACGGCAAGCCCCTTTTGGAAGCTGGGACCAAATCATAGGTGCTTTTTCAATGCATTGCAGTCAATTGTCTAGTTAATTACACTTCGGGCTTTACCCGTCAGACATTGGAAACCCGTCGGGCACTGGCCATAACATTGTTCGTCAATATATATAATGCGCACGCTCGTCAAGGAATCTTATGCTGCTGTAGATAGTGACCTTTTGTCCGCCTGGAGGGGCGGGGTACTACGACAATTGCCACGTGCGCATGCGCAGGCGTAATTGCCTTCCACAAGCTGTCTGGCTCTGATCATGAGTCCGCCGAATTTTGCAGAGTAAATCCGGCGTTACAGGAATGGCATTGATGATAAATCTCTATACTTCTTCGATCTACTACGAGACAATTGCGTTTAGAGACGACTACAGCATCCCTAAAGACAACTGCTGGCATCACCTGGCTCTTGTTTTCACCGCATCCGAGATCCGCACCTATCGAAACGGGAGCCAGGTTCCGCACTTGAAGACCGGACAGGCCGGAGCTGGTGCCTCGATTTCGAATGTTGGCAGGTCCATCCTGCGCATAGGACGCAGTGTGTGGATGGCTCCGGGTAGCCCGTCGGACATTTTTTACTCTGGTGCATTCGCAAACTTTCGTCGCGTCCTTGACGCCACGTGAAAACCGAACGCTGGCAGGGTTCCGAATCCACTCCGCGGCGCTGACGGCCGCCCAAGTCATGGAATCCTTCATGGGCAGGCAGCCAGCTGTGCCCGTCGAGCTGCACTACAAGTTGGACAGCTGCGGCAGCACGGTGAGCGTAGCTTGGGCGAGCTTGCTGGGGTGCTCGGCTGATTTTTGCTTCCCGGCGCAGCTCGAAGGCGCCCTGTCCGGCAAGGACGTGCCCGACTCGAGCGGGCGGGGCCGCTCTGGCAAGCTTGTGGGCGACATCGTTATGGCCTGCCCCCTCCGGCCGCCGGCCTAGGTTCCTTCAGCCCCGATGTCGACCAAACGCGATTCGCTTTCCATTCACGCGGCCTCCAGGGCTTCGTTTCGGCACGGCTGGAGGGGCCGCTGCCCAGAGGTATTTAGACATGAGCGACTTCTTCGCGAGCCGAACTCTCGTGTACCCTCTCTCCTTTGAAGTGAGCCGCACTCATTTTGTGTTGAATTGTTTCTTTAGTTTTAACCCTTCTGTAGTCTTGGATCTATCCGAACGCTATGCCGGATTGGGCGACCCGCTGGTGGGACATAGGAACCAGCACAAGCAACTCCGTGGTCCGCTGGCCTTTCCCCCCTTCGCAGCGCATATATACACATAAACGCTGAATTCTTGAACTGCTGCAGTACTACTACCATTGCCCGTGCTACTACGACTGCGGATGTCCAGGCCGAGACGGATATGCCCTGAAACACAATACCATGCAGAATTCTGCCTTCGAACAGAGTTTTTCCGCCGCTACTGGAACTTCATACATCCCGGTGAGAAAATTTCCTCTTCCACTGGATTCTCATACACCTACAATGTGCTCCTTTGACGATGTGTGGTCGGGCAGCTCCGACGCTGGACACACCTCGTTGTCACGTACAGCGCACCGAGCGGCGGGCGTTCCACTGCACGAGCGTACAAGAACGGCTTACTCGTCGCTACGGGCTCCGCAGTGGCTTTGAATTCGATGCAGGGATCAATAGCCTACATCGGGCGCTCTGTATTTCCGGTAGGCCCTCAAAGGCCATCCGTAACCCCGTTTGCAGCGTGTTTCATTTTGAATGAACTGACAAAATCCGTTTTTACACAGAATGATCCATTTGTTGTAGACTCTACGATCGGTGGTGATTACTGCAATCAAAACTTTAATATGCAGACTTCCCTTTCACCCATGACAAGTACATTTGCGCAGCTTTCCGCGTGTACAGCTCGGAGCTCTCCGCAAGCCAAGTCCGTCTCGCGTACGCTAGCGCGAGCGCCCCGCTGGCTGGACCGGCGCCCCTCATCGTCGAGTACATGTTCTCCGACTGTCCGGTTCGATCCCAAATTTGCAAAGAATGAGGCTATATGAACAATGCGCTAAGTCTCACCACCGCTCAGATAAATCGAAATGTGCTCACCACGACCGGCGAGCTCCCTGCAGCCAAGCTCGTCGGAGATGCAGACGTAACCGCGCCGTGTTCGGATGCTAAACCCAAACCTGGGCCCATCAGCTTCCCAGCACCGCTCGTCCTGTCGGCGATTTCCACGGGCCCAATGATGGTACTTCTGACGGCAAACTTCACGGCTGGCGTGGGGATCGATACACTCAACGCGGCTTGCGGCGCGCCGGGCGCCCCGACGGGAGGCTACGTGGGGTCAGCTTCCGTGACTGACGCGGACGCGGCTGGTGCCGATGTGTCTGTCTCACTGGAGCTCCGCGGCGAATCGTACGTCGTCTCCTGCTCCGTGAAAGCACGGGGCCGCACAGGGGTATCCCTGCCGTCCACTGCCATCAACGCCACGGTTCTTCCGGTGCTTAAATGTTCATACCGTACGTTTTCTTCGGTTTCTGAATTGACTTGCTTTGGCGGACTGGTCAGTTCAAACCTGAGCTTCCTTCCACATGTGGGCTCTTGAGCATTTGCTATCCGCGCTTGCTCAAAATTTTAAAGTCAGCGCTTCTAACATGTGCCTCAGCGTTGGTCTTTGGAACCAAGGTCTTGCCAAGCAGCTCGATCGAACAAACCGAGCGCTTCCTGATAACACCTTCGATTGAGCTGGGCGCGCCGTTGACGATTGCGTTCTGGTTAACGCGTTTAAGTTTTGTTTTTATGGACGTCTTAGCAATGACACCAATTAACTGGCTTCGCGTGCACACAGGCTTCGCATCAACATGAGCCAGGCAAACCCAAATACTCTCTCGCGCCTCTTTGATTTCGGCAGCGGAGTTGGATCGGACAACATCGTATGTGCCCGATCGCGCTTTAAATTTGCTGGGATTGTTGTCTGACACTGTGCGCGGCGGAAGATTCTGAGCTTCTGCGGTCCCCGGGTGCAGTCCCTTCCGATGTGGACTGCGAGGTGCGAACTCGCATGCGCATTGTTTTCTACCCACCGAACACGCCATTTAATGATTGTTCTATTAGTCCTCTAGCCTGCCTGCATATTAATATTGAAAGCGATCCATGGTCAAACTTGCATGTGCACATGCAAGTAGACTGATATCGTGCGCAGCCTCACAGGAGGGCGGGCTACGAGACCCTTCTGCTCACGGTGTACGACGGGACCCAGCTGAAGCAGCGCGTGCCTCTGTTCCTCGCGGAGCACAGCATCCCAGCGGACGGCTCCTGGCACCACGTCGCGCTGGTTCTGGTTGTCGACGCGTACTACGCGTTCCTCGACGGCGTCCCCCGCCCTAGCGCACGGGCTTCGAGCTTCACGCCCGGGACGGGCACGGTTCCCAAGCGGACTCGGACCACTCACTACGTCGGCGCCGGCTGGCCGGCCGGCTCGGGGCCGTACGCGTACGGCGTCGAGCTCGCCGACTTCCGGGTGTACTCCGCGGCGCTCTCGGCGGCCCAGGTCGCCGACGTGGCGCAAGGCAACGTGCCCTGGGACCGGCCCCCTCTCGAGCTGCACTATAAATTCGACACGTGCGGTGGCAGGTGCGCTCGGGCGCCACTGGCGACATCCCTGACAATCGTCGAGCCGTCACTCACGTGATTGTTTCAGGCGGTGGACTACTCGGGCAAAGGACGGCCGGGAACGATGTACGGGGACCTCGGCCCGTCTGTGCAGTGCCCCGTGCCCGCCGCCGGTGCCCCCTTAACCGCTGCGGATGATGGCTTGGAGGACCCTGAATCCCGCGAAGGTGCATACTTCGGGACGAGCGAAATTGGAGGCAGCCCCTCTTCGAAGCACAGATACATTGAGGCTCCCAAATTCGCGCTGGGTACTCCATTTTCTCTCGACCTATGGTGCGATTCCGATCGCGAGTTGTTCTCTGGCACATCGCCGAGACGATTGCGCAGGGTCCGAATTCCAAGGCAGGCCCCAATAAGCAACTGGCAAAGTATAATCGGTGCTGTCTTCTGTCTAGCTATCTTAAGCTTCACGTCGCGATTGCCTATATTACGCTAGCTGTAGTCTAATTTCAACCATCATGATCAGATTTTGGCTGCGGCGCGGGTTGCCATAACATTGTACGCCAGATTTCAATCTGTAACTTTTAGTTGTGTCGTCGAAACCTGACGCGGTTGCAGGCGATTGGCTGGTGTGTGCCTGGAGGATTTACAGGCATATCCCAGTGCCATGTGTGTTTCTCGTTGCTATCTGTCGCTCATTCTATAGCTAAAGGTCGCGATCGCTGCTCGCAGAGCAAAGCAGGCGCAACAGGCTTGGCCATAGTGATCCACCTTTACCCAGAACCAACCAATCCCCCGTACTACGAAACTGTGTTTTTCCGAGACGACTACAGCATCCCCAAAGACAATCAGTGGCACCACCTGACTTTCGTATTCACGAACGCGGAATTCCGCACGTACCGCAACGGCAGCCTTCTGCCGCATATGAAAACGGGACAGGCTGGGGCCGCTGGAGCCTCGATTGCAAACATGGAAAGGTGCGCTTTAACTTTTGTTCTCCTCGAATTTGTATACTTTCATCCGCGCGCTTTTCTTTCCTACCCTTTCGATATCCTCGTTCGCCCCTCACCATAAGCTTTCAGGGCCCTTCAGTACATCGGGCGTAGCCATTGGGGAGCGCAGTCGCCATCTGACGTTTACTACTCTGGTGCGCTTTTCTACTCGTGTTCTTTCGACGCATTCAAATCTTAGATCTCTGGCAGGATTCCGAATCCACTCGGCGGCGCTGACGGCCGAGCAAGTCATGGAGGCCTTCATGGGCAGGCAGCCGGCTGCTCCCGTCGTGCTGCACTACAAGCTGGACAGCTGCGGGAGCACGGTGAGCTTGGTTTTGGGTGAGCTCCACGGGGTGCGGGCAATGTCGGCTTATTTCTGCTTCCGTACGCACGCGCACAGCTCGAAGGCACCCTGCCCGGCAAGGACGTGCCCGACTCGAGCGGGCGGGGCCTTTCCGGCAAGTTCGTCGGCGATATCGCTATGGCCTGCCCCCCTCCGGCCGCCGGCCTAGGTTCCTTCAGCCGCGATGTCAAACGCGGTTCGCTTTCCATTCACGCGGCCTCCAGGGCTGCGCTTCGGCACAGCGGGAGGGGCCGCGGCCCAGAGGTATCTCGACATGAGCGACTTCTTCGCGAGCCGAACTCTCGTGTACCCTCTCTCCATCGAAGTGATTTACATTCGTTTCCTGTGTTTTGTATTCCTCCTCTCATTATCTTCCAGTCTTGGATCTATCCAAACGATATGCCGGCTTTCGCAAGCCGCTGGGTGGAGTACGGGACCGGCTTGAGCAATACCGTGGTCCGCCTAAGTTCTAGCCTTTCAAATTCGCTTTGCGTCTTTATTCGCTCAGCTAACATTCTTGCAATGTTGCAGTGGTTTTTCAACTGCCCGTGCTCCAACGCGGGCTGCGGGTGCCAAGGCAAAGACGGATACTTGCTACTTCAAAATAGCCAGCAGAGCTCGGTCTACGAAGAGGGACTTCGTGCCGCTATGGGGACGTCGTTTGTCCCGGTCCGATTGATTCGTTACTTCAGAGCTTTCGAATGTGTTTCTGACGTCTTTGCATCCGATCCGCCGTAAAGCTCCAGCGCTGGACGCACCTCGTCGTCACGTACAGCGCCCCCAGTGGCGGGCAGTCCACTGCGAAGGCGTACAAGAACGGTTTGCTGGTTTCGACGCGATCCGTCCGAGAGCTGCAGTCGATTCCGCGACCAATGGTGTACATTGGGCGTTCTTTAAACCAGGTGAGGCGACTTCAGCGAATTCAACGATTGTGGTGTTTAGTATTATGCAGGGTGATCCTTATGTTGTGGACGCAACCATTGGCGGTGCGTTTGCCAACCAGGGAAAGCTCCAGCTCGTGTCCGTGACGCGTGCATTTGCGCAGCCTTCCGCGTCTACAGCTCGGAGCTCTCCGCGAGCCAAGTCCGTCTTGCGTACGCTAGCGCGAGCACACCGCTGGCCGGGCCAGCGCCCCTCATCGCCGAGTACATTTTCTCTGACTGTCCGGTTCGAAAGCGAATACGCAAAACTTCAGGCCGTGTGATCGTTGCCCAAAGTCTCACAGCCACTCAGATTAATCGAACAGTGCTCACGACGTCCGGCGAGCTTCCTGCGGCCACAATCGTTGGAGATGCAAATCTTATCTCGTGTCTCAGCGTCCTCCCAGCACCGCTCGTCCTGTCGGCGATTTCCACGGGCCCGATGACGGTTCTTCTAACGGCAAACTTCACGGCTGGCGTGGGGATCGCCACTCTCGACGCGGCGTGCGACGCGCCGGGCGCCCCGACGGGAGGCTACGCGGGGTCAGCTTCTGTGACCGACGCGGACGCGGCTGGCGCCGCTGTGTCCGTCTCGGTGGAGCTCTCGTACGGCGGATCGTACGTCGTTTCCTGCTCCGTGAAAGCGCGAGGCCACAGTGGCGGGGTGTCCCCCCCGTCAGCCGCCGTCAACGCCACGGTTCCCCCGGTGCTCAACAGTTCTTCAAGTCGTGCAAGTTCCAACAAGTCCTGACTGCATTTACATTCAGGGCAACTCCATCGCAGCACAGAATGCGCTTCTTCCCTCGGGGAATACGGGCGCGAGCAACGCCTTTTCTCGCGTTGGTACGCAGTGCTGCCAGAGTGTGACGTAGTGCCTCTGCAGTAGTACAATTTGTGAGATCTTTTGCAGGGAACGCCGTCGATCCGCAGGAGAGCGTTCGAATCGTGTTCGCTGCTCCGCTTGCGAACTACCTCGTTGGCCAGAGGCCCGCATCTCACCGCCTCGGATTTATCACGCGCACCACGTCGGAATTCTCGTACTGCGACTTCGATCTCGACAGCAACCGCTGCTCTTTCGTTCAACGGCTTGCCGATGTGTGCCCTCGAACTTTGAAGTGTCTCTAAGGCTGTGTGCTGTCGTAGCTCTAATCCCTTTCCTTGATTTATAATTAGATGCTGGGCGATGCCGAGCCCACCGATTTCGCATATTCGTCCATGACTCCGGTAACGACATCGCTTTGGTAGGAATTTCGAATTTCGCGTAATCTTGCATCTCAGTGGCCGGCCAAGGACTGCGATGCCCGCTTCGCCCTGCAAACCTCACGGCATTCCAGGCACGACATAAATTTCATCAGAGGAGCTATAACCGGTTGTCAAGTCGCTTATCCGCTAGCAGAGTAACTGGCCCTGGACGTCTCAAGCCTACAAGAACGCAAGCGATCTCGTCGGCTCGACCGTCGCGGCCGTCTTGCGCCCTCCCTCCGACTGCGCTGGCTTCGGCTGCTATTCGCATGCTGCACAACGGTGGGCGGCCTACGCGTTCGGCGGCTGCGCGCCGGCCCCCTACGGGCCCATTCGGAGCTGGCCGGCGGGCCTGTGCTCGGGCGCCAGACCCTACGACTTCATGAGCGCGGCCGCCGCGTGGACTCACGACTTCCGCCATTTCTACGCCGCCTACGAGCGAACTTTCTACGAAGCGGTGCGTGCATTTCATACGGCTGATCGCGTCGATCGAGCCTGTCCGTACATTCGCTGAGCCCCTCTGAAGGTTTCGGGCCTTGCTTCCGCGAGCCCCACGGAAGAGTGCTCAGCGTTTTTCAATCACTGCTCAAGTGTTGCATCTTAATTCGATGCAGGTACAACTGGGCTGGAATGCTTGGGAATATGAACCTATTCTCCATTTCGGTAAGGCGTAATGGATTTCGAAGCGTTCATGTTCGGAGAAATCTCATTTGTTTAATTCTCAGCCGACGGGAAGCAATGCGAACATCACTGAGCACCGCTCTCGCCACTTCCGCCTCCAGCCCGAGCTCTTTGGCTTCGCGTGGGCCACTCCAGGCGCAGAGACTTCGTCTTCAGTGGCCTTCGGAAGCCACTTCTTCTACGGTGCGCTCCCTTTGAATCCGGGTTTTACATTTCCTGTTCATTTGAACACTACTTATGACTGAGAGCAGGCGCCACAAACTGCCTGGACTTCTACGATGCCGAACCGTCCGGCCGAACGTTCGAGGGCAATGAGACGGCGAGCGACATCAGGCGGGCGTATCCCGACTTGACACCGTTCGACGCGCTCCTCTTGCAGGAGTTGCGGGTGAGGCTTTGTTGCACGATGCTCAGTGTCGTTCTGCGCTGACTTTTGCTTCAGTTATTCCAATTCTGGCAGCGCGGGGTTGCTTTCTTCTCTTCCTTTGCCGCGCTCCGGAACAGCGGCGGACCCTCTGTCGTGCCGCTCCTCAAAGTCTGCTCGCTGCCGCTGGGCGTCGCTCTGCTCAAGTTCGACCTGGCGGCAATCGCGCCCGCCGGCTTCACCACCTCCGCCGAGTCGGTCTATAAGAGCGTCCCGTGCGTCTTTTGTATCCGCTCGCTCTCACTCAGTCGCCATCCGATTGATCGCCTGCGTCAGGTGGCCGGAAGAGAACAGCGCCTTCTTTGCCGACTCGTTCCCTGTGGGGCCTCTGTGCAGGCTGTGCACGCCGACGGGCGCATTGCCGACGGAGGACCGATTCTGTACCACGCCATCGTTCGGTGCGCCTCGACGATATGCGCAACCACCTTGCCCGCCTTCGGTATTCAACTCGCCTCAGGATTCCGTTCTTCCCCAACGCATCGGTCGCTGGGGCATGCCCCGTTTTGCTTGTGTCGGGCATCTGCAGAGCGCGCGCTGTCGCACACGTGATTGCCATGTTCACGTGGGAAGTCGACCCGTCACGCTTTGTGAATGCACCCGTCGGCGTGCGGAGCTTCAACCCCTCTTTCCCTGCTCCGTCCACGTACCGCACGGCCGTCTTCACGCACACGGCGCCGCGGGTCCTCCGCTCCGAGCAGCTCGCGCTCGCAGACCACTGGATTGTGCTCATTTGCTTAAGAATTTGCGAGGGGAGAATCATGCTTTGACCTTGCGAGCAGGTTCAAAACGAGCGCCCGCTCCACGCTGGATACGGCCACGGGTATCTCGAGGGCCGCTGGGTCGACCCGCCCAATTCGAAGTACAGCTTCTGGGTCACCGGCGACCGCGTCACTCGCGTCCGCAAGGCGAACGCCTTCCAGAGCGGGATGGCCGGCCCGGCAGCCAACATCGACGGCAGCATTCGAATTTATAAGACCGCGGACTGGCGCGGCACGAGGCAGGAGTGGACTTCGGTATGCGTGCCGCCCGGTCGCTGAGCTTTGCATGCTGTCAGCAGATGAGCTGAAATACACAACCTTGCAGGTGGCTACTGCTGTATACAAGGACGGCAACCTGTAGTGCGTGTTTCGCCGGTTGCTTGCTTCGCGACTCGTCACATCTAAGAATCTTTTCGCTGCAGCGTTGTGCAGGAGGTTCACACGCAGGCGAATACGCGTGTCTTTACGTTCGCGTCGGACCGCGAGACGCGCCCGCAATACGTGCACAGCCGCCGAATGAAGAGGGCTACTGAGCGAGCCCCGGGCTCGCGGCTCATCCGCCTTGAGAACGTGGACGCCAGTGGACCATTCAGCAATGCGACTGTGAAAGTGAACACGATCGTATCAAACTTCCCGGTTCGCGGCATCTCCCTGTCTCGATCGATTGCGACTGACGTGTCATTCAGGCGAACGTATTGTACGCAACAGTTGTCGACGACTACTCCAGCGGTCGGATGTTCGAGAACGACCCAAGCATCCCTTTCTCCGAACTCCCTTGGGTGCGGCCTATGATCAGTGTTCACACAACATTTTCGCAAATTATCAAAGACTGATTCGGTGGTCAGGTGGTTTTCGTCGTTTCCGAGCCGGCGTACGTTATTAAGCTGCACTCGCGATGCAAACCAGGAACCAGGTGGAACTGGGAGGTGAGGGATTGGCCGCGGCATAGGGCTGGCTCAGATCGCCTAATTTTTCCCCAGGCTGCACTCTTCAACCGCTCTGTCGCTATCGCCGATCTCTGCGTCGACTTGCCTGCCGGTGCTCTAGTTAGACGAAAATGGCCCTTGCGTTGCCTTGCGTGCTGGCTGACTCAGGTTTTGTTCGCCAGGGCGCTACTCGCCGCGAGAAGGCCTTTTACTCGACGAAGATGCCGAACTGTGCGCGCCAACTCCTGCCCTTCGACTGTGACTGGCTCGTCGGCCGCGCTCTGATTCAGCTTTCCGCGACAGCTGCCCGAGCGGCACATTCAGCGGTGCGGGGGCCACGGAATGCACCACGTGCAGCGCTGGAACGTCTTCGGACCTCGGCGCTTCGGCTTGCTACGGTGCCTGCGCCTGCGTGGCCACCGGCACGGCTGCCAGGTCGCTCGCCCGCTTCCGCCGCCGCGAAGCCGCCGCCCTCTGCACGTTCGTCGTCGCCGGTGACCAGCTGTTGAACTGCGCAAGCGAAAAGCGGGCACAGAGCCCTTGGAAAGAAGTGCGCAACGCGGACGTAGGCCAAACCGCGAGCTTCCAGGGCTCTTTCCGCAGAAGATCAAGAAGCCGACGACCCGTATCGGTGGCCTTGACGTTGTTGCGGTGACTCGGCGACCAGGCAGTGAGCCTTGCGCCCAGTTCGTCGAAGAGACCTCGGTGCGCGGCTTAGAGCGCAGCCAAAGGGGACGAGGCGCTGCCCGAGACGCACCAGACTGCTCAAGAGATGAAAGAAAGAGCACATGCTGACCCGGGCCGCGCTCCGGAGCGTACGGCGACGTTCCTCTCTGCGCGGGCGGCTGAGCGCTGAACTGCGCGTGCTTGGCGCGGACGACGACGATGTGCCGGCTCAAGAGCTGCTGCAGGAGCGTAGACGAGCGCTCTGCGAGCGGCATCGTGCCCGATGCCAATCTGAGTATGTATCCCCCCAACGGTCCCACCCCCCAACGTTAACGGTCCTGTGGGATCGGAAGCTGGAGCGTGCGGACCTCGGACTTGCGCGCAAATCAAGTCTTCAACATGCGCGAGGGCTGTATCAATGCCGTGCGGGCCCCCTGCTTGCACTTTTGCCTAGGTTGGCTGGTGCTCATTGCCATTGAGGCCGTACCCCGGGCTCCCGGCGCTCTCGGCCCAGGCCGCTGCGAGGGCCTCCGCGACGCGCGCGATCGCTTCAGAAGGTCTACGCGCGACGCTCGCTCGCGCGTGGAGCTCCCCCGCAAGCTTCCCGCAGGGGGTACTTCCGCACGCGCAAGATCCTTTTTTCACAGCGATCGCCGTCATCGCGTCCGCTCGAACTCGGTTCATGTCGGCGATTGCCTGCGCGTACCCGGTACTCGGCCAAGCAATCGCCCCGGCGATGAGAAGGCTCAGTGACTTCAAGGCTTGGACGTAGACGTCGGTCCCGTCGTCGGACGCCGGACGCGGCCGGGACGCCGGCGCCGGCGGACGGCCGGGGCCGCGGCGGGGCGGCGGGGCCGGCCGGCGGGGCCCGGCCGCCCGGCCCGCCCGGCCCGCCCGGGCCGTCCGAGTCCGACGGTCGGTCCGACGGCGCCGGCGCCGCCGGCCGCGGCACTGCGCACTGCGCATGTACCGTAGACGACTTAAATACCGCGCCACATATTACCGCGTTCTAAAAGTTTTGCGCCGGTAGGCGCTTTAGCGCGGTACCGAATTAGCGCGTTTTCATCAAATTGGGGTACGGCCCATACAAAACTGCTAGCAAATCTAAGCGAAAGACTATTACTGCGCTACCAAATTACCGCGTTATAAAAATTTTGAGCGCGGTAATTTGGCAGCGCGGTATTTAAGTCAGCGCGGTAATTAAGTCGTCTACGGTACTGCGCAGCGGCGGCGGCGCCCGGCGCGGCGGGCCGGCGGCGCCGGCAGTGCCCGGCACTGCCCGGCAGGCCGCGCCGGCGGCGCCGCCGCGGCCCGGGGCCGGCCCCGAAGGGCCGGCGACGTCGACCGTCGGACGTGCTTTTGTGCAATTTTTGGCAAGGGCCGGCGAGCCTCGGAGTCGGCGGCGACGGCGCGTGCTTTAATTTTGTACATGTGCTTTGCGAGTCGTTTTTTGCCCACATGGCAAGTTAAGGCCCTAGGGCCCCGGTCCCGAGTCCCGACTAGGGCTGGGCACAGTGGCGCCAGTGGCCAGTGGGACCCCGCCACTGGACTGACTCAGTGGCACTTTTTGCCACTACATACAACATGCTAGTGGCATACAAACGACGGAAAATCGCGGGGTGGGGTAGGCTCTTGTCGTCAGATCGACCCGATCCAAGGTTGATGTGCGGATTTCCGCTTTTTCGAGCCGATCTTCTCCATTTTCGGTGCGGTTTTCGCATCGGCGGAGTCGAAAACCCTTCAAGGCTCATTAGTTACAGAAGGGTCATGCTTGCACTTTAATTTCCGCGGTGAAGGCGCGAAGCGCCTGCAGCTGGAAGGGAGGGCGCGATTCGCCGCGCGAAGCGCCTGGAAGCTCGGCGCTTTTTCGCTTAGTTTAGGTCGATTTTTTTGCTTCAGGATCACAGGTACCCCCCTCCCACTGGCGCCACTGAGAGTGGGGTCGGACCCCCACTACGCCCACCCCTAGTCCCGACTCCCCGGCGGGCCCGGCCCCGCAGGCTCCGCAGCCCTGGGGGCCTGGGGCGCCGGCCGGCCGCCGGGGCCACCCGGGCCAGTGATGTTATTCCGAAGTTCCGAATTAACCGAAAAACGACCCTTCGAAGTTCGAAGGGCACATCTGGGCCGTGATCTGGCCCGGGTGGCCCCGGGTCACAGGGCCGGCCCGGCCGGGTGGCCTCTTCCGAGTTCCAATTTAAGCCCTTCGAATGGCAGTCCGATATCGATAGTCAATTTTCGGATCAGCAGTCTCTCTGCTCGAGCAGCCTGGCAGACGCTGCGCACTCTTATTTTCGTCGTGTCCTCATTTAGAATTGCCACCAACACAGTAGTTTAGTGAGTAGTGTTGGTGCAGCCCTTGTGCTGCTAGGGCCGACGTCGGCGTGTAGTTCGGCCGACGGGGGCCTCCGCCCCTACGTTCGCTCGGCGGACGTCCTCGCGGCGCTCGTCGCGGCGGCCGTCCACGACCTCGACGTGCGTACCCCCCGACATCTCGCCCCCCTCCAGCCCTCTCAGCCCCCCCGGGCAGCACACGGGGTGGACGAACGGGTTCGAGGTGGCGACGGGGAGCGAGCTCGCGCTCCTCTAGATCTACAACGACCAGTCCGTCCTCGTGCGACCCCTCCCCCCCCCCTCCCCTCCCCCCCCCCCTGAGCCGGCCTTGTCCGCAGGAGCACAGCGCGCTGACGCGGACCTTCGCGATGCTGCGGGACCCCGACTGCGACTTCCTCGCCTCCTGCACGAGGGAGCAGGTACCCGGGCCGGCCCCGCCCCGCCGGGCCGCCCCCTCCCGCCTGACGGGGGGCGCGCAGCGGGCCGAGTTCCGGCGCTCCGTCATCGCCCTCGTCCTCGCCACAGACATGAGCGTGCGCCCGCCCTCGCGCCCTCTACCCCGGCCGGGCCCGACCCGCGGGCGGGTAGCGGCACCTGGAGACGGTAAGCGCGTGGAAGGCCCTCCTCGTGACGGAGACCCTCGAGGCCGCCGGGGTACGCCCCTTCCTCGGCGTGCCCCCCCTCGCCTCAGATTGCGCGGCCGGCAGGCGGATGTGGAGGCGGAGGGGATGAGGGGAGGGCGACGAGGGGAGGAGGCGGACGACGAGGGGAGGGGACGGGCCGACTCGGAGGGCCCGCCGACGATGCGCGCTCCGTCGCCAACGGCCGCAGCGGCCGCAGCAGCGCCCGCGGCAACTCCTTCAAGCATCGCCGCAGCGGTTCCACCCCCCCTCTCGAATTTTCCCCGCGCAGGTCGCGGACATCGCGAACGGGGTAGGCCCTTCGCGACGCACGAGCGCTGGGCCCGCCGCATCGTCGAGGAGTTCGGGGCCCAGGGCGGTCCGCGTACCTCCCCCCCAACCTCTTCCCCCCCCCCCCCCCCCCCCCCGTCTGAGCCCGTTGCTCAGACGAGGAGCGGCGGCTCGGGCTGCCCGTCTCGCCCCTCTGCGACCGCTCCGAGTCCCTCGCCCGCGCCCAGGAGGTCGGCTCAGATTCGTCTGATCCGATCCGATCCGATCCGATCTGATCTGATTTGATCGCAGGGCTTCCTGACGTTCCTGGCGGTGCCGCTGTACGTGGCGTGGTGCGCGCGCTTCCCGGGGCGGCGGCCCTCCTGGAGCACGCGGAGCGGCACCTCGCGCACTGGTCGGCCCTCGCCGCCGCCGAGCGCGACGCCGCCGCCGGCGCCGAGCGCCTCGCCGAGGCCGCCGCGCCCTAGGCCGGGGCGCCGCCCCGCCCGGGCCCCCTCCCCTCCGCTTCTTCTCGAGCTCAGGTCCTTGCGATCGCCGCGGCGCCGAGCATCAGAGTTAGAAATCATTGCTTCCGGGCCTCGTTTCTAGGCGAGCGTTCCTCTTCTTCGGCAAGTCGAGTAGTGCACGTTCCCCTTCTCGGAGGCACTTGTTGCGCGTCCGTAGTATTGCACATCAGAAGTATCGGTAAAGATTTAGGAATTGTAAGTAATTCATTATTTGCAGCTGCCGCAGTGTTGTGGGCGGATCCGGGGCCTCGCGATTGGAGGGCGATTAATTTTGCGAAGTCGGCCGGCGGTCTCTGGTTAAGAAACGTTCCATGGCCATATGCATGGCTAGGGGCGTCATTATTGTGCGCGAAGCAGCATCTCCGGATCCGAGGCTCATTATCCTAAGGTACACGTGAACTAAACTCGAAACGAACGCGTTGACGCTGCCTGCAGATGCATCCTCTTCTTTTTTGGAATCCATCCTAAACGAATCGTCCGCTACACCAATTGTCGTGCTTGTACTCCACACGCACATGCTATATCCCAATCCTTGGCGTAACGTTCGAACTAATTGTAACATTATGCATATGCATATATCGCTATCTATCTAAACCTGCATGCAACGCTACATTCAGAGGTGGATGGCGGCCGCAGCGGCTGAGCCATCGTCGCCCTTGGGGGGTGCCCTGCTTGCTCCTGCATTCGCCTGCTGCGGGGCGCCCGCGCCGGCAATAGCGCTCGAGCTGGAGCTGCCGGCCCCGCTCGAGGTCGAGCCCGAGAGATCCATGAGCCGCACGGGGAGGTTGGGGATGGGGAGTGAGGCGCCCGCGAGGTTGTACGCGTAGCGGCTGCTGGGACCGGCTCCGCCGACGGCGGGGCGTGCCAATGTTGACGACGCCGTGGAAAGCGGGGATCCGAATCCGAAGGGCGGGAGGGTATGGGGCCGGGACGGGCGGCCGCTGGCGCTTACGCTCCGGTCCGGTACGGCCAACACGAAAGACGCCGGGGGCGACGGTCGCTGGCCATAGGCTGACTTGGATCTGGTGGCCTGGAGCTCTCGGGTGTCGTTTCCGTCATAGATGTCGATGAAAGCCTCGATTTGGCCGAAGCTGTTGCTTCGCCTCCGGTTCATCCGTGCGGATGCACGCTCGGTTTTCGTGGGCACCGCGGCGCTGGCACCGGTCGCATTCTTGTCGGCAATGGCCGCGTGCGGTTTAGCCGAGACAGCTGCGGGGACCGAGGCTGCAGCTTTGGATGCGCTGACTCGCTTGCGATCGATCCGTCGACGGAGTCGCCTCCTGCATCAACGTCGCGGCGTGGCTTCTGCGTTCCGCATCAGACTGGAGCTTTGAAGTGCGTCATTTGCATGCAATAAAAGGGATGCGCGGCGTTCGCTCGTCACCTTGAAGAAGTATCGCGCGGTGAGGAATGGGACAGCAATCTGGCCTCCGACCTGTCGCGAGCCGCTCTGTCAGCCGTGGACGAGCCGCGATCGCGAGATGGAAGACATCGCAGTTAAAACACGCGCGCACGGCGATGGCGGTCTGCGTGAGGGACGACAGGTCTGCCAGCATGTCGGCCACAGTGGCCTTCACCTTGCGGTACACCTGCGGCAGGGCGCGTCAGCACGAGTGACGCGCCGTCGAACCGCGAGCGGCTGAAGGCGATGCGCGCCATGACGTAAATGTTGTCGATGTTGAAGAGGACGCGGAAGGCGACCGACTCGCCGGTGCACTCCGGGTCGGAGAGCGGTTTCGTGAACGAGCAGAGAGTCTGGCAGGAGCAGGCCGGAACGACATGAGATAAATTCTGATGGGATTGAAGGGGCTGGAAATCAGGAGAGACGCACGAAGGATCCCGCGCCCTTCTCGGCGGCGCGGTTGTCGGCGGGGCGCAGGGCCGCGTCGTACCGCGGCGTCCCGTCGCGCTCGTCCTGTAAACGCGCGCGCCTCATCGTCAGATGCATGCGCGCAAACCGCGGCGCGGGTACAAGCTATCGCGACGTTCAGACCTCGAAGTGCAGCGGGAATAGAGACACGGGGACGGTGACCGGGAGCGTGCCGCGGAAGACGGAGAACTCGGCTTGCGAGGAGGGCACGATCACGCCCTCGATGGAGAGGTTCGACGGGACCTGCTTCGTGCATCAGGGAACGCAACAACCCAGCTTCATGCAAAGACGAACGTGGATGGCGTAGTTGATGGCGACCGCAAACGCGAGGCGCGATACTAGGCGGAAATCGATTGTCACGTTGCTGGCCGCCAGCAGGCGGCATTTCGAGCAGCGCCACGTCACTCTAAGCACACGCATGAGGAAACGCAGTATTGTTATACATGAACAGCTGTAAACGGACAAGCAAGTACGGCGAGCGGCGATGTAGCTCGTTTCAGCAACTGGCCCAGGCGAGCCATCGACGGGCCCGATGCCCGAAACGAACACGTCGACACCAGCGCGCCCGTCAAAGCGGGATAGCGATGCGTTGCCGGAGCTCTCTCCGGCTCGTTTCACGATCTGACAGGGACCTGCGCGAGCGCTCATGATTAGAAGCTCTGCGAATCCAATACAAGGCGAAGCATTCAAAAGCTCGAGAATCACCGGCAAATCCAGCGAAGGAGGCCGTGACGTTCAGAGGGCCGGCGATGCTCGCGGCCGACGGCGAGGACCCCGGCTGGAGCGTCTGGATGATGTTGAAATTCGCAATGTACTGGGCACAAATGCCGGGCGGTCAGAGCCCACGCATTGCAACATGGCGCAGCTCGAAGCTCACGAATTGCAGGAGAACGTAGCCGGCTGCGATGGCGGCGAGACCGATGCCGATCATCGTGAAGACAACGCCGTAGCGAGTCTTCTGGTTCTCCTCTTCGTCCTCCGCCGCTTCCTCTTCTTCCGTCTTGACAGATGCACTTGCAGGCACGCTCTTCGCGCCGCCTTTTACTTCCTCGCGCTTAGCCGCGATGAGATCTGTGTAAAGCCGATCGAGCTTGAGGATCTGTCGGCCGAGACGTTGGTGGCGGACTCGCGCTCGAGAGAAGGCACAAGCGTTAGCGTACGTGCTCGAATCGACGATTTTTGCGCTCTTTGCGCTCGAGCTTCCGCTCCGAAGGAGCAGCCAACGGAATCTATGCGGAGTGTAGGTTAATATTCAAGTAAAGCTTCGTACAACCAAACGCATCGAACGCACCTTCAAATACGAATAGAGGCAGATCCCAGCTAGGATCAACAAGACTCCAGTACATGCTACGAGCACCGCGAAAATCTGCACGCGGTACAACTTATCGATCCGCTTTTCGATTGAAGGCGGTTTGCAATTGCTCTGAGCTCCTCATGATCACCAGGTAAAGTCGCTGGGTTGCAACCTCCTCCGTTCGAATTTCCTGCGGCCGCGATAGCATTCGATTAACTGCATTCGACCGATTACACTTGCATTTGGGGCGCTCACCGGTCGGACGATGGTGGCAGAGTTTGTGTCGTATCTGCACGCGGAGAGAGGAATTTTAATCATCTAGGCCTGTAACACAAGGATTAATATTCGTTTTGTAAGGATGAGGTTTCGCACGTCACGTTCTCGCTTATGAATGTCATTTCGCTGTCCTCGCTTGTGATTCGCTTAATAAAGTCTCCAGCAGCCAACAGCCTTCTCGTGCCCATCAGGCCCGCCGCTGGGTCCCTCCTGGCTGCGCAAGCTCCGCTCCTGCTGTCTCGCGGCCGTCCGCGAGGGCTTCGGAGATGGTCTGCGATATGAGCTTCTTGAAATCGGAAATGTCGATCGGCTCCGACGTCGCGATCGGGCACAGCTGCGTCGACGAGCACGGCGTGCAGGTCGTGGACCCCGCGGCAGCCGCGAACGTGCCGGACGGGCTGCGCGATCGCGGGTTCTCTTGGCGACTAGAGTGTTCTGGAAAGCAAAGAACCGCACGGACCAGGGTTCGCAGTAGGCCAGCGTCGCGTTTCGGAAGGTGCCTTTCGCGCAGACCTGCCGTCGCTGCGTTGGCACCGGAGAAACGGATACGAGTGCAGCACCAGCGCACCTCGCAGAACGTCTGAGACTCGTCCGACTGAGGGAATAAATGACGCTCGTCAGTGCATCGAATGGGCAGACAGACTCTTAAAGAGGGAATGTGACCCACCACAGTGCCCTCCAAACTGCGCAAAGCAGCAGTTTGTAAGCGAAACGCGGTCGAAAGCAGAGCGGGCTCAAAACTCACCACGACATACATCCCGTGGAGCCCGCTTGCGAGATCGTGTTCACGGGGCACGGAAGGCAGACGTCGCTGTTCGCGGGCAGGTACATGGACGACGGGCACGGAATACAGCGCGTGCGGCTATCGTCCGAGATTGATCCGGCAGCACAGCGGGTGCAAGCGGCATCTGCGCCGCAGATTCAAGGTGGAGTCCAAGCAGCTTAACGGCGGATCGGAAGAGCGAACCGCCAGCGCGCGAGGTAGTCAGAGGGGGCACGACACGCAAACGCTCTTGCTGGGGTACGTTCCAGCCTCGCAATCTGGAATAGAAAGTTCGGATGTCGAGATCATTTCCAAGTGGGAAGAACTGTAAACAGCAGCTTCTCACCCCTGCAGTCCGCGCGGTCTTCGCGTGGCACCTTTCCCGACGGACTGCTCCCGATGTGAGCGAAATCGAGGTGGCCTCATCGAGAGCTTTCATTAAGTTCGTAAAAGCTCAATTAGACGCACCACTGCTCGCACTCGCCGTTGCCTGGGGCCCGCGAGACGGTTCCAGGGCCACAGGGAATGCACCCAGTGCTGTTGCTGTCTAACGGCCTGTAGAATCCCTGCAAAACGAAGTACGATGTTTCTTTTGCAGTCCTGTGCGCTGGATACTTTTGAGGTCGCACCAGCGCGCAGGGCTCGCAGACGCGGCGGTTCGCCGACGAAGTGTACCCCGCACCGCACGGGCTACACTCGAATGCCGTTCCCGGATCGGGCGCGATGAAGGTCTCGGGACACTTGAGCACGCCAAGTCAGTTTATGCCACTGGGAACTGAAATCGAGAGCGCTAGCGCTGCGCACTCGAAGGCAGGTCTGCATGCCCTCCGGCATGAATGTGCCTGGCGTGCACGGAATGCACTCGCTGGAATCTTCGGAGGCGTACGAGCCGGGCTCGCAGAGCCGACACGCCTGCGAGCCCGCTGGTGCCCAGGTCCCGATCCGGCACGGCAGGCAGATGTTCATGTTCCGAGGCTTGAACGTGCCCGCTTGGCACGGATTGCAGCGCGTGCTGCAGGCGGGAGCGCCGGTCACAAACGAGATTAGAAAGCAATCAATCTCTGCAGCTGCATACCGGTCGGCGTTGGAGATCTCGCCAGGGCCGCACGCCGTGCACGTGACGAGTCCTCGCTCCTCTGCGACTGTTCCCTCCTCGCAGAGCCGGCAGGTCCGCGTGCCGTTGGCCTCCACATAGCCAGCGGGGCACGGAACGCAGGTCACGCGATCTTCGGCGGACTGTGTCCCCGGAGGACTGCGATACAGGTTCAAAATATTGTTACACGCGAAGGCAAGGCAGGAGGAGAGGTTGCATGCAAACCACAGATCGCATTCGGCACGGCCAGGCGCGTTGGCGTAATATCCATTCGAACAAGAGAGGCAAGTGCTGCTGTTTGCAGACCTCGCTGTTCCGCTTGGGCACGGCGTGCACTCCTGGTGCGTCTCGTCCGCAACGGACCCGGGCTCGCTGTGCAAATGCGTTAACAAGAAACAGTGCGAAGCTTAATGAGACGAACAGTCTCTTGACTCACCATTCCTGACAGGAGACCATTCCCAGAAGAGGGGCGTACGTGTTTCCGATGCAGTCGCGGCAACGCCAGTCCCTCTCGTACGTGCCCCGCGGGCACGGGAGGCATGTCGCGAGGTCGTCGCTCGGGACGGTGCCCCTCGCGCAGACCGTGTAGTTCCTCGACGCGGCTGGGGCCACTGACCCACCGGCACTCGCTGGCACGCCACCATCGGGGCGTGCCTGAAGTATCCCGCCATGCACGCTGCATGCAATCCCCGTCAGTAAGCTCCCATCACCCGCGCAGAGTAAGCACTGCAGCAGCGCACGTGTGCAGCTCTGGCTGTCCGCCGCGGCCTCGTAGCCCTCCGGGCACGTCTCGCACGTGTCCTTCCCGGGATCGGACGTGATCGTATTCGGCGGGCAGGGCAGGCACTGGTCCTCGAGCTGGTAGCTCCCCGCGCGGCATTCCACACAGTCCGACCGGATCGTTGATGGCACTTTCCCGCTGCTGCACACTTCGTAGACCGCGGAGCCCTGCATAGCGGCGGCGCGAGCCGGAACGGGGGTGCATTGGGACATGTCCGCGGCGCGGTAGGTGCCAAATGGGCACGGCTCGCAGGACTGCTGGTCGGCTGAAGCAGCGTAGCCCGGCGCACATGGTGAGCACCAGGCTGCGCCAATGGTGCTCACGATGGAGTTCAGCGGGCACTGCAGGCAGCTGTCCTCGAGCTGGAACTGGCCTGCAGCACGCGTAAACAATAGCGGTTCCGTGTGTGAGGCAATAAAACAGCTGTCATCGCGCCTGCAGGGCACGGGACGCAGGTCGCCTTGATCCCATCCGGGACGTGCCCGCTTGCGCACGCGGTGTACGCCGACGACCCCTGCATGGCTGCGGCGCGCTTTGGGACGGGGTGCAGACGGTCATACTTGCGTTCCGCCAAGTCCCCACGGGGCACGGCTCGCAGGTCTGCGTGTCTGCCGAAGCGATCGTGCCTGGGCTGCAAGGGATGCAGACAAACGATCCGGGCGCCGATGCGATGTGGTTGATCGTGCAGGGCAGGCACTCATCGCCAACCTGCCGCAATCCTGTGCAAGGCGATTTTAACGGGACGTCTATTTGAGCCCAGTTCTTTCAACAGATTTGAAAAGTGCACCGGCGGGCAGGCTATGCAGGAAGCCTTGGTGCCATCAGGAACGAATCCGGGATCGCAGATAGTGTAGTTGGCAGAACCCTCGAGAGCCACCGCTCGCAAAGGTGCACGGTTGCAGACAGGCATTGAGCCATGCCGATAAGTGGCTGATTCGCATCGCGGCGTTGGAAAGGAAAACTTACGAATGCAGTCCAGCGCGCGAAACTCGCATGCGAGCCGGCACGCTCACCGACAGGGCATTTGAAGCACAGTCGCTGGTCCACTGATGCGTACTCGCCGTCCGGGCACGCCGTGCAATTAGTTGCGCCTTCGAATGCTGCGACTTCATTCTGTGCACACGGGATGCACTCGCCCGCCCCCTGAGACTCCGCGGTCCCGCCGCGGCAAGGCACGCACGCCTGCTCCGACGTCATTCCAGTGAAGCGGGCCTCTGGGAGGGGCAATGTACCAGACGATCCGGCGGCGACACAAAGCCAGGCTCACATTTTTTGCAGCCAGTGCCGTCAGGCGACGCATGGTCTGGGGTGATCACCGTGTATAAGAGAGCGTATCGGCGATATAGTCATGATGATAAGGGGTTCGAGACGAAATCTAGAAAAGCTGGATGGGATCGTGGAATACCATTCTCGCAAACGAGGCAGATGCGTGCATTGGCAGGCCTTCCATATCCAGGCCTGAGGAAACATGCTTTTTGGTGCATGAGCGGATAGCTTTGCCGAAGGCCTCTCACCTGCACCATGTGCACCCGTCATGCTTCTCGTTAGGAACCTGGCCCTGTAACAGAAGGCCTAAGTCATGTATCGAAAGCAATAATAGGAGTCGGATCTAAATCTGCATTGGCCGTGAAGCACTTGCGCGCTTGCGTACCGCTGGGCACTCTTTGCATTCTCCGAACTGCTTTTGTTCGGAGAAGAGCGCGGCGGGGCAACGTTTGCAAACACTACTCCGGTCGGGTTGGTAGTATCCTGGCGCGCTGTGCAAATCGACGCTTGAATAGTACACAGCCATGGAAATTGTGTACAGAGTTACGAACCATGCTGCACACTGCTGGTGCGTCGCATCCGCAACTGTTCCAGGCTCACTGTGCGCGTGAGACGCGTGAACAAAAGCTGCGAAACGTCACGTGATGCTTGTCAGCAGTGGGCGAACCAATCGATGCAGCTCGTCATCGTCAGGTTGGGCGCGATTGAATTGCCTGGAAGGATCAAGCATTTGCGAGTGTCAAGCAACATGCCATGATGGTGCGGATCCAGAAAACAAATTGAAAGAGCACGCGCCAATGCAGTCGCGGCAACGCCAGTCCCTCTCGTACGTGCCCGCGGGCACGGGAGGCATGTCGCGAGGTCGTCGCTCGGGACGGTGCCCTCGCGCAGACCGTGTAGTTCCTCGACGCGGCTGGGCCACTGACCCACCGGCACTCGCTGGCACGCCACCATCGGGGCGTGCCTGAAGTATCCCGCCATGCACGCTGCATGCAATCCCCGTCAGTAAGCTCCCATCACCCGCGCAGAGTAAGCACTGCAGCAGCGCACGTGTGCAGCTCTGGCTGTCCGCCGCGGCCTCGTAGCCCTCCGGGCACGTCTCGCACGTGTCCTTCCCGGGATCGGACGTGATCGTATTCGGCGGGCAGGGCAGGCACTGGTCCTCGAGCTGGTAGCTCCCCGCGCGGCATTCCACACAGTCCGACCGGATCGTTGATGGCACTTTCCCGCTGCTGCACACTTCGTAGACCGCGGAGCCCTGCATAGCGGCGGCGCGAGCCGGAACGGGGGTGCATTGGGACATGTCCGCAGCGCGGTAGGTGCCAAATGGGCACGGCTCGCAGGACTGCTGGTCGGCTGAAGCAGCGTAGCCCGGCGCACATGGTGAGCACCAGGCTGCGCCAATGGTGCTCACAATGGAGTTCAGCGGGCACTGCAGGCAGCTGTCCTCGAGCTGGAACTGGCCTGCAGCACGCATTACGACACGTTCGAGGGAGATCGATGTTGAAATGAACGAATGTCTGCTCGCCTGCCGGGCAAGGGACGCAGGTCGCCTTGGTCCCATCCGGGACGTGCCCGCTTGCGCACACGGTGTACGCCGACGACCCCTGCATGGCTGCGGCGCGCTTTGGGACGGGGTGCAGACGGTCATACTTGCGTTTCGCCACGTCCCATTGGGCACGGCTCGCAGGTCTGCGCGTCGGCTGAGGCGACGTAGCCTGCCGCGCACGGATTGCAATCGACTGTCCCAGCCGATGGAGCTATGGTATTCAACGGGCACGGGTAGCAGTCATCGCCGCTCTGGTAGGAGCCTGCGTACAGCCCATTGTTGTAAACAAACGTGCGTGCAAGGATTGCGTATTCGCTCACCGCCTCGGCATGGCGTGCACGTGGCTTTCGTGCCATCAGGAACAAAGCCAGGTAGGCAGGCCGTGAAGTTAGAAGAACCGACGAGTGCAACCGCCCGGAAGGGCACAGCCTCGCAATTCGCCATTGCCCATGTCGGTACGTGCCTGACAGAATCGCACAGGAAATTAATTACACGCATGCCGCAGTGCAATCCCAGATAACAACACGCTAACCAGCTGGGCAGTCGAAGCACAGTCGCTGGTCCGCTGATGCGTACTTTCCGTCCGGGCAAGCCGTGCAGTTTGAAGACGCCTCGAAAGGGGCGACCTCGTTCTGCGCGCACGGAAGGCACTCCCAGGGCGCCCGTATTCCGCAGTACCGCCACGGCATGGTAAACAGGCCTGCAGAAATATTCACGATGAGCGATAACTTCGGTTAGGGCAAATACTGGTTTCGAAAATGGGGAAAGCACCTTTCTATCAGGCTGTGAGACGTAGCCAGGCCGCACTTTTTGCAGCCCTTCCCATCCGGGGATGCGTAATCTATCAGAACAACCATACGTTAGAAGAAGACATGACTTCCATCATGCACATATAAGGCGCTAACCTTCATCGCACGACAAACAGACGGTCTCGTTCGGCGGAGCGCCGAAACCCGGGCGGCACCATGTGCATCCGTCTTGCTTGTCCGTCGTGACTTGTCCCTGCCCACGGGTGAGCGTTTTGATTTCTATGCAAGCAAAGAAATATGCGACTACCGGTGGGCAAGTATTGCAGGGACCAAAATGCTCCGCCTCAGCCCAAGTGCCGGGGGGACAAGCCTCGCACGGCTGAAGCTCCTCGGGCTGGTGTGCCCCCGCCGCACTGCGCGTGTACGGCCGTGAGTAGAGGCCATCGAACTTGAAGAAAGACTCACCATGGCGCGCAGTCGGTCAAGTCTGGCGTGGGGTACGACCCGTTCGAGCCTGGGATGCGTATGCACTAAGCCGCCAAGCGCAATCACATGATGTGCACATCAGAGAGAAGACGCACAGCTCGAGCACGAATCGAGCGCGCCGCCCATGCTGTACTTGTTCGACGAACACTGCACGCACGCGAGAGGCACTCTCTGGAGATATGTGCCGGGAAAGCTGAAGGACAAATGGCTGTCAGAATTACAGACAGGACCAGCAGTACATAATTTATAAAACACGAACCACGGCACACACTGGAACGTCCATTTGGCCTAATAGAGGATAGCGGATCAGTAAGACGAATTCATGAATGAGATGCCGATTCACATAAAACGTACAGAGGGGTGAAAAGATTCTCAGCGCAAGGCGTGCATGGGTCGCCCGCTTTCATTGCGAAAGTGTGCTGCGGGCAGTCTGCCGAGAGCGGTTGAGCGCAACAATCGGGATGCAAGTTCGATGCACTACTGGAGGCTGAGCACCGTAGCAAGCCGAAGCGCCGAGGTCGAAGACGTTCCAGCGCTGCACGTGGTGCATTCAGTGGCCCCGCCCCGCTGAATGTTCCACTCGGACAGCTGTCGCAGAAACCAGAATTAGCGCGAGGCTGAAGAGCGAGCCACAGTCTGGGCGGAGGAGTCGGCACGCACGGCTCGGCATCTTCGTCGAGTAAGAGGCCTTCTCGCGGCGAGTAGCGTCCTGAAGCAAGCAAAACCTGAGTCGCAGCGTGCAAGGCAAGACAAGGGCCATTTTAGTCAAACTAAAGCACCGGCAGGCAAGTCGACGCAGAGATCGGCGATAGCGACAGAGCGGTTGAAGAGGGCAGCCTGGCAGAGAATCAGGCAACCTGAGCCAGCCCTGTAGCACGGACAATCCCTCACCTCCCAGTTCCACCTGGTTCCAGGTTTGCAGCGCGAGTGCAGCTTAATAGCGCATGCCGGCTCAGAAATGATGAATACCACCTGGCCACCGAATCAGTCTTAATAATTCGCGAAAATGTTGTTGGAACACGGATCATAGGCCGCACCCAAGGGAGTTCAGAAAAAGGGACGCTTGGATCGTTCTCGAACATCAGGCCGCTGGAGTAGTCGTCGACAACTGTTGCGTACAACACGTTCGCCTGAATGAAACGTCAGTCGCGATCGAGGCGGGCCGGGGAGATGCCGCGAACCGGGAAGTTTGACACGATCGTGGTCACTTTCACATTTGTGTGAGTCGCATTGCTGAATGGCCCACTGGCGTCCACGTTCTCAAGGCGGATGAGCCGGGAGCCGGGAGCTCGCTCGGCGGCCCGCTTCATGCGGCGGCTGTGCACATATTGCGGCCGCGTCTTGCGGTCCGACGCGAACGTGAAGACACGCGTGTTCGCCTGCGTGTGAACCTCCTGCACAACGCTGCGGCGAAGAGCTCCTTAGATTTTACGAGTCGCAAAGCATGCAGCGGGCAGAACACGCACTACAAATTGCCGTCCTTGTATACAGCGGCCGCCACCTGCAAGGTTGTGTATTTCAGCTCATCGGCTGATCATGACAGCTTGCAAAGCACAGCGACAGGGCGACACGCATACCGAAGTCCACTCATGCCTTGTGCCACGCCAGTCCGCGGTCTTGTATATCTGAACACTGCCGTCGATGTTTGCTGCCGGGCCGGCCATCCCGCTCTGGAAGGCGTTCGCCTTGCGGACGCGAGTGACACGATCGCCGGTGACCAGAAGCTGTACTTTGAGTTGGGCGGGTCGACCCAGCGGCCCTCGAGATACCCGTGGCCGTATCCAGCATGAAGCGGGCGCTCGTTTTGAACCTGCTTGAGACGTTAATGAATGACCATACGCAAACACGTCTAAAGCAAGTGAGCACAATCCAGTGGTCTGCAAGCGCGAGCTGCTCGGAGCGGAGGACCCGCGGTGCCGTGTGCGTGAAGACGGCCGTGCGGTATGTGGACGGAGCAGGGAAGGAGGGTTGAAGCTCCGCACGCCGACGGGCGCATCTACAAAGCGTGACGGGTCGACTTCCCACGTGAACATTGCGATCACGTGTGCGACAGCGCGCGCTCCACAGATGCCCGACACGAGCAAAGCGGGGCATGTCCCAGCAACCGATGTGTTTGGGAAAAAGGAATCCTGGGGCGAGTTGAATACCGAAGGCGGGCGAGGTGGATGCGCATATCATCGAGGCGCACCGAACTATGGCGTGGTATAGGATTGGTCCTCCATCGGCGATGCGTCCGTCGGCGTGCATAGCCTGCACCGAGGCCCCACAGGGAACGAATCGGCAAAGAAGGCGCCGTTCTCCTGCGGCCATCTGATGCAGGTGGTCGATCGGATGGCGACTAAATGCGAGCAAGCGGATATTAAAGACGCACGGGACGCTCTTGTAGACCGACTCGGCGGAGGTGGTGAAGCCGGCGGGCGCGATTGCCGCCAGGTCGAACTTGAGCAGAGCGACGCCCAGCGGCAGCGAGCAGACTTTGAGGAGCGGCACGACAGAGGGTCTGCTGCTGTTTGGAGCACGGCAAAAGAAGCGAAGAAAGCGACCCCGCGCTGCCAGAACTGGAAGAACTGAAGAGACACTCAGTACAGAACGAGAAGGTCAAAGCATCAAAGAGCCGGGCCTCACCGCAGCTCCTGCAAAGGAGCGCGTCGAACGACGTCATGTCGGGATACGCCCGCCTGACGTCGCTTGCCGTCTCGTTGCCCTCAAACGTACGGCCGGACGGCTCGGCATCGTAGAAGTCGAGGCAGTTCGTGGCGCCTGCTCTCATGATCAGTGAATACGAGCGTCCACATGAAAAGGAAATGCAAAATTCAAACTCGAAGGGAACGCACCGTAAAAGAAATGGCTTCCAAAGGCCACTGCAGACGACGTCTCGGCGCCCGGAGTGGCCCACGCGAAGCCAAAGAGCTCGGGCTGGAGGCGGAAGTGGCGAGAGCGATGCTCGGTGATGTTTGCATTGCTTCCCGTCGGCTGAGA
The DNA here is from genome assembly GCA_004431415.1 of Cyanophora paradoxa. Lineage (NCBI taxonomy): Eukaryota > Glaucocystophyceae > Cyanophorales > Cyanophoraceae > Cyanophora > Cyanophora paradoxa. Next base: position 10,844 of record QPMI01000493.1, on the reverse strand, counting down.
ATTAAACAATTGAGATTTGTACGAATTCGTACGCTTTTAAAATCCATTGCTTCTTACCGAAATGGTGAAAAGGTTCATATTCCAAGCATTCCAGCCCAGTTGTACCTGCGTCGAATCAAGATGCAACAACAGAGCAGTGACTGAAAAACGCTGAGCACTCTTCCGTTGGGCTCGCGGAAGCGAGGCCCGAAACCTTTGGCGGGGCTCAGCAACGTACAGACAGGCTCCATCGACACAGGCTTAGCCGTATGAAGAGCACGCACTGCTTCGTAGAAAGTACGCTCGTAGGCGGCGTAGAAATGGCGGAAGTCGTGAGTCCACGCGGTGGCTGCGCCCATGAAGTCGTAGGGTCTGGCGCCCGAGCACAGGCCCGCCGGCCAGCTTCGAATGGGCCCGTACGGGGCCGTCGCGCAGCCACCGAACGCGTAGGTCGCCCACCGTTGCGCAGCGTGCGAGTAGCAGCCGAACCCAGCGCAGTCGGAGGGAGGGCGCAGAACGGCCGCAACGGTCGAGCCGACGAGATCGCTTGCGTTTGCGTAAGCTTGCAACGTCCAAGGCCAGTTGCTCTGCTAGCGGATAGGCGATTTGAAATCTGACCATAGCTAGCGCTTCTAAAATTTCATTCCGTGCCTGGAATGCCGTGAGGTTTGCAGGTGCGAAGCGAGCGTCGCAGTCCTTGGCCGGCCACTGAGACACAAGCTCACGCGGCGTTGGACAAGAGGAAATGCGCGAGTGCAGTTACCGGAGTCATGGATGAATACGCAAAATCAGTGGGCTCGGCATTGCCAGCAGCTGAAGCGAGCAAAGGGGTAAGCAGCACGCCAGTGATAGCTAGAAACACTTCAACTTTCGAGGGCGCACATCGGCGAGCCGTTGAACGAAGGAACAGCGGTTGCTGTCTAGATCGAAGTCGCAGTACGCGTATTCCGACGTGGTGCGCGTGATGAATCCGAGACGGTGAGACGCAGGCCTCTGGCCCACGAGATAGTTCGCGAGCGGAGCGGCGAAGACAATCCGAACGCTCTCCTGCGGATCGACCGCGTTCCCTGAGATCTCGATCGTCAATTGCAGGAGGAATTAATTTGCGTCTCGAAGTCAACGGATTGCCAAGCACCAACGCGAGAGAATGCGTTGCTTGCGCCGTATTCGCCGAGGGAAGAAGCGCATTTTGAGCCGTGATGGAGTTGCCCTGCACACGTATGCAGTCAGCAATTGAGCACGGCTCAAAGAGCTGTTGAGCGCATGCACCGGGGAACTGTGGCGTTGAAGACGGCGGACGGCAAGGACACACCACCGTGCGGCCTCGCGCTTTCACGGAGCAGGAAACGACGTACGATCCGCCGTACGAGAGCTCCACCGAAACGGAACGGCGGCACCAGTCGCGTCTGCGTCTGTCACAGAAGCGGACCCCGCGTAGCCTCCGTTGGGCGCCCGGCGCGTCGCACGCCGCGTCGAGAGTCGCGATCCCGACGCCAGCCGTGAAGTTCGCCGTCAGAAGTACCGTCATCGGCCCGTGGAAATCGCCGATAAAATGTGCGGTGCTGGAAGACCGATTGCTTCGGACCAGAATAGGCTTCGGAACACACGGCAGTGACGTTCGCATCTCCTACAACTTTGGCCGCAGGAAGCTCGCCGGTCGTGGTGAGCACTGTCCTGCTTATCTGAGCAGCAGTGAGACTTTGTGCCGCAATCGCATCGCCTAATCGATCAGCCTCTGGGTGTTTGCAAACGAACCGTAGAAGAACAGTTGGAGAACATGTACTCGACGATGAGGGGCGCCGGCCGGCTAGCGGGTGCTCGCGCTAGCGTACGCAAGACGGACTTGGCTCGCGGAGAGCTCCGAGCTGTACACCCGAAAGCTGCGAATAGGTACGCGTCACGGACACGAGCTGGAACTGTGTTTTATTGGCATATTCACCGCCGATGTTGCATCCTGAATGTAGGGATCTATATATTGCTGCGCAAAGATGGAGATTGGTCGCCGCAGCAATCATCATTGCCAACGGATTGTGAAAAACGACCTCACCGGGTAGCTATAGAAAGAACGCCCAACAAACGCCATGGATCTCTGAATAGATGCCAGAAGCGGTACAGACTGCGTAGCGACGAGCAAGCCGTTCTTGTACGCCGTGCAGTAGACTGCCGCCGCTCGAGCGCTGTACGTGACGACGAGGTGCGTCCAGCGCTGGAGCTGTACATATGCATGCCCGAGAAGGGGTGTCAAGAATGCTTGTTACTGACGTATCACGTATCGAGGGTCAAATCGTTCGGACCGGCACGAAAGACGTCCCGTAAGCGGCGCGGAGGCCTTGCACGGTACCGGCAGATGTGTGGATGTTCTGTATCACCAAGTATCCATCGCGGCCTTGGCACGAGCAGCTCGCGAGAGTGCACGGGCACATGTACCAATACTGCGTGTGTTGTGTATCAATTCACCGAAAAAGAGGGCCGAAAGCCTGCGCGGACCACCGAGTCGTATGGGTTACCCCCGACATGGAGTGGCTGCGTAAAATCGACCATCGGTTGACCCCGCCGGCATTGATTCTGGATATATCCAAGACTATAAAGCGTCAAAAGATGCAAATGCGATTTTCCGCCACTGAAACAGAATGACTCACTTCGATAGAGAAAGGATACACGAGTGTTCGGCTCGCGAAGAAATCGCTCATGTCCAGATACCTCTGGGCTGTGGCCCCTCCCGCTGTGCCGAAACGAATTCCTGGAGGCCGTACGAGAGTGAATGGAAACCGAATCGCGTTCGACATCGGGGCTGAATAAAGATACCCTCTGTAGGAGGGGGCAGGCCATAGCGATATCGCCGACGAACTTGCCGGAGCGGCCCCGGCCGCTCGAGTCGGGCACGTCCTTGCCGACAGGGTGCCTTCGAGCTGTGCGCGTGCACGGAAGCCGAAATAAGCCGACAATGCCCGCACCCGTGAAGCTCACCCAAACCGAGCGCACCGTGCTCCCGCAGCTGTCGAGCTTGTAGTGCAGCTCGACCGGAGCGGCCGGCTGCCTGCCCATGAAGGCCTCCATGGCTTGGTCGGCCGTCAGCGCCGCGGAATGGATTCGGAACCCTGCCAGCGATATAACATAATTATAAGAATGCTTGGAGGGAGCACGAATAGGAAGGCGCACCAGAGTAGTAAACGTCAGATGGGCTCTCCGTGTCTGGAAATGTCGGAAAACAATTAGCAATGATGGAAACATTGGCTCTGCGTCCCGTCCAGATGGCTCTGCGCACCAGAGGCTGCCTCCAATATACTGGAAGGGCCTGAAATCTATTGTTCACAGCGGCTCCAACAGACCAGCCTGACCGATCTCAAGTGTGGCACGAAGCTGCCATTGCGGTACGTGCGGAGTTCATTATCCGTGACAACGAACGTCAGTGGTGCCAGTATCCATCTTTGAGAAAGCGTGTTCGTCCTAAAGGCTATCGTCTCGTACAACAGAGATGTTGTGAACAGTCTATCGTCAGGCCATCCTGTCGTGCCTGGTGTGCTCTGCGAGCCGTGATCATGACCCTTTGCTATGGAACAGCGACATATAATAAAGCATCAAGCACATGGCACGTGGCTGTGCGTGCAGATGCTCCAGGCGGACACCAGTTCAGTACCTGCAACCGCATTAGTTCAATCACCGTACTACAACGCACCGGTGGAGCTCTGGCGAACAATGTTATTGCAATCCTTGCCGCAGCCAAATTCTTACACGTTTGACCGCATGCCCAAGTGAGGAATCGCAACGACAGAACAACTAGATATAAAGCGTACCATGATACGGTCCCAGTTCTTATTATGGCCTGCCGTGGAATTTTGACCCTGTCTAATCATCTCAGCAATGTGCTACAAAGCGAAGAGTGATAGGGCTCGCACCATAGGTCCAGGATAATGGAGCGCCCAGAGCAAAGCTGGGGCCTCAATGTATCTGTGCTTTGAAGAGGGATGCCTCCATTTCGCTTGTTCCGAAATAAGCGCCTGAGCAAAAATGAAAGGCCTCAAAAGCCACTCGAGGCAAGGATTGAAAGGCAGATGATGGAGAAGCACCGGCGGCGGGCACGGGGCACTGTACAGACGGGCCGAGGTCCCCGTACATCGTTCCCGGCCGTCCTTTGCCTGAGTAGTCCACCGCCTGGAGCGATCTCGTAAGTGATGCCTCGGCGCTTGTCAGGGCGACGACAGTGGCTCTCGCACGCACCGTGCCGCCGCACGTGTCGAATTTGTAGTGCAGCTCGAGAGGGGCCGGTCCCGGGCACGTTGCCTTGCGCCCGTCGGCGACCTGGCCGCCGAGAGCGCCGCAGAGTACACCCGGAAGTCCGCGAGCTCGACGCCGTACGCGAACGGCCCCGAGCCGGCCGGCCAGCCGGCGCCGACGTAGTGCGTGGTCCGGGTCCGCTTGGAACTGTGCCCGTCCGGGCGTGAAGCTCGAAGCCCGTGCGTTGGGCGGGGGACGCCGTCGAGGAACATGTAGTACGTGTCCGGGGTCAGAACCAGCGCGACGTGGTGCCAGGACCCGTCCGCGGGATGCTGTCGTTTGCAAGGAAGAGGGGAATTCGCTGCTTCAGCTGGGTCCCGTCGTACATCGAGAGCAGAAGGGTCTCGGAGCCCGCCTTCTGTGCGGCTGCGCAGTGCGCGCGATATCAGTCAACTTGCTTGTGCAAGCTTGACATGAAATCGCTATCATGGTAAAGTTAATGTCTAAACTGGCGCGTGTACATATGCGTTTGTAGAAAACAATGCGAGATTGCACTCGCAGTCCGAGTCCGAAGGGACTGCACCCGGGGACCGCAGAAGCTCAAGATCTCCGGTTCGCCACACGAGGCGAAAATCAATATTTTCGTCGCCACGGGCGCGATCGGGTACTCACAATGTTGTCCGACCCAACTCCGCTGCCGAAATCAAAGAGGCGCGAGAGAGCACTCGGATTCGCTTGGCTCACGTTGAAGCGTAGCCTGCACGCACACAAGAACCCATTGTACATAATAATTAATATAAATAACATTGCGAAGTTGCCAGTGGATAATAGAGGACTCGAACCAGAAGCAAACGTCAGCGGCCGCCCAGCTCAAACGAAGGCGCGACAAGGAACCGCTCATCTGCTCGACTGTGCTGCTGGGCAGGAGCTTGGCTCCAAAAACCAGGGCTGCCGCTCATGTTGGCGGAATGAAGGTGCCGCGCAAAAGCGGACGGGAAATTGCAAGCGCCCAGAAGCGCACATGTGGAAGGAGGCGCAAGATTTTGCTGGCACTGCCCGCCGATTTGAGTTGCGTCTCCGACAATAGATCCGGACCTCCCATTGCTGACAGGTCTTCGACCTGTCTCCAAGTAAGATGCGCAGGGATAGAACCTGTACAACGGCTCGTACCGTCTGATTGCAGCCGTCGAGGCGTAACGGAGTTGGAGCGTCGCGTCGTCGGCCACACGCCATGGTAACGTCGACTGCCTGCACTGCGGACAGAGCGTACTGTACACCCGAAGTCTGGAGGAGCCGAATACATACGCGTGAGGCGAGGCTAGGCGAGAGAGGAGCCCGCTGTGAGCTTGAACGGGTTACGCCCGAGTAGCCTTTCGCAGACGAACCGGAGAGTATCCGTCGGCGATGCCGATTCCCCTGCTGGCCCTGGAGATGTAGTGCTTCTCGCGCGCGACTTGCGGGATGGACCCGGCACCGCCCGCGAGCCTATTGCCAGTCTTGGAGTGAGGCCGGACGGAACCGTTCCTAAGGAACGCAGATTACTATAAGCGCACAGCAGCATACAAATGAAGGAATCGATTACAGGTAGGTGAGAGTTTCAGCAGCGGTGAAGACCAGAGTGACGTGAGAGTACTCCCCAATCTGCAGCGCGCGGGCGTTCAGAGTCGGCGGTCGTCCGAGGAACACATAAAGGCTATATACCGGGATGGCGTTGGCGCCCCGAACGCTCAAGATGGACGACAGCGCGCTGCCGCTGTGAGCGAGCACGATTAGGCTCAGCGCACCGTCCCTTGCCTGCCCGCGCGATTCATTAGCAGGATAGTTTCCAGTTGGGCTGCAAGAACACGAAACGATCCACCGAGCTGTGATTGCGCGTTGGCGATGGTCCGATCGGACACGACGGCGCCTTGGCAGGAACCGACGACAATGCTGTTTAAGCCAGACCCGCCGGAGCTTTCGAAGTCCAAGATGCGCCTGCGGAAATGCATTCGAATTCAGATTCAGGTAGTCGGTAATATTTGCAGAATCGCTGTTCGATGCTGAGGGAGCACGCACGCCCATGCGGTCTGAGACTTGCGGGGATTGACCCAGAACGAGACGCTGAAGGGAGAGCCAAGCGTGAACGTCGGGACGCAACGTAGCCTTTCACGCGCTTCCCAAAAGAAGACCGAAAAAGCTGCCCACAACTTTGAGCGGCGCGAAACGAGAGTCGACGCGTACGATGGAACACGAACAGGGGCCGGACAGCTTCGCGGCAAAGAGACGTCCCGTAGAGCTGTGCGTGTCGCTCCAACGCTCGAATCCAGCGCCTGAGAGTAATGAGCGATTTACGACACGCGAGTAGTTTCATTTGCATACACAGCGTAATCGCGCACCACATTGCCGCAGCCGTCAAACGCAGCCGCTGCTCGAGCGGCGCGGCGGTCGCACTTCCCGCGAGGACATCCGCAACTTGGGCTTGCGCCAGGGCGCGGAATAGATCCTGAAATCTGCAGCGGAGCTGAGTACCAAGATGGGCCGAATTCATCAGATAACTCGCAGCAAACCAAATAGGGCAGATGCTACGGCGCCCGTCTCGCCCCACAGTCCGCGAGCGATCCAGTGCTTCGAACGCTGCAACTTCGGCCACAAAGCGGCTGCACTGCAACGCTCGTCCCGTTTTCGATGAGGCCGCAGCGTTCCATTCAGGTACGTCGTAATCGCATCATCCGCAATCGTAAGCGCGACATGGTGCCACTGTCCATCGACGGGATCCGTTGTCGCCTTCGGATAAAAAACGGGGCACATGTAAATGAGCAAGGGAATTGAATATAAGATGGCTACGTCGTGTGAGCGTACCCTGGAACAAACAACGGAACAGTCACGCTTCCCCAGTGTAAAGGTTTATCAACAGGCTAGTCTTTCCTGCAGACGCTGGCAGCAAGCAAAGGTTACGAAAAGCAGCAAGACTTTCAGCTTGGGCAAGAAGCGAATATCAAGATGCACCGAGCAAGTTAGAGCGGATCTGTCGTTCCGTCTGTGAAGGAGCCGCCATCGGACAGTACACCACAACGAAATTGTCTGCCCGTTAACGTTAACAGCAGTTAATCAACTCTATAAACCGTTACCTTGCGGAGCTCCGGAGCCAAAGTCTACGATGCGCGTCCACATGACTGGCGGCCTCTGCAGCATAATCCTGCACCGAGAGCAGCTTCAGCGCGCTCCACTCAAATACTCACTCGCGAGGCGCAATCACCAGAAGCTGAGGGTGAATGGCGTGCCGAGCGTGAACGTCGCAGAATCGATGTAGTCATTCGTGGTCAACGTTCCGCTTTGCCCAAGATAAACGCATGTAGCAAGACGGTGATTCCGGGAGAGAGGGGTGGAAAGAGAGGGAGAAGAGTGGGGAAGGGGAGGGAAGGGGAGGAAAGGGAAACAATACATGGGGATGCGGGGGGGGGGGGGGCGGGTTGGAGGGGGAGGGGGAGGGAGAGGGGGGTTCGGTATGGATGTGGAAGCGGTGTGGGGTAGGGTGGGGGGGGGGGGGGGGGATTGGCGTGGAGGGAGGAAGGGGGAAAGAAGGCAGGAGGCCCGCTCTTGGGTGGGGGGGGGTTGGGGGGGGGGGGTAGGGGGGGAAGCATACGGCGGTGGGATACATACGGCGCTGAGGAGGAGGAGAGGCGGGAGGCCAGGCGAGAGGTGGGGCATGGAGGAGGGGAGGAGCGGGGGGGGGGGGGGGGGGGGGGGAGGGGCGCTAGATCCGACGGTCGACAGCCAAGGACAGCTGAAGCCTCTATGTGGCGATGGGCGGCCGCCGGGCCGCGGCCTAGGTATGGCTAGGTCAAAACGCACCTTGCGAGTGCGGGCCGCGCCGGAAGTGGCGAGGGGGCGCAGGAGGAGGACGATGAGGAGCAACGGGACGGGCGGCACCAACCGGAAGGCTCTAGAGACGCGTAAATGAGTTGGAGAGATCTCGAAACAAGCCCGGTCACGCACGTGTCAGATCTTCCGCATGCAGGCGGACAAGGAGATGGCTTAAGATTAAATGCGTCGAGCCGCGGCAGAGCTGAGACCGGGCCTCGTCCCTGCCACCCCGGGACGGCCACAGTTAGAGTCGACAGGGCGGGCAGTTTTGAGCGTACGCGTGCGCACGCGGCGTGTCACACTGTGCACATGTGCACGTGCATGCGCGTGCGGCCGCGGGCGCCGTGCCCGCGCGGCGAGCTCGCACGCGTACGGGTCCGCGCGTTCGAATTCGGTGCCTTCTGCATCCGCAGGCCGTAGGTCTAGGTCTGCGCATGCAGGCGCGGACGTTGCGCCGCCCGTCGCCCGCGGCCGCGGCTGCAGCTGCGGTCGAGAAGGCCGGCCGTGGGCCCGGAGCTGGAACATCGGCATGCGTACGTGATGAGAAGATCCGCTTCTATCTTACGCCTTGAGAATCTGAGGCGGCCTGGGGTCAGCGGGTGCGCTGGCGCGCCCGCAGCCCGGGGCCCGCCCTGGCGGGGCGCCGGCCCGGCGGCGCCTCCTGGGATCCTGCACGCGCACCTGCAGCTGCAGCTGCGCATGCGGGCCCGCCACGTGCACCTCGCAACGTTGACGCGTACGTTTCGCGCGATTGCGTTGCAGCCCTCATTGATATTGGCTGCAGGCGCGCGCTGCGAGCCTGCGGGGCCCCGGGCCCGGCGCGGCGTGCATGTACATGTGGCTCGCGACATTCAACCGTGCACGCGTACGGTGATCAAGCTTCTCCAACCTACTAGCACCAGTATGCCGCTTTCGCGAGTCGTTGCTCGACCTATATATATATATAGGCTATAGCTAGGCCTGCGCTTGAAGCCTTAAAGCTTGATCATCATCGGATCATCGATCATGAAGCTGCCTGCGGTACCGGTCGAAGACTTGATCATATGCATATGCACGAAGCTGCCTTCAAGGCTTGAAGTTCACGCTTGAACGTGACCGTCGGACGGTCCAACTTTGGCAAACTTTCGAGAGATCACAGATTCGCAGGCTGGAAGTACTAGTGCTTTCAAGTTTAGAACTTCGGAAGCTTCAGGTGAATCAGGTCATCGGCCCGGGATCATCGATATCATGGCATCGGCCTGCCGCAGTGCAGCTGGCGGATGCTCAGTGCTGCCAGGCTGCAGGTGCGGCGGCACTAGTACTAGTACTCATTGAGTCAGTGTGACTGCAGTCTAGGGCTGTGGTCGCTGGTGGTCGCTTCGCTCGCGAGGTTCCAGCGGCCGCTACGCTTGGCGTTTTCCGCCAGCGACACCTCCTCGCTCAGCTTTTTTTATGGCTGACAGGCGCCAAAAAAAGCTCCATCCCGCTTTTTTCTCATCTGAAGGTCGACGTAGGTCGGCGTAGCCGATCAATCTTGCTAAATTTCGACTGTTTTCGAGCATCCAGGCGCTCCGCTTCGCCCAACCTGCAGCTGGCCTCTATCTCGCAGAAATTGACAGATGGCTCGCGGAACTAAGCATTAAATCTGCATTTGCGTACGCGCGCATCTTAAAAGCTTGTACGAAATAAACTAAACGGAACAGATAGGTTTTCGGTTGGTTTTCAGCAGTTTTTCGACAGGTTTTGGCGGTACCCCCACCTCAGCGACGGGCCAGCGACGGGCGGCGCTCGCCGGGCTTCAGCGGCCGCTGGGCCCGGCCCCCCCCAGCGAGCACAGCTCTACCAGTGCAGTCTAGATCCGAATCATCCGATGCCATGATGATCTGCAGCCGCGCGATCTGAGTCGCCGCTGAGTCGGCGCTGACTCACTGAGTCAGTGAGTGGCACGCCGGCCCGTCGCCGGGCCGTCCGACTCGGCGACGGTCGCCGGCATGCACGGCCCGGCACTGGGCCGGCAGTGCCCGGCACCCGCCGGGCCGGTGTGACCGGCGCTGATCATGACCGCCGGCGCGGCACTGCACTTCGACTCTTCGAGTCGATCTGCGCGCGGCAGTCCGGGAGTCCGAGGCTCCGAGCTCGAGGCTGCGCATGCGCATGCCCGGCGGCCATGCATCATGGCATGCATCACTGAGTCATGCCATGCATGATGCACTGACTCTGAGTCTGCAGCTGTTGACCCTTGCATGCGCAGCAGAGTCTCAGTCTGAGGACTCTGAGCCGACTCGAGCTCTGAGCCGAGCCGACTCGGCGAGGGGCCGACCGGCTCGAGCCGGACAGCTGACCAGTCACTGAGTGACGTCAACCACACGAGCCGGCTCGAGCAAGCCGGCTCGCCGGCTCGAGGGGCAGATCGCGGCCGGCTAGCGCTCGAGCCGGGTGCACGTGGGCCGGGATGTTTACGGTTGGGGCGAGCCGGCTCCAGCTAGCTAGGTGCTTTTTTGTCACAGTACTAGTGTTAACGTTTTCAAAGTTTGCAATTGGTGCCACGGTGACTCAATGGTGCCACGGTGAGATTAGATGAGGAGTCATTGAGGACTGCCGGAGCTCGAGTCTGCCGGCCGCATGCGCGCGCAGGCTGCGCATGCCATGATGCAGCATGCTTTCGGCAGCTTTCCCCCATCTTAAGCTTCGAGCTAGGGGTGCGGCTTGCCGGCCAAAAAGTCGGCTTAAGCCAAGCCAAGCCCCGGGCCCTCGCGGTCAAGCCAAGCCAAGCCGGCCGGCCGGCCGGCCCATGGCCAAGGGCTTGGCCTCCCGAGCGGGTCAAGCCC
>QPMI01000492.1:0-55474 GCA_004431415.1 Cyanophora paradoxa | reverse complement strand
TGACGCCTCCGCGCGCCGCGCAGCATAATCCTATATATATATATATCTCCCCGCTGTTCGGCTCAGCGGTGAAAGCTGCAGGCGCAGGCGCGAAAGCTGCAGTTTTCCGGGGCCTTGCAGAAGTAAGACCGCGTAAAAGACCGTTGTTACGGCTGGGGTGATTTGTAGCTAAAATCCGATGATCAGGCGCCGAGCTAATCTGAGACGTTCCGCTTTCGGCCTTTCGTGACATGGGGGCTGCGAAGGCTGCGTGACTGTAAAGTGAAATCTGATGTCATCTGCGCATGTATTGATGTCATCTGAGTCTGTGCATGCGCTGCTAAACTCTTAGTGGCGATAGCTATATAGATGCCCGGCGGCAATGCGCAAAGGAATGCCAAATGCATGATGATGCATGCGCGTTTCAAGCTGCAAGGCTTGAAGTTTAATTTATTATTAATTTAACGTTTGCAAGCTCGTGTTCAGATAACCATTGCCGAGAAGCTGCATGAGCTCAAGCTTTTTCATCTTCGGTCATCGCAACAACGCAGCTCTACAGAATGCATATGATGACATTACTAAGTTATAAAATTAAGTGGACATCTACAATCTAAACCATTCCGGGAACAACGTTTCACACGTATCGATTTCGTTGCCAGTCTAACTGTCAACGTTTCTCGAGCGAGCATCCACAATCCTATTCTCTGTGATGACACCCTTCCCGGTCTTGTCGACGAAGATGGCTTCCGACATTGCAGACCGGTCGTCAATCTGACGCGCCAGAGCGTTAACAGCGAAGTAAGAATCTCGTACACGGCTCTGAGCGGTCCAGACCTTCAGCTTGTTCCCCCTTACGACAGGTTCCGCCCCTTTTGCAATGTAAATGGCCGGAAAAAGAGTGTCGAATACGTTGTTGTTCTGCAAAAAAATTGCGAATCAACTATCATCATGCAGGGATATTAATATGCATATGGAAGCACCTCAACGACGGCTTTCGATGATGTATGCAGGTAGAAGCCAAACTTCTGGCAGTTGTGCACAACGTTTTCCCGGAGCGTTGGCTTAGTCTCTTCGCCGCGCACTTCGATCCCGTGGCTCTCGCCGCCGTGGACCTTGTTGCCCTGGACCAGCGGGTTCGCCTTATTCATGATTCCGATCCCAGCCTTATGGTGGCCGCGAATCTCGTTACCCTGCGCGTGGAGATAATATCATTAATGCAGGATTAATATTATATTCTTAATTATGTAATCTTTACTTAAGTTATGATTACCTCGATTATGCCAGCCGCACGAACGCAGCGGACTCCATACAAACCGCAGTAGTGCACGACGTTCCAGCGCAGCACCGGCTCCGTGTTCGCGCCCTTGACGTCGACGCCGTTTCCGCAAAGGCTCGATATGTTGCAGCTCTCAAATATGGCGCGGCTGCCGTCCGTGATGCTCACGGCTGAGAAATCGGCCGAGGGCGTATCGTGTTTCTCGCTGTTGCGAACGGTGATACCCTCCACGCGTGGCGACACGGGCCCTTTGCAGAGGATTGTCGGTCCCTTGTCCCACACCAGCACCGCTTCGCGCGGCCCGACGATGCGCACGTTCTTGTCCAGCCTCACCTGCTCATAGTACCTGCGTACGCGTACGCGTACGCGAGTACCTCGTGATCAGCGGAGATCTAGATTGCAATTAATATTGCGCGCATGGCAGCGCTAAAGCACCGGCCAGGGGCGAGTCGGATGGTCTGTCCGGGAACGGCGCGCCGAACAGCTTCCATGACATTCGACCCGGCGTTCAGGCGAATGTCCCCGCCATCGGTGGCAGCCTATTGCAGCTTATCAGATCGTCGATATCGCTATAGCTACAGTCAATGTGTATGTCGATATACGTACCTTGAGAAGCTTTTCGTTCGCTTCGAGTTCTGCTATCCGCTGCTTCAGCTTGCGATTGCACGCCTCCGCCTGATCACGAGCCGAAGCCTTGAAATTCGCATTAATATTGCATGAATCGTAATTAGAAAAATATACAAAGCTCGCACCGCAGTTTCGAATTCCGCAACCGCGACCTGATGCTGCTGCCTCTCAAGCTCCGCCGCCGCCTCTGCCGCCCCCAACTTCTTCTGCAATATTAATTGGATAAAATTAAATGTGTCCATGACTTTCTCATAAGTTCGAACGGAATTGGGAGACAAGCTCACGGTGAGGGCGCCACGCTCTGCCTGTGCACGTTCGAGCGCGGTCTGCAGCTGCAGCATATTTGCAACCTCTGCCTCCGCCGCCGCCAGCTTCTCCTGCAATATTAATATTCATTTATTTTTTAGACGTTCGCATGGAATCTGGAGACAAGCTCACGGTGAGGGCGCCACGCTCTGCCTCTGCACGTTCGAGCGCGGTCTGCAGCTGCAGCATATTTGCAACCTCTGCCTCCGCCGCCGCCAGCTTCTCCTGCAATATTCGGTTATTTTTTAGACGTTCGCATGGAATCTGGAGACAAGCTCACGGTGAGGGCGCCACGCTCTGCCTCTGCACGTTCGAGCGCGGTCTGCAGCTGCAGCATATTTGCAACCTCTGCCTCCGCCGCCGCCAGCTTCTCCTGCAATATTCGGTTATTTTTTAGACGTTCAAACGGAATTGGGAGACAAGCTCACGGCGAGGGCGCCACGCTCTGCCTCCGCAAATTCGAGCGCGGTTTGCAGCTGCAGCAGCTTCTCCGGGCACGAATTCGAGGCTCGGCGTTGGCCGCGCGCACGCGGTCTGCTGCAGCGGCAGGCCTGTCGGGTACATCACATTCGAGTCGACTCTCACATGCTCAAAGCGTGAGAAAATCGAACCGCGGCTTCCGCTTCCTCTGCACGGCGCCGTTGAGCAGCGGCTTCCGCCTCCACCGCCGCCAGCCGATCCTGCGATCGCATTCCAGACGTGCACGCGCGCGCGGCGAGAGCACTAGAATGAAAAGATGCGCTCTTTCAGGGCGTGGGCTTCGTCTTCCGCGCTGTACATTCCTGGGGATTCTTGGGGATTTCTGGCACAGCATTCGAATTCGGGTCTTGGGATTCCAGACGCAGCATTCGAATTCGCAATTGACAGCGCTCCTTGCGCATGTAATTTGCAAGCTGAGCGCGCGCTGAGCAGCTGAGCTGAGCTTACCGCCGTGGCGACAATTGATATCTCGGATGCCATCTTGCCTGCGCATATGCGCACGCGTACGCGCGCCTCGATCAGCCGCGATTGCGACCGCCACATTCCGCGCATGCTCATGCGCTCGCGCACCGGCGCCGGCGACGTCGACACTTGCAGCTGCTCAGCGGCTATAGCTAGCTGCAGCATGCAACTGCCACGAGAACTAGACAGCTTGAACCACTTTTGGTTTTTATTATATATAACCCTCGAGCTCCGGATCCCTGTTTAAATTCCCCCTCGAGCTCGATCTTGCTCGATCTTTATTATAACCCTCGAGCTTCCTATTTTAGTTTCCCCCTCGAGCTCATGCGCATGCGCTCCCTATTTCCCCCCTCGAAACTTTCCTCTTGCATCCCGGGAGTCCGGAGTACTTTGCAAGTTCACGGAGGCTGGTCTTGCCTCCCGCCCGGCGGCCCCTTGAAGTCCACAATGTTTAGGCCGCAAGTTGCAGCTGGATCAGAGTCAGCCGCTGAGTGCCGCTGCGGCTATAGCCCTCATGCCGCCGGCCCTAGGCCTAACAAAAGTCCGAGGCCGGCTGCGCCCTCACGATCCCCAAATTTTAAATTCGAAGCCCGTGCACCTTCTCTCCTAACAGGCCCCCCCCCCCCCCCCCCGCTCCGGCCCCTTCCCCCCCTCTCCTACCCCCCCCCCCCAAGACCCCTTGAGGTCCCCTTCTTCCGCCCTTGCAATGGAGCCGCGGTGTCCTTATTATCGACGCCCTCACCACAGCGGCACGAAGCAGGGAACGCAATCAGCGGAGCAGCCGTGACAATCCATACCGGTACCGATGTCAGCGAAAGGAGCCGGAAGCGGCAACGGGGTTGCTGCGAGCGGGCGCCGGGGCCGCCTCCGGAGGAAGCGCTGTGCGGGGACAAGGCTCAGAACTCGGCGGGGTTGGGGCCGGGCGGGCCTTGGCGCGGGCACGGGCGCGCACCGATCGCGAGGAGCTCGGCGAGGGTCTTCAGGTTCTCGACGCCGCGCGCGTCGTCCTCCCTGAGGCGGCCCTCGTAGTGCACGAGCCGCAGCACCGCTCGCCGCGGCGGCTTTCCTGCGCGGCGCGCGCTCAGCTCGACGTTCGCTCCGCCCCGTCTCGCGCGCAGAGGGGGGGGGGGGGGGGGGGGGGGGGGGGCACCGTTGAGGACGCCGGAGCAGTGCTCGCCGGCGGAGGGGTAGTCGTCGACCTTCGCCGCGTCGTACGAGTTCCGCAGCACGATGAGGACGGCTTCACGGCTTGAGCCTGCGCGGGTCGCTGAGCCGCCAGGGGGCCTCGGGCTCTTGGCGGGGCGGGAAGCTCACTCCCGCGGATCGCGCGGAGCGCCTGGTGGAGGGCGTCCGAGATGCGCGGGCCCTCGCCGGTCCCCAGCAGGACCGCGGCGCCGTGCCCGGCGCCCGCCCCGCCGCCGGGCGCGTCGGCGTCGAAGGGGCGCAGCTCGAAGGAGAAGCGGCCGCCGGCCACGGACTCCATGAGGCGCACGGCCTGCTGCGCCACGCCGCCCTCGGCCGCCAGCGCCGACTCCGTCGCCAGCACCGGCACCACCCGCACGCACGGCTTCGCCTCGGCAATAGGCGCCGCCGCCGCCGCCGCCGCCGCCGCCGCCACCGCCGCCGCCGACGTCGGACGCGCGGTGACTGCATCACCCCAGGGGCTGGGCGCGCGCGGTCGGGCGCCGCCGTAGGAGCCGACGCCGGGCGCCGGGCGCGAGCGGAACGGGGACGGGGCACGCGCCCGCGGGTTCGCGGTCTTGACCGGCGCGGGCGGCGGCTGCAACGAGGGCGCGGCCGCTGGCGATCCGCATCCCGGCGGCAAGGGCGGAAGCTGGAGCACCTGTTTGAATGTCAAGAAGGGCGGAAGGGAGGCCCGGGGAAAGGGAGGGCGCGCGCACTGCGTCAACTATGACATCGACGGCCACGGCGAGCGTTTTCGCGTTGCGCGGCCACGGAAGAAGCTGCGGCTCGGGAGCAAGCCCGAAGCCGCCGCGCGGCAGCAGCGCGTCCCGCGCGGCGCTCGGCTCGCCGTCAGAGACGAGAATGACACCGGCCCCGCGAGCAGCCAGCAGCTGCCAAGCGCGCGCGAGCTCGCCGACTTCCCGAGCGCCGGCGACGTGGACGAGAACGGCCGCCGTTGCGAGCTGCAGCTTCGCGTCGCTGCTGAGCTCCGCCGAGCCCGAGGCTGCGACAGCATACAAGCTGCTGCAGCAGTGAGCAAGCGGCTGGAAATAACGACGGGCGCGATTGACGCGCACCCTCGGGCACGAAGCGCGCTGAGAACGATGAATGCTCGATCGCTGCCGCTCTCGCTCTCATAGACAACGGCTATCGGCGGCCGCACGTTGAGCACGTTGTTTACGTATCGGCCTGCAGAGCAACAGTGAGAGCGTGACGGGCCGCAGGCTGCATTGCAAGTCGAACCGCACGGGCTCTGCTTGTTTGGGCGGTCTTCGCAAACGACGTATTGCTCCCTGCCAGCTGCGCGCTGACTATCAGTTCTAAGCCGTGAACAGTGAGAACAGTTTCGCGCCTTCAATCTTGTACGAGTGCACGCCGAATGGGAGATCTACCGACGCAACGTAAACGCTGTGCTGGTTCGGCTCCAGCGGAATGGCGTGCTTCCAGTCATCCCACGATCCTCTGCAGGTCACTCGCTGTTCGGGCGGGCACTGCCCTCGCCAGCGCAGCTCGGCTGGCCACGTAGCTCGGCTCGCCAGCGCTACAGGCTGTCCGGGAGAGGTGTCTCGCGAACGAGACCACCCCAAGAAAGAGCCGACCGCCTGAAGCATGCCGACAAGGCAGCAGCCTCGCACGTACGCGGACGCCGTGCTGCTGAGGGTCGGGGGCGGCGCCGGCGACTCTACTGTCGCTCGACGACAGCAATCTCGAGCCGACGTCGACCATCGCTCAAAGAGAAGACCAGTTTTTGGGGTACACGTTCACATTCAGGGACCAATTCTGAAAACCAGTTCGACTAGGACGCGTACGAGCTATTGCACACACTGAGCATCCTCATAGTACAACCGGCTGTTTTCGGTCTTCGTGCGCCTCCGCGTGCGCAGCTGTTCCCGCTCGAGCGCAGAATGACGGCTGCCGCTCCCGTTCCTCCGCTCTTGCCGCTGCGCGTTGCTAAAAGCCACGAGCGCGTGGTGGAGCACTTTCCCGTACGCTGCCCTTGGCGCAGCGCCGCGCTGTGCGCTGCCGCTTCTCACTCGTGCGCCGCAGGTCCTCCCGGTGCACGGCAGCTCGAAGGTTGAGAATATCAATGCCTGCCGCGGAATGATCGGGCGCCTGCCGGACGAATGCGGAGTGTCGCTCGTGGCTTATGGGCCGAAGGATGTGTCACCTTGGAGCACGCCCCTGGTCGGGCGCCGGGAGGCCGCCGACCTTCTGACTACTCTCGGTGCGCCCTCTTCAACATTGCGTCGCCGCCATCCCTCTCTTGCGCGCGCTGAGGAACCAATCTCTCAGAGAAAGCGCCCCCGAAGGGTGGAGCTGCCGACATCAAGCGCGGTCTCCTCGAGGCCATTCGCGTCGGCGAGCGTTCGCCGCGTCCAGCCACCGAGTCGTGTAAGGTGCTCGATCCTGCCTGCCCACTCGTGCCAGCGTGTCAGTGACTTCTGCTCCTGCAGATCATCACCCTGTTCGTCGATGGCTCCGCCACGGCCGACGCCCTCTCCGCTGCCGCCGAAGCCGCCAACGCTGCGCGCAACGCGGTCCGCCGCAGCCGCGGCGGCGCGGTTCGCTCGACGCTGACGGGGCGCGCGCAGGGGTACATGGTGCGCGTGGTGGACGTGGACGGCTCGTCGGGGGACGTGCTGGATGACGACGCGCCGCTGGCGGCCGTCGCGGACCCCGGCGGCCTCTTCGTGGGCCCCGAAGCCGTCAAGGCCCTCTACGACGCCGCCTCCCGCCCCTCCGCCGCGAGCCCCGCCGGCGAGCACGTACCCCGCCCCGCGCCGGCCCCCCCGCGCGCCCGCGCCGAGGCTCCCGCAGGCGCCGGGGCGGTCGCCGGCTCCGGCACGATCCTCTCGGCCGGCATGCCCCTGTACCCCGTCTACATCGGCGAGCCCTTCAGCGTCCTCCTCGAGGCCCGCCCCGCCCCCCCGCCGCCGCCGCCCCGGAACCGGCCCCGCTCACGCTTCCGCCCGCAGATCAAGTTGCCGGAGGCGGCCGGCGGGCTCTACCGCGTCCAGGCGGTCGAAAACGGCTACACGTGGTGCGCGCGCGCGAGCCCGCGAGCTCGAGAGGTCCCGGCTCGGCCTGCGTTGACGGCCGGCGCAGCGGCGGGTGCGAGAGCAGCGCGGACGTTACCGTCGAGGCGGGCCAGACAGTGCTCAAGGCCGACGTCCGCATGTCGCCCAAGGCACGCGCCCCGCCCCGCGCCGGCCCCTGGCTCGCGCGTCGTGACCGGGGCGGCAGTTCGGCCCGGCGGACCTGGACGCAGGCGTGCGCTCCCTCTCCCCAACGGCCACCTTCGAGCTGCTCGCGCTGCGGCCCGGCCAGCCGGCCGCCCGCGTGCCCCTCTCCCGCAACACCGTCGTCTTCCCGCTCGGTCCGCGGGGCGGCCCGCCGCTGCCGGGCCCGCTGACGCCGCGCAGAGGCCTTCACAGGCGACGTGTACAGCGAGCACTTCCGCCCGGCCGACGGCCGCAAGCGCCACACGATCCTCTTCCACGGCAACATGGGCTCCGGCAAGAGGTCTGCCCGCCCGCCCGCCCCGCCCCGTCCCGACCCCAGGCCCCCGCCGCCGCCGACGCGTAGCGCAGCGCGACGACCAACTCGCTCTACTCGTGCCTCTTCCCGCGCCCCGTGCGCAACGCGGCGACCGGCGGCTCCCTCACGCACGTCACGACGACGTACCGCCGCTACGCGATGGACCCGCCGTACGCCATCGGCGCCGGCCTACCCTTCGCCATCGCTGAGATGCCGTGAGCGCGCCCCTCCCGCGGGCGCGGCCCCGCCCGGTTCGAGTTCGCGGTTCAGGGGCAAGGACGACTACAACTACGCGGGGGAGGAGCTTGCGATGGCGTGCGGCGGCCTGCTTGCCGACGGCGACCAGATCCCGGCCGGCCGCGAGGCGCCCCTCACTCTCCGCGAGAAGGCGAGGCCGCCCCACCCGCCGACCCGCGCCGACCCCGCGCACAGCTGATCCCGCGCGCAGCTGCTAAAAGGCCGCGACAGCGCCGAGGTCGAGCTGGAGCGCGCCGCCCCCGTCGTCGTCTTCGTCTTCAGGCGCGAACCCCGCCCTGACCCTCGCGCGCCGCGCCGAGCTCGAGCGCCCCCCGCGCAGCGCGGAGGAGGCGCGCGGGGCGGAGTCGGCGGACGGCGGCGTGGCGCGCCTGCAGCCCCAGATCGCCGACGTCGTCCGCGGAGGCGAGCCGCTCCTCTCGCTCTGAGGCCGCGCCGCGTCTGAGGCCGCGCAGGGCGGCGCGTGGCGGTGATCGTGACGCACGGGGACGACATCCCGGACGCGGCGGAGCGCTCCAAGATCGTCGACAAGCTCGTCCGCGCCCTCGCCGTCGACCGCAACTCGGCGCGCGCCTCCCGCGCCTCCCCCGCGCCGGCGGCGGCTGCGCTGAGTCGGCGCAGATCCACGTTCTGGCGAACAACATCGCCAAGCGCGACAAGGACTTCGAGAAGGACAAGGTGCGCGGCGGCGGCGGCGGCTGCTGCAGCGTCTGAGCGCGCCGCCCCCGCCAGGCTGCCTACCTCGCGCTGCTGGCCGTCCTTGAGGACGCCTGCACCGTTCCCAGCGTCGTCCGTGCGCGCCGGCCCCTCCCGCCACGTATCGCCGCTCTGCTTCGCCCGACGTCCCCTGTGCCCGCGCAGTGACGCGCCCGTACGGCCAGCATGCGGCCCCGGCCCCAAACCCGGCGCCGGCGCCGGCGCCGGCCCCAGCGGCCCCGGCGGCGGCGGCGCTGACGCGGGAGGACCTCGCGGCGGTCCTGGCGAGCCTCGCCGGCCTGGGCCTGGCCGCGCCGGCGGCCGCCGCCGCGCCGCCGGCGTGACGCCAGGACGCCGGCACCCGCGGCGAGGCGGGGGAGGCCCCAGGCGCGGGGGCCGGCGGCGAGGCCGCGGCGGAGGGGGAGGAGCTGGGGAGCGACGTGGAGTGGAGCGGGGACGAGGCGGAGCTCGACGTGGAGGAGGAGGAGGGCCTCTTCGAGGGGCTCTCGCAGGCCGGCGGAGGCGCGGGGCCCGGCGCGGCGCGCGAGCACCTGTCCGCGCAAGCGGGACCGCTCGCCCGGCTCGTGAGCGCCGGGAGGGCCTGGCTCTGGCGCTAGTGCATGCGCTTTTGTAGCCTGGCAGCTCAGTTGCATTTGTCGTGTCACGACTCGTGTGAGCTGTCTGAATGAGTGGTTTGTAATGAATGGCCGGCGCCAGTGGTCTCTAGGTCTTCGGGGTCATTGGACATCGATATCGATATTTCGATATAGAGATATCGATATCGCGATCGATATCTAGATCTGTTCGATATCGCGATCGCGCGATCGCGAGCGCGAAATAGCTGAAGCTAAGAAGGGCTTCCTATCCGAGTTTTTCCTCCGCTAGCGCTAGCTATATAGCTACGTAGACATGCCTTCGCGATCGTTTCTATCCTCGGCTGCCCCCGTGATGCTGCCCCTACTGGCCCGTGAGCTGTCCCTGATAGGCATCTGAGTATACGTACTGATTGCCAAACAATTATGCAGCTTCAGGTCCGAGCACGAGGAGTATCGATATCTCGAGTACAATAATTAGCGGCTCAGTGGGGAAAGGCGGGAGATGCCGAGGGCGCGGCACAAGGGGCCACACTTGTGCGTCTCGAAGAACTTGGCAAAGCCCGTGGCGCCAAGGTCCGTCGCCGAGAAGTACGGCACAGTCTCTTGACCCTGCCCTGGCCCTAGGCCTGCGCGGCGGTTGCGATCGGTGCGGGGCGGCCGAAAGGGGGGCGGGCGGCGGCCGCGGGCAGACCACCAATGCGGAAGTGGTTGAATGCGGTCGTGCGCGTCAAGGGGAAGCGGCCGGTGGGGGCGTCGGCACCGGCGTTGTACTGGACGGCGGGGTCGGTCAGGCGGGCGAGGCCGGTGCCCTGCAGGTCGACGACGAGGAGGCGGCCGCGGGAGTGGTAGGCGGTGTAGTGGGAGAAGGCCTGCAGCACGCTCGACTCGGCGCTGCTGCCGTGCAGCACGAAGCCGTCGTTGCTGTTGTACTTCTTGAACGGCCCCTCCATGTAGGGCTCCAGCGTCATCCAGGTCCGCGCGGACCCCGCGGCCGCGCCCACCGTCGCATTGCACACGAGCGTATCCACGAATCTGCCGCCCCCGGGCCCCCTCAGCTGCAGTGCCCGGCAGCACGCGGCCGCAGGGCGGGCCGCACTCGACTCGCTCGCTCCGGCCGAGGTCCTTCAGCGCCGGGTTGAACCGCTTGGCGAAGAACCTGCCCCCCGCCTCTGGCGCTAAGCGCGCATCCCTGCGCGCTTCAACGGAGGAATAGGGCGGCACCTGGCCACGGCGAGGCAGCGGGCGGCTCCGACGTTCAGGTCGTGGGTGAGCTCCGCCGAGGCCCGCACGTTCCAGAGCTGCAGCGGGGTCGCGCCGGGGCGAGGCGGGCCGGGCCGGGCCGGGCCGGGAGGCAGCACCTTGGCGACGAGCCGCTCCCCCTTGGAGGTCATGGCGAAGTAGACGCGCCGCGTGCTGCCCTTGGCGCACGGCTCCTGAGAGAGCCGGAGCCGCACACCTTCCCGCACGTTGAGATGCACCAGCGCTTCTCCTTCGATCTCGAAGTAGCCCAGCGGCTCCCTTCTCGACCGCAGCTCCGGGAAATCGTACAGGTAGACCTGCCGCCCGCTCGCCGCTCGGTCGCGGTCCGAGGCAGCGGCGCACCGTCTGCCAGGGGCCCCAGCGCGGGTGATCCGCAACGTCCCACGGAACAGGCGTCTTGTTGATAGTGTACTCGGTCATGTCGAACTCCAGCGCCGATCCCTGCGGGCCGTGAGGGGCGGCACGTGCACGGGCGGGCGGCGCGGGCGGGCGCCGTGCACCTTGCCGGTGCGTAGAGAGAGGCTCGACGCGGTGACGGTGGAGCAGATGGTGTCGAGGATCAAGGCCCCCAACTCGTTCACCGCCGACCGCAGCTCGAGTGACGCCAGCGGCTGCTCCGGATCCGCAGACCGTGAGGCCGGCAGCGGCGCAGGCCGTGGTGGTGGCGGCCCTGACCTTGCGGGCGGCGGGGTCGTACGCCTCGGCGAGCTTGCGCACCATCTTGTCCGTCGACTCGTTGATCTGCCGCCCGCTTAGCCGCGCCGCTCGGCGGGGCGCGCTTCGCTCGCCTTGCAGAAGTGGAAGTCGACAGACTTGGCGGCGAGCCGCCGCATGACCGACTGCGCGGAGGTGAGGGCGCCGGGGCGCACGGGCCGGGGGAGGGCCCGGGCCGGACCTGGCCCTTGGCGCCGTCCTTGTCGAAGTCCGGGTGGCTGTCGCCCGCCCCGTCGTGGTAGAAGGTGCCGTGCGAGGGGGCGTCCGCGATGTGCACGAGCACGCGCCTCCTCCCGCTCCAGTTGAGCTTTAGCGCAGCCTCCAGCCCGCCCAGCACTGCCGCGCGCGCGCGTTGGCCGAAGGCGTCGAGGAGCGCGGGGCGGGCCGGGCGCACCATCCTCAGTCTCGTCGGCGCCGCCGGTAGCCGCCACCGCGCCGAGGCTCTGCACGAACGCCTCCTCGCTCTCCGTGAAGTCAAAGGTCTCCACGGGCCTGGCCCGCCCAGTCGCGGTCAGCGCCGGGACCCCGCTCGCGCGAACGCGGAGAGAAGGGGTGCCCGCACTTCTTGTCGCCGAAGTCGCGGTAGGCAACATAGCCCAGCCGAAGCATGTA
The DNA here is from genome assembly GCA_004431415.1 of Cyanophora paradoxa. NCBI lineage: Eukaryota > Glaucocystophyceae > Cyanophorales > Cyanophoraceae > Cyanophora > Cyanophora paradoxa. Next base: position 43,489 of record QPMI01000492.1, on the reverse strand, counting down.
CTTCCTGCGAACGTCTTGCTCGCTGGAAGCGGGGAAAGCGCAGGGAATGCGCGGCCACGCGAGGCATGCGCAGATGCAGGCACGGGCCGGCGCGAGGCAGACGCGCGCGCGCAAGTGCAGATGCATGTGCGACGCGCGCGGGGCAACGCAGCGGCACGCACGGAAAGCTCTTGCGGTACACGGAGACGATTTCGAAGATAGACTTCTTCGCGGCGGCGATGTAGCTGGCCATAGAGCCAGTCCCGTCGAAGACGAAGCACAGGTCGAGCGTGTACGGGTCGCCCTCGTCCGTGCCGAGGCGTACCATTTCATCCGGGCGTAAGCCTCGCTTCAGGATCACCGCAGAATCTTCCTGAGGCGGCGGCAGTTAGCTGCCTGCGTGCGAGAATGCACTGAGGCGAAGCGAGCTCATACGGGGATGGCCTCCGCCGGCAAGCTGAAGTGCCGCTGTAGCGATGACCGCGCGACCGTCCGCGGTATCGTCGGAATGGACAAGCTAGACGACAGCGAGTCCGCGCTTGTTACGACGGGGCGGAAGGGAAGCATTCTGCGCGACTGAAAAGCGGTGCGAGTGGAGTGGCTGTCGGAGCCGCGGTCGGGCGGCGGTCGGACGTCGACACGCGTACGGTCCACTTCTGGGGGTACGCGTCCATTACATTCTGGTCTTCGCCATGACCGCCGGCGCCGCCCCCGCGCGCCGCGTCTCTTTCGCGCCCGAAGCCCTGCTCCGAGAAGACAAAGAAGGTTGTGTGTTTTCGCCTCTTGGCAGCGAAACTTCGAGACTGAAGCGAATGTCGCAGATGGACGAACCACGCGGACTAGGCGTCCGCCCTCGCCTGCTCGTGTCACGGCGCGGCCTCCATCGCCCGCTCGGATTCCCGCCAGCGCGCTGCGTGCTGTCGCGCACGTGTGTACCGAGCACTCCGAGTCTCCGGCCCGCAGGGAGCTGGACTCGCCGCTTGCGTGCTCACATCCGCGGGACCCGACCCCACCGAAGCGGCCCGTCCCGGAACATGCGTCCGGCGCCGGTGGCGCTCGCGCAAGCGCCGCGCCAGCGCGGCGGCCGTCGCCGTTGCGGAGCCGCCTGCCGGCGGCGCCGGCCGCGGGCCCAGGCGACGACGCGCCACACGCGGAGGCCGTCGCGGGCGGGCGGGCGGCGCAGGTGTACGTGGCCGCCTGGCCCGGCGCATTGGACCGTCCGCCCGTCTTCGCCGTCCGCATCGCGGTCCGCCCGTTTCCGCCTACCCGTCCCGCACCCCGGACCAGCGCCACGCCTCACGGGAACAATTTCAACTGCAGGGCACGGTGTATGTGTCCACCCGCGCGGCGACCGTCGAGGAGCGCCCAGCTGGGGCTGCTGAGCTGACGGCTGATTGGCACCACGTCGGCTCCTCCACCGCCACGCCCGAGGCGGTTCGCCCCTGCCTGCTCCTCTTCTTTCCCTGGGCGGGTGCCGACGCAGCGCATGCAAACAGGTGCGGACCTTCGCGAACGCGTTCCGGGTGGCGCCGCGGATGCTGCGCGGGGCGGACGGCACGCCGCAGTCGTTCGCGGTGCGGCTGCTTCAGCACGTTGGCCTCGGCAGCCGCCTCGCGCCTCTCCTCCCCCTCCTCGAGCGCTTCCCGTCCTCGCCCCGCTGCCCCTGTGCGCCACCCCGTCCCGCCTGCCCGCCGCGGCGCTAACCGCGTTGCAGGGCTCGCGGAGGTGCGCCGGGCGGAGGCGGACGAGGAGGAGCCGGAGCGCCCGCAGCGCGGGCCGCCGATGCAGCTGCCGCCGCCGCCGGTGCTTCCGCCGCAGGTGCAGCTGGCGCAGGCGCGAGAGCGGCAGGCGGCGGCAGCGGCGGCGGTGGATGCGGCGTGGGAGCGGGCGAAGCACTGCGAAGACGAGCTCAGGGCGGCCTCAGCGCGGGAGAAGGCGCTTCTGGACGCTTCGGAGATCCCCTGGGGCCCCCCCGTCCGCGAACGCGTCGCCACGAACGATACGAATGTCGTCTATAGGGTGCGCCGCCCCCGCCCGCCCGCTTGCCCGCCCGCCCGGCCCCTCCTGCCACCGCGGCCGCCTGGAACCGAGCCCCGCGCTGGCAGGTCACTCGAAGCCGCAACTTCAGCTCTGGCCGCGCCCGCCTCGAGGAGGTCCTGCCCCTTCTGCCCCCGCCCCCCGTTCCCCCCGTCCGCAACCGCCAACTGGGGCGCGGCAGGTGCGGGCGCGCCTCAAGCGTGCGTACGACGATCATGTGCGGAGCCTGCCGCGTGCACGGCCGGAGGAGTGCGAGGCGATCTTCGCCGCTGCCGTCCCCGCCGCCGCTACCCTCCTGCCGGACCCCGTGTTCGTGAGCGAGGAGTGCGAACCCCGTCCTTGGCCGACGTCGACCTACCTCAAGAAATTCGTCGACTGCTTCACTGGTGGCCGGCCCCGGTCCCTCCCCCGCCCGGCGTGGACAGCGGCACCCAGCGTAACTTTTGCCGGGGCCCACACGACCTCGGGTCTCCGGGCAGCGTCGCCGCGAGCGGAGGCCTCGCTCCCTGCCGGAGACGCGCGCACTTCTTTCCGAGGTCACGCTTCCCGGCGTTCATCTTATTTGCGCCGGTAGTTGTACATGTCTTGCTGGCTTTCCGGCGTTCGTGTGTAGCAGTACAGATGGAGCTTTCTAAATCGCTTTCAGATGGGTTGACGTTAGAACGAACCGTTGATCACCGAACATGATCAACGAACTAGCCAGATCGAAATTCGAGTACGATATATAGTGATCAGTGTGCAAAATGCAGTCGACCTGCTATATCTAGTGCACACAATGCAAACTTTGAATCGTCATGATCAACTTGGCAAGCCCCGCGGCGCGCAGTCTGAGCGCCGCCTCCGAAGGGGCCGCTTCGGCCGGGGCCGATCCCGCCGGCGCCGGCGGCGCCTCCGCTCCCGCCGGAGCCAGCGCAATTAACATTCTTCGAATTCGCTGCGTGTTCATGTGCATGAGCATGTGCACTGGCCGCCAGTCGCTGCCAGACTAATTATAATTAATTATAAAGGATAAGCCGCAGCGAGCTCAGCGCCGGCGCCGGCCGATAGGCCGATAGGCCTCGATAAGGTGCGCCGATATCGATAAAGCCTTAAACAAAAGCCTCCCTCACCGGGTCCACTGGGCCAGCTCAGCGGCTTGAGCCAATTGCAAATTCAGCCTGGCAGAATTCGAATTCACTCAACCTGGCCCAACGGCCCACGCATATATATGGCCATGGCCAGTGGCATGCGCAGAGTCATTGAATTCCCCCTTCACGGCCGCGGGCCGGGCGGCGACGGGGCTGAAGCCCGAAAGATTCGGACCGGTACCGTTACCCCTCCTCGGACTCTGGAGGGGGACGAGCGCTCAGACTCTGGAGGGTGGGCTCAGATGAGCGGGCCTGTCCGCAGTGGCGGCTATGCCGCGAACCGGACGGGATCGGAGGGCCGGGGTACAGGAGAGGGCGCAGAAGGCCCCGGGTACCCCCCGCTGGGAGGGGGGGTGCGATCGACCCACTCGCGCTGCGAGGCCGAGAGCGCCTGGAGAAGATAAGAAGCGGGAGCGTAAACCTGTGACGAGGGGGGGGGTACACGCACGAGGAGAGAACGGGAGCGCAGCGCATCCTCCCCCGCCATTGCAAGCGCCATGGGTACCGCAATTATCTGAGCGAGGTTCTGAGCAATTATCTGAGAGAATGGGGGGTGAGGTACATCGGACCTCGTCACCGTCGCAGAGTCCGAGGGACGCGGGCGTGTGGAACTCCCGCAGCGGCGTGCCCGTACCCCGGAGCGCGGTACTGCGCGGGGTACCCGGTCGCGAGGCAGTCGGGGGGAAGCGGGGCGGGGGGAGGGAGGGGGGGGCAAGCAGGGGTACCTGAACATCATATCGGAGGGGGAGAGGCCCCTCTGGCGGCCGTACTTCACCATCATCTGCGGGGTACAGCGTTCAGCCGAGGGGTGGGTGGGGAGCCCGACAAGGGGTACGTGTACCTTATGGAATTCTGCGTTCCGCTGCGGAAGGAGGAGCGGAGTCAGGACGGGGTACGAGGCTCGGAGGGGGGTACGAGGCTCGGAGGGGGGTACGACGCTGCACACCTTCATTCGAAACTCGAGAGTGCCGACTGGATCGGTGATGCGAAGCGACAGGAAGCCCTGAAGGTCGACATGTCAGGGGGAAACGGCGTAGGCTGCGAAGGGGGGTACGCCCGCACCGGCGCGGAGGAGTACGTGGGCACGCGACCCTCGAGCGGCAGCGCGGGAGGGGGTAGGGAAAACGATGCGAAGCCAAAGTAGTCGCCGCGCTGGGGCGGCCGCGGGCTGTAATCGGATCCCGGGGAGGCGGAGCCGGCGGAGGCTGGGGACCCCCCGGCCGCTGGGCTTCTCCGCTTCTGCGCGCCGAGCCGAACGCGCGGATCGGATCGGATCAAATTCGAAGCGGCGCTATCTGAAAGCGCGTCACGCGCACCCGGTACGGGCAGGCGCGGATGTGGTCCGGTAGCACCTCCCGCTCGCACTGCGGCGCGGCGCGGTCGGAACGGGAGAGAGCTGGCAGGCGGATCAAATCTAGGACACGAACCACGTAGCCGCAGCCGCGGTGCGCGCGACAGCACGGGACCGGAGCCAGCGGGCACTCGGTGGAGACGTGGCAGGGAAGGAGGCGGGACGGCAGGGACCGCCCGCAGCCGTACGCGCACGGCTCGCGGGGCTCAGAGGCCTCCGGCTCTGGCGTCTTCGCGGCTCCGAAGTCAAAGGCGTCCTTGGATGGCGCTGGCCGGCTCTGGGTCCCAGGCCGGGGCGCGTCCTGCAGATCGAATCTGCGACGCTCCGTCAGCCTGCGCTTCGGCGGCTCTAGACGGATCCAGGGAGAAGCTTACATCGACGAAAACATTGGGGACGCGCAAATTGCACTGAGCGACTGCCTGCACGGCGCTTGCCCGTATCGACGTAAGAGTTGCTCAAGTTTCGCCTCTGCCCTCAGCCCTGGCGCCGTACGTGCATTCCCCTCGTCTTGCCTGTGTTGTTCAAAGCTGGGCGGCTGCTGTGTCAGGGCTGCCAGCCGAGCGTCGTCCGGCCAGTGTTCGAAACCTCCACGGGCGGTCTGCTTGGCGTGCAGTCGCCGGTGTCGGCGTGCAGTACAGCCACTTGTTGGACGCAGGCCGAGCGCTGCCGCAGCCTGACGCAGTTGCAGACCCAACCCGATCCGAGACGGTGCACTTATCTTTGAGGCTAGCTTGCGGCGGCGCTGGAGCTCAGCGGATCGGCTGACGGTGTGCTACTTACGTGCTGCGTCTTGCGATGTACGTATACGTGGCGTTCTTGGGCGATGGAAGCTTAGCGGCTGCCGCGGGATGCGAAGCGGGCGCGAGACGGGTACGGGTACGGGGAGACAAGAAAACTTCACCGAATCTGGCGCGATCAAATTGCCAAGTTGAATGCTGACTGCAGCTGTATCGCGCGATCGATCCACCAGCATGCATACAGGCAGGCTGCGCAGCTGCTACCAGCTATCGCTGCGCATGCGCAGCGACTCGGCGATGGCTATATATAGCTAGCGCTAGCTATAGCGCTCACATGCATGATAGCGATCATGGACCACATGCAATTGCAAGGCTGCGGCATGCAGGCGTGCGCAGCTGCATACTAAGTTGCATATGCATGCGCGCGCATGCACGCGCGCGCGCATGCATGCGCATGGGTGCGCATGCCGGCCCGGCGGCGCGCGCGCCAGTTCGCGCGCAGCATGCGCAGCTGCAGTGCACCGTCGGCACTGCGGCAGCTGCATGCGCAGGCCCGCGGCCGCGGGCCGCCCGCGCGCAGCTGCGCATGCCGCAACTTAGTCGGCCTTGGGGAAAGGAGAGGCCCTTAGGTCTGTGCCTGTCCTGTCCGTGGATTCAAACTGCGATTCAGGGCAAAATTTTTGGACCTAGGTACCCGTTTTCGACCCTGGAGAGCACGATGGCCGAGGCGGTTTTCCTATGAGAGGCCTCTAATGGGCAGTAACAGCACCTCGAAAAGCATCGAAAAGCATTTTCCCGGAAAAAAACTGAAAGCGCAAATCACATTGGTCCTCCAAGTCGAATTTTAAGAATTCTTAATTTGAAAAGGCCGCACCCCATTCGCTAGGAAATAGTCTCCAAATTAACGGAGCGCCACCGTGGCACGTTGCCGGCCAGCAAATTTGTATGAGACAGGGTCGTAGTGTGCCACGATGTGGGATTTAAAAGGATTTGATGCGTTGATTGAAAGATAATTAAAATAGACAATTTAGACAGAGCCTTATTACTACGAATTACATTCAAATGATTCATAGCTTATTATTAACCACCTCCAAAAAGCGCCGAAATTAAAGTCGTTTTCATTCAGCTGAAACGACCAATGGGCCCCTCGGGGCCTGTGCTCGGTACAACTGCGGCCGATTGGGCCCCGCATCGATATCTCTGTACCCATGCAGCACAATTCTGTACCCTCTCACTTGAGTGTGTACCCTTGCCGAGTGGACCCCCTATTTCTCCTCCCCCCTCCCCCGTAACCGCGCGCGGTTGCGGGCCCCCGTTAAAAAACAAAGAGCTGCCACCCTCACGCCTTGAAGCCCCAAGACCCAAGGCCACTCCTGCTCCGCAGGGACTCGCTTGTATTAACTCATACCGCAAGAGACCCGGAACGGAGTAGAGGTGCGCCTGGGGCCCGGCGAGGCGCCGGAGGGAGGGGAGGGCCCGGATGCGGGGGAGGAACGAGGGGGGTACGGCCTCCTCGGAGGCGGAGGGGCTGGCCGCGGTAGCCCCCAGGAGGCGATGGACGGCGGCCAGGTTAGCGGGCGCCTTGGGAGGGCACAGCCCCGCGACGGGGTTCCCGTAGTAGTGCTGCATCGCCGCCGCCTGGAGGGGTACGCGTTCGGGGCGGGAGGGGTACCGATCAAGCGGAGCTTGGGGGGTACCTGAATGGAGCGGGAGAGCCCGGAGACCGTGGCTGTGCTGGAGGAACTGGTCCGAGAGGAACGCCCAGACCTGCCGGCCCGAGGGGTACATCAGTCCCGAGCGGGGATCACAGGCGCGGGGACGGGTACGGGCCTCGCCGCCCAGGACGATGCCGTGGTCCCCGTCCAGGAACACCTGTACCCCCGTGAGGAGCAGGGGGGGGAAGGGGGGCGAGGAGCAGGGTACAGGTCGCCGCACGTGGGTCACGATCGCATCGAAGTACGTATACGCCTGCGCCGAATTCGAAATGAGGGAAGCGAGCGAAGGATTGGTGAGAGAGATGTCTGGGCCAAAATATTAATGAGATTCGAGGGTCCCTCAAAAAAAGGTCGACTCCGAGGCTCGAAACTTGGCAATCGGCTTTTAGATCTGACTCGCGATCGATCACGAGTTCGAGCGATCGGGAGCTCCAAAAAAGCGGTAAAGCCCAAATGCTCTTGAGCACACATACAGCTAGCTGTCATGATCAGGATCGGCGACTGGTGCGGGCCCGCTTCTCTGGGCGGGAGCTCCCGGCGTCGACGTCGGCCGCGAGCCGGTAGCTCGTGTCCCCGATCGCGTCGAGGGGCACGCCCCGCTCGCCGGCGAAGGCGCGGATCGCCCGCTGCACCGCCCGCACCCGGGACTGCGCGGCCGCCTGCAGAACCATCGCGCCGCCCCTGTCCTGCGGGGGAAGCCCTGAAGCTAAAGTCGGCGTCGACAAGGGCCTATATAATAATTTGGCAACGATCGGGCAGGGGCCTGCTTATAACAAGGCTTGTATTTAGCAACGGGGGCTTATATAGTAAGGCTTATAATTAGCAACGACGTGCGGGGGACGCGCGCAGGCTTAAGCGTAGGCAACGATCAGGGAGGATCATGATCAGGGAGGGTGCGGATCATCGGATTCGAACCTCGAGGCGGATTATAACAAGGCTTATAATTAGCAACGGGGGTTTATAGTAAGACTTATATCTCGGGAGGGGGCGGGGCCCGGGCGGGTTCAACTCTCAGCAGGCGTAAGCTTAGGGAGGCCTAGGGTGCGGATTCGAACCTCGAGGCGGGGGCCGGGTCGGCGCCGGCTCCCGGGAGGGCCCGCACCGCCCCGGGCATGTCCCTCCGCGCCGCGAAGTGGAGGAGCGGCTCGGCGCCCTCCCGGCCCCGGACGGCCTCCTCCAGGATGGAAAACCCTATGGACTGATAGAATAGACGGGGGAAAAATTAAAATAATATCTTGTTGGAATGATAAAGAGGAGGCACGATTTGTTGTTACTGAGATTGAATCATTAATTCTAGCTGGTAAATACGCACCTAACCACGTAGCAATATTGGTAAGGGCAGGCTTTCAAACAAGGGCCTTTGAAGAAGTGCTAATTAATAATGCATTACCTTATAGGATAATTGGTGGGCCCCAGGGCCTCCAGGCGCGGGCCGTCCAGCTCCAAGATCTCTGCGGCGGGCGAGCTCGAGCTCGGATGGGTCGGATCTAGATCTAAGATCTAGATCTACGATCTAGATCTAGAGAACGCACGGACGGCATGGATTGCGATGAGCGACGCGTTAACGTCCGCTGCAGGCCTGCTGGGCTCATCATCGCTGCCGCCGTGTACGAGCCGCTGCAGCGGGGTGCGGCCCCCGCCGTCCCTCGCGGAGAGGACGTCGGCCCCCGCGCCCGCGCCCGCCGCCCACTCCAGCAGCGCCCGCGCCACGTCCACGTGCCCGCGCCCGCAGGCGATGTGCAGCGCGGTGGCGCCCGCCGCGTCCTGTACCTGCGGAGAGATAGTAAGGTGGCTTGTATGTATATGTAATAAGGTGTGGCGGTAGAGTTAAGACTCTGAGAGTCAAGTAGAGTTGATAAAGGACACCCAGTGCAAGCAAGGCACGCGTGCCGGGCGCAGCCTAGTCTTAACTACGTACTCGAGCTCTACCGTCTATCTCTCCGGGCGCCCGCGGCGTCCTTTCGGGGCGCGACCAGAGCGAGCTAGCTATGGCCTCGAGCTCGGGGCTGCCAGGCTGGAGCCGCACCTTGCAGAGCGGCACAGCGCCGAACTTCAGAAGAGATCGCACGGCGTCGATGTTGGCGCGCTTGCACGCGATGTGCAGCGCGGTGGAACCGGCCGCGTCCTGCCCCCCGCGCGCGTGCCGTGTGAGAAGATTGCGTGATCGTGATCGCGAGCGAGCGGGCGGGCAACCGCGGGCTGCGACGATCGCGAATTCGAACCTGGCGAAGCGGGTCGGCGCCAAGTTCCAGAAGGGTCACGAGGAGAGGGTTCGGGGTCTCTACAGCAAGGTGGAGGGGGGTACGGCCCGTTCGAATTCCGGAGCGCAGCGGCGCGTCGACAAGGGAGGCAAGCTGCCACTCCTGAATCACCTGCGCATGCGCGAGAGTCAGCGGGAAAGCTTATAATATAATTAATTAAGGGGCAGGGGCTGCGGGGTGGGGTGGTGTAGGTAGTAGTGGGCCGGGGCCAGGCCTGCCTTTCGTGCACCGTCGACATGGAAATCGTAGTAGTAGCCCCCGACGAGGGCGTGGAGAGCGGTCAATCCCTCCGCGCGCAGCGGCTCGGGGACGTTCTCCTGCTCGATGCAGTCTCGAAAGAAGGGGGGTACCTGCGCGAGGAACATCGCAGGGCTAGAGTTAGCTGTAATGGCGGGCCAAGGAGGGGCTCATGATCACGATCACCCAGCTGCAGGGGCCGATTGAAGATTCCTGGAAGCGTGCGCGAGGCGCGACGCCCAGCTCGTCCACAAGTCGCCTCGCGGCGTCGACGTCGCGCCCGTAGGGGCCGCAGAAGAGTGCTGCGAATTCGAGGATCCGGAGGCGAGGGAGGGATCAGAAACCACAAGTACAAGTATTCGCATGATCAGCTGCGCGATCAGCTGTCCGCTGCAGCTGATCATAAGATCTAGAGCTCGAGGGCACTTCGTAAGAGATCCAGAAGATCTAGAGGGCACCACCCTGATCATGATCATAAGATCTAGATTCAGAGGGCACCTTTTAAGAAGGCGGGGAACGCCAGGCGTGTCACGTCGACCCGGCCGTCCCGGTTGAAATGCTCGCGGACGTGGCGCAGCGCAGCGGGCCCCATGTCGCGCTGAAGTCGATAATAATTATAAGATAATAAGAATCTAGATATAGTTGATAAAAAGATCTAGATCTTCAGAGTCGCGATTGGGATTGATAATCTCGCGGAGATGGCGCAGCATAGCGGGCCGGGCTCTATGTCGACGTCGGGCTGCGGAGCAGCGAGTCCACCATATACATTCGCAATTGCAATGAGCGATTTTACATACGCACGAGGCTTTTGTAGATGACGAGCCGGCCCGGGCGGTTCACATTCTCCGCCAGCTGCACCGCATTATCGACCTGCATGTACGCACCAGCTTTCACCTGCGGTAACGGGCTGAGCCACGGCCCACGGGCTGGGCACTGCATATGCATGCGCAGCTGGCGCACGATGTACAGATCGCGGAGGGCAGGGAGCCGGGCGATGAGGCGGCGCAGCGCGTGGATGTCGGCGCAGGCGTTCGAGTAGGAAAGGTCGAGGCTTTTTAGGTGGGGGAAGCTGCACGCGCGCGCAAGGCGCCAAGTCAGCCCAAAGAAGGCAGAGAGCTCGAGGCAGCTGCAGACCAGGATCCGATCAGTGACTGGCGCGCGCGCGCACGCACTCGCGATTGATCCGCTCGAGGGCAGCGGCGACCTGAAGGGGCTTGCAATAATGAATCGGAAGACCTCGAGCTCCGCCGTGAGACGCCGGCTCGATCACACGCGTGTCCCTGCGCATGCACATGCACATGCGCATGCTGGTGGTCAGGCAAGCTCTGAGAAAATGTTTTAGAGCGGAAAGACACCGAAGAGCACTCACCGGAGAAAGAGGCACTCGAGGGAGGCAGAGCAGGCGCTGATGAGGCAGCGGAGGGCCGGGAGAGGTACGGTGCGGCTGGAGAGGTCGAGGTGGCGGAGGCGGGGAAGCTTAAGGGAGAATCCTTCGGGGAGCTCCTCCAACCCGGCAAGGGGCCCGTAGACCGCGCGATTGTAAGCTCTGCGGCCGAGGGTCGATAAAGAACCGTGCTCGCGAGCGTCGCTGCTTGAGCTCGAGAGGGAGAGATGCGTAATGTTGGGGCAGGCTTGAAGGACGTTCAAGAGGACGCGGTCGACCTTGCCGCCATGGTCAGAGTCGGTCGTACTGTCGAAGTCGATGCGGGAACTGCAGCTGACAGCGTCAAGGTGAAGGCGCTCGATGCGGCCGCCGAAGCGCGCAGACAACCGCGCGACGTCCAAGATACTGTCGCCGGCCGGCTGCGGCCGCGCGTCGCAATCGCCGAGATCTGAATCTTCTTCTGAGCACTCGGATATCGATCCGAAACTGCGCTGCACCGAACGTTGGCGCGAGCGACGGCGCGCAGTTGCGGTGGACATCGACTCACCGAGCAGTCTTCTGGACGATGGGCAACGAAGATGGGCTCCTCAAAAAGCTTCGGGGAAGCGTGCGCGATCTTTTGGAAGCGGCGTCGGGCCGAGGCAAAGCCCCGCAACACGGCCATTGTGCCGCTGCCCGCCGCCGTTTTCTCCATCACCAGCAGCAAGATTTCATCTGCGATCCAGCGGCAGTGCATCAGCGCGCTTGCTGGAGTGGCGGGCGCGCGCGAACAGGCGCGCCGAATGGTCAGGACCGGAGAGCGAACGCGCACCCGGCAGGCTCATGATCGACGCGGATTCTTGCTCTTCCGTCGCCGCCATCGCTTCGCTTGCTTCAACCGCCGGCCTCGCGATCGTCCGCGAGAGCTGCGGCCGGCCGCCACGTTCACTTGGCTGAAGCCTGCTCTCTCCGGAGTCGAACCGGGGTTATCCGAGCGTGCGATGGCGGCAAGCGGCTCGAGCGGGGCGCCCCAGCTGGACCTCACGAAGGTGCGCACGCCCGAGCGCGTGGGGCGCGAGGCTCGAGCGGCGCGCAGGGCACGTACATCCTGCGGAAATCCGGCAAGAGCATCCAGGGTGCGGCCCGGCGCTGCGGCGAGCATCCGCGGCGCGAATCGATCGCCGCCCGCAGCGCTCAAGAAGCAAGATGCCGGCGCCGTCGAGTTCGAGGGCTTCGGCGGGCTCTTCTCGCCGCAGGACGCTCCCGCCATCGAGAAGCGCTTCCAGGCGTACCAGGCGTCATGGAGGAAGATCAAGCGCGACATCGACGTGCGCCCGCCCGCCTCCGCTCGCCCGGCCGTCGCCGAGCTCGCCCGGGCCGCAGACCGTGGTCGGCGAGCTCAACGAGCGGACCTTCGGCGACGTGGGGCTCTTCGTGGCTGGCGTGAAGCCGCCGGAGGACGGCGCTGAGCCCGCGGAGGGCCCCAGCGACGCGAGCTCGCTGCGCCTGCCCGAGGCTCGCTTCCACGAGCTGCCGACGGCGCTCATCCACGCCGGCATCAGCGGCACCGAGCAGGCGCGCCGCGACAACACGCGAAGAGCCGCCGCGCATCTCTAGATCTCGAGCCGCACGCGCGCAGGGCGGGGTCATGGAAGGGTTGCACCGGCACCTGCGGAGCCGCCTGAAGGACCGGGCGCGCTGCTCCTACCTCCGCAGCGCCGCCTGCCGCTCCGTCCGCGCGGCGATGCGCGCCCTCGTCGAAGGGTTCCAGGTCCGCCGCCCGTCCCGCCTGCGCCTTTCCGCCGCGGCCCACGCGTCTGTCTGCCCGCGAAGGGTGAGGGCGAGCCGGCGGCGGCGGCAGCGGCGGCGGCGGCGGCGGCGGCGGGCCCGGCGGACGACGAGGAGGCCGCGGCGGAGGCCGCCGGCATCGAGAGCGACGAGGAGGAGGACGCCGCGCGCCGAATCATGCAGCAGGCAGATTCGATCCGGGTCCCGCCCCCCCACGCCCCGCTTCCTGAGCCGCTTTCCGCAGAGGGAGGACATGCACTCGCTCTGCACGTGGTACGAGACCCTCGCGCGGCGCCGCGCGGAGTCCGACCCCACGGCCGGTACCCCTCCTCCCCGCCGCCGCCTCCCCGCCCCCCCCTTCTTCTCTCGAGCCGCGCCCGCGGCAGAGCCGCTGCGGATGTGCGTGCTGATCGAGGACGTCGCGAGCTTCCCCGCCAAGGCAAGTACCCCCCCCGCCTTCCGCCGACTTGACTCCCGTACCCCGCCTTCCCCTCAGGTCCTTCACGACATCGTCTTCGCGATGAGGCGCGGTCCCTGTACCCCCGGCCCGCTTCGGCCCTAACTTTCGGCGCAGCGAGAACCTCATACGCGTACCCTTCGTCCTCGTCGCCGGCGTCTCCGGCTCCGCGGCCTTCGGCGGCGCCGCGGTACCCCCCCGCGCACCTTGGAGCCCCCCGCAGCGGCTGAGGCGGGGTACAGGGATCCATCCAGCGCCTCCTGCCGCGCTCCGTCTCGGTCCTGCTTCGCATACGCCACTTCCACATGCCGAGACCCCAGGTCCCCGCTGCTTTCTCTCTCACCAATTCTTCGCTCGCTTCCCTCATATTTTGGCGCAGGCGTACTTCGATGCGATCGTGACCCACGTGCGGCGACCTGTACCCTGCTTCTCGCCTCCTCCTCCTGCTCCTCACGGGGATACAGGTGTTCCTGGACGGGGACCACGGCATCGTCCTGGGCGGCGAGGCCCGTACCCGTCCCGGCGCCTGTTGTCCCCGCTCGGAACTGACGTACCCCTCGGGCCGGCAGGTCTGGGCGTTCCTCTCGGACCAGTTCCTCCAGCACAGCCACTCCGTCTCCGGGCTCTCCCGCTCCATTCAGGTACCCCCCAAGCTCCGCTTGATCGGTACCCCTCCCGCCCCGAACGCGTACCCCCCAGGCGGCGGCGATGCAGCACTACTACGGGAACCCCGTCGCGGGGCTGTGCCCCCCCAAGGCGCCCGCTAACCTGGCCGCCGTCCATCGCCTCCTGGGGGCTACCGCGGCCAGCCCCTCCGCTTCCGAGGAGGTCGTACCCCCCTCGTTCCTCCCCCGCATCCGGGCCCTCCCCTCCCTCCGGCGCCTCGCCGGGCCCCAGGCGCACCTCTACTCCGTTCCGGGCCTCGAGGTGCGCCCGTACTCCCCCCGGCTCCCCCGTACCCCTCCCCGAGCCCGCCCCAGGTCGCCGCGGCGGACCTGGAGGAGGGGGCGGACGGCCTGCTTCGCGCGCTTCTACCCCGGGTCTTCCTCTCCACCTGCCAGGCCCGCATACGGTACCCTCTCGACTTGCTCTCCGTACTACGGTGTCTATCTCTTCGCCCGTGACGCGCCCTGTCTTAGCGCCCGAGTAGCGATGGCCCTGTGGCACGAGACGAGCCGCGCGGCCGCCGGCGGTGCCCGCCCCGCCCCGCCCCCCGCCCGCTCGCCTTCCGTCCTCCTCCGGAATCGAACCCGCGGCAGGCCGCTCGGGCTCCTCCTCGTCCTCTGTCTCCGAATCCAGCGCCAGCTCCCGGCGGCAGGTCCGCCGGAGTTTAGATTCTTTGGGGGTACAACGCGCCCCGTCTCAACCCTCGCAGCTCTACCTGGAGTACCTTTCCGGTACCCTCCTGGGCGGGGCCTCGCACAACGGTCTCCTCTCCGCGCTCCGGTACCCGTCCCCTTCTGTGTACCCCCACATTTCTCTCGAGGGCGAGGGCGAGGAACCTTCTCGCAGACTGCTGCGGACGGACGCGCTGAAGTCCCTAGGCGAGAAGTGGGTCGAGCAGCTCGAGTCGGTACGCGTACCCCCCACCCGCCCCCCCCTGTCCCAAATCATCACCGTACCCCTCACGCCTGCCTCCCAGGAGGACCAACTGTTCCGCGACGACGCCGCGAGGCTCCGCGGGATCCTCCAGCCCGAGCCCAAGGCCGCCGGGGGGGTACGGCCCTCGGCCACCGCCGCCTGTTTACCCGTCTCCCGTCCCGCGTCTTATCACGGTACCCCCCGCGACAGGACGAACAGGCGGACGGGCCGAGCAAGGTGAACGGGCCTCCCGCCTCCCCCTCCCCCCCCCCTCCTCCCTCCCCCCCTCTTCCCCCCCCCCCCCCCTTCCTCCCCGCGCCCCGCCTCACACCGAGCGCCTCCTAGGAGGCGGGGGCGGCCAAGGACGCCGCGCAGGACGCGACGACGTGGAGCGCCGCCAAGAGGAGGCGGTACCCCCGGCGTTTTCTCAGTATTATTTCGGTACCCCGCCGAGCCTCGGGCGGCGCAGGGTCATGCTCGCGACAGCGACCGGCGGCTCTGCCTCCCCGTCCGCCACGGTGCGCCTCGTACCCCCCGCGAGTCTCCTGTACCCCCGGATCGATCCTAAGGGGGTACGAGCAGAAGGCGAGCATGGCGAAGCACGCGGCCCTCGAGTCGGCGCTGAACGATTTCTTCCGCGTCTTCTGCGAGTGCGCTGGCCCTGTACCCCTCCAGGCCCCGTTATGCAAGTACCCTCCTCCTCCTGCCGACCCCCCGGGCTGCAGGGAGAATCTGAAGCCGCCCTCGCGCCTACCCCTCCACGAAACGTTCCTGTTCGGGGGCTCTGGAACGCTCGCCCAGGTGCGGGGTCGTAGCCCGCTTGGATTCACCTTCTGAGCTTTGCTTTCCTCAGATGCTCTCGCCGCCCATCCGGAAGCAAATCCAGCGGGCCCTGTCCGACCCCCAGCCCATCCTGCAGGCCCGCCTGTACCCCGCCCGCACGCCCGTCAAGCCCCGCTTGTACCCCTCGCGCCTCACGCCCGCCCGCAGTGCGAGTGCTGCGTGGAGGAGGGGACGGGGGATGGGGCGGGCCCCAGCGACAAGGACAAGGACAAGGGGAAGGCGCCTGCGCCGAAAACGAGCGCCAAGGCCCACTGCTGGGACGACCTCACACTCGCGTGCGCCGAAAATGGATCGATGATTGTGTACCCCGGCCGGATTCGACCCGCGGGCAGGTACGACATCTTCAGCAAGTCCGGCCGCCTGGTTTCCCTCGCGGACTGGTGCGTGCTGTACCCCCCGAGCTCGTCGCCTCCGCAATCCCATACCCCCCGCAGGTTCGTATCCTTCTCGGAGGCGAAGCAGGCGGCCAACCTCGACCTGAAGGAGCTCCAGTGCGCCGCGCCACTCCAGAAATGCCGTCCCGTGTCCCCTCCCGCAGATGAGTGACCGGGCGGCAGGGCGCGCTTCTACCGTTCGGTCAAGGAGCTGGACTTCCTGGGGTACATCCGCCCCACGAAGCGCCGGCCCGACCACGTCGAGAAGGCCCTCTTTGGCCTCCCGTAGCGTCCCGGGGCCGCCCTTGGCGCGCCCTCCGAGGCCCGCGGTGTGAAACGAGATGGGTTCCCTACATTCGAGCACAGACTGAATGCCTACGCTAAACTTGAGCGCCCCGGGCCGGGACGCGGCCGGGCCGGCGGCTATCGTTCGAACTGCTGCGCCGCGGGGCCGCTGCGCGGGGGCGTCAGCGATAAACGATACCGACCGCGGCGAGGGCGAAGGGAGGGGTGGGCCGCACAAGTAGTTCTGCGCGGGAGAGCGAGCAAGCGAGGTCAGGAGCAGTGTGCGGGCGGAATTCGGCGCGGGCTGCGCGGCGAGCGGGCGCACGAGGATGAGGCCAGTGATGGCGAAGGTCACGGAGCAGAGCAGCTGCTTGGGGTCCACAGTCGACCACCGAATGTTGGCCAGGCTCGACAGCGTGCAGAAGAGGGCGAGCCTGCGGAGCGCGGGAAGCGTCATTCGCGTGCCGCTACGCTTGCTTGCGATCGTCGGCGGCGAGCGGAGGCCCGCGCGGCGGCCGCCGGCTTCCCGCGAGCAGCGCGCACCAAGCGAAGATCCGCTGGCGCATCCAGAGGCCGACCATGCCGTTCAGGAGGGAGAGGAGGGAGAGGTAGTCGGCGGGGAGCTGCGGAAGCGTGAGCGGAGAGAGAGCGCCATCGCCCCGCCCGGCGGACCTCGTCATCGTTCAGCTTACGTTCGACGTAGCGCTTCTCGGCCGACGGCTTCCGCGGGTCGCCGCCCGTCGGGCTGCTGCGGGGCGGCATCTTGGGTACAGCTGCGAAAGTACGGCGGGTACAGGCGCGTTGAACTCTGCCGCGTCGGAACTTGCAGCACACACGCATGAGCGAGGCAGAGCCGGTCCACCAGAGCCCGGCGTCACCGCCAGACCTCTCCAACAATGACGTGGTGAAGGTCATCCTGCTCGGCGACTCCGCCGTCGGGAAATCGAAGTGCGTCGATTCCCAGCGTCGCGCCGTGCCCGCGACCGGCTGCACCGCCCGCGTGCCCTCCGCCCGTCGCCGCCCATACTCAAGAGAACCTTCGTGGCTCGCAGGCTTGTGGAGCGGTTTCTGATGGACGGATACAAGCCGCAGCAGCTCTCTACATATGCGCTCACCCTGTACAGATATGTGGACGATGTGGATGGCAAGCAGGTCCCCGTAGGTGCCTTTCCCGAGCTCGCGCCGCAACTCCGCCCGCCTTACCATCGCGCGCCCGCGCAGACTTCTGGGATACGGCGGGACAGGAGCGCTTCAACAGTATGCACCCTAGCTACTACTACAGAGCGAACGCCTGCATCATGGTGCTCAGCACTCAGCGAAAACGACGCCGCTCTGTCCGCGGCTCTCGCCGACAGCCGCTCCTCGCCGCAGGTGTTCGACGTGACCAGGAAGGTCACATATAAGAACCTGGAGACGTGGTACAAGGAGCTGCAGGACTTCTGCAAAGGCATTCCGACGCTAGTCGTGGCGAACAAGATCGACCGTGCGCGGATCCCGCCAGCCTTCCCTTCTCCTCGCCGCACTCCGCCGACCTCCCTCTCGTCCTGCACTTCGTTTCTCCTCCTCTCACTCCTTTTCCTTCTTCCGCGCAGTGGACACGAAGGTCACGCAGAAGACATTCAACTTCGCGACAAAGCGCAACCTGCCGCTGTACTTTGTGTCCGCGTCGGACGGGACGAACGTCGTGAAGGCAAGCCGCGCGCTCTGATCGTAGACGTTCGCCCCTGCTAACGCAGATCGAATCAGATCTTCAAGGAGGCGGTTAGGTTAGGCATCAAATACAAGGAGATGCCGCCGCAGGACTTCTATCAGGAGGTCCTCAGCCTGCTCTCGGACGTGCGTTGCTTGCTTCCCCTGTCCGTTCTTCCGTTCGGGTCCGCCCTTGCTGAGAGTCCCCCGCAGTCGACGCTGGGGAACAAAGCCTCGGGCGAGGCCGGCGACTACGGCGACGAAGATAAGGATAGCCTGCGCCCCAAAAGTAGCGGCACCGCCGGGACAGGGTCCCGGGGTCCCTCCCCCCGCCCCTAGGGCGTCCCCTCGCGCCGCCTCCCCGCCCCACCCGGCCCCGGCCCCGGCCCCGGATGCTCCTTCCAGCCCCTCCCCGCCGCCCCGGCGGGCTCCGGCCTCGTTCCCCACCCTCCCGCCGCTCGCCTGAGCCATCCCGTTCTCATCTGAGCGCTTCTCTTTATCCTTTCCTCCCCCCGCCTCCCCGTGCACCGTACTTCCTGCCCGCCCGCCCGCTTACGCCCGCCCGCTTACCCTGCCGAGCCAGATTCGCCCTCGCCCTGTATCTAGTTTCTGTCCTTACTCTTAGTCTGCGTTCTTTCGTCTGCCGCACGGGCGCCTTTAGGAGGGCATGGCGGGCAGAGGCTACAGATCTAATTCCGATGCCGACCGGCCGCCCCTAGGCCTGGGGTCATCGCGGCGGCGGGGCCGGGCCGGAAGTCGCTCCGAAGCGCGTCACGGGCATACACGGCCGCTCGTTGACCTGTAGTTGGAACACGTCCGGCCGGGCATAGTGCCCTGCGGACGCACACGCGCGCGCCGCCTTCGATCAGACATGCAAAATGCGAGAGCTGGAAGCGCCGGGAGCCGAACCGGCGACATCGAAGTCGAGCTTCCCCCGCGTGCAGTCGTCCAGGTCCAGCTCGGCGATCAGTACCCCTTCCCCGTCATAGTCGGGGCCCTGGGGGGTACGGCTTCACAACATGGGTAGGGGGCGGGTTCGGGGTCGCGCGCACCGCAATGACTTGGCCCGAGGGGTTCACGATTAGCGAGCCGCCCTTGCAGAGAACCTCCTCCGGGCCATCCGACTCGACTGGAGGGTACAGGGTCTCGACGGGCGCTCCGGGGGCAGGGGGGGGGGAAGAAGGCGCACTGGGGTAGTCGTTGGGGTAGTCCTTCCTCTTGCAGAACTGGTTCGACGAGAGGACGAAGCAGCGGCCTTCCATCGCTATGTGGCGCATTGTCGCAACCCACGTATCCCTGCCGCGCCGCGCAAGTCTGAGAGGGGGAGGGAGGTCGGGGGTACGGGGCCAGCGCGCCTGGCGTCGGCGGTCGGTGCCAGGTAGATCTCTACCCCCTTTGCATAGTACGCCATTCGAAGCATGGGCATGTAATCTTTCAAGGGGTCCGATCAACGCCTGGCCCGAAACGTCGAATTCGAAGATTAGGGCACGCACTCTCCCAGCAAATCGCCGCCGCCAACTTGCCGATCGATGTATCCAGCACGGGCAGCGTGCTCCCGTCGCCGAAGCCCCAGACGACACTGCGGGACCTTAGGAAGGAGCTCGACGCGGGCGGAAGTTTGAATGCATATGCGAACCGCTCCTGTGCCGTCGGCATGAGCTTCCTGTGCTTGCCGAGGAGTGCGCCGTCCGGCCCGAAGAACAAAACAGAGCAGTAGAGCGTGCAGGGAACGCTGCGGGTGCCGGTCAGGCCGGCACCGGCTCAGCCGCGCGGCAGATGCGTAAGCAGCGGCGAGGGCGAGGGACAGGGCGCAACACTTTCTCGATGACGCCCACGACGATGTAGACGCGGTTGCGCGACGCCACGAGGCCGATCGCTTCCGTGTGCGCACTCGGGACCTCGATGGAGGACTGCGCCGGGCCTACGTTGGGCGCGCGGGAATCGTGCAATGTGGCGGGCGGCCGACCTCCGCGTAGCGCCGGAAGAGCTCCCGCCCCTCAGGCGTGCGGCTCCCTGCGGAAAAGACGCTTAGCTGTACATAAACCGACGGTCTCCAGCGCTCACCTATGACGCAGCCAAAGTCGCATCCTCGCGGGTAACCTGCGCAAGCCGATCGCACGCGTCCCGGTGATGCGTACGCGCAAGATCGAGCTTACCGGAGAGAAATGCTTCCGGGAACAAGACCAGCGAAGCGCCACTCTTGGCGGCGCTGTCCGTCAGTGTTGAAAGCTTGGCCAAAGAAGCGGGGAGGTCGAAGGCGACCGACGCGGCTTGCACGACCGCCACCTTCACCTTCCGACCCGCGTGTGGCCCGCTCATCGTTCAGCTTCGCGCAATTCGAGCAGCTGGCCAATTTGATCTACCCTGGTCGAGCAGTCGGCTTAACTGGGCATCGCTAGGCCTCTGTGTCGCGGAATCGGCGGCGCGGATTCGATCAGAGAGCAGAACGATTGCAGCAGCGACGATGGCCGAAGGATGAGCCCCGGGCGATGGCGCGCGCGGCCGGCCGCGGTCTGGGCGCTCCTGCAGCTGCTCGCTCTGTGCATCGCGGCGAGCAGGAGCAGCTTTACACCCGTGCCGATAGACGTGCGAGCGCTGGCGTCGGAACTGCCCTTCGTTCCGCCCCTCGTGTTCGCTGCAGACCCCGCCTTGGATGGGGCGGTGCACGCCGCGGCATCGCGGGCGCCGGGGACCTCTCTGGTCTACGTGGTGACGATGCACGTAAGTGGGAGCCTGCGTCTTCCTTCAAGAGGCCGCGTACGCAACCGCTCACGTACGGCGCAGCCGTTCACAGGGTCGGAAATGGAGCTGAACTGGGGCGAGGCGCTCGACATGCTCGCCAACTGTCTGGAGTCTGCCAGGTGCGTGCGTGCGCAGTGCGGCCCATTCGCGTCCGCGGCGACGCCCCGAGCGCGCAGGCGGGCATCTGTGCGGAACGTGCTCGTCTTCACTTCGAGCCCGGACGTGATCGTGCGTGGCAGCGCGCGCTCTCTCTTTCTCTTTGTCTCGGCTGCGGCGCGAGCGGCCCGCGCAGCCGATCGCGAGGGAGCGCGGCGCCGTGGCGTACTTCGACGACTTGCTCGCCGCCGCGGGCCCGCAGCCTTTCGACCACCAGGACGTCTTCAAATTCCGGTGCCGCCTTCTTTCTCGCGCCCCGCAGCCGCGCCCTCACTCTCCTCCCGGCTCCAGCCACGCGGCGGCCGTCCTCGTGCGCGGGTACGACGCCGTCATCGTCGACATTGACGTGCGCGCGCTCCCGTACCCCCTCGCCGTGGCCCCCGCCGACCTAACGATGTACCCCTCCCAGGTGGCTTTCCTGCGGGACCCTACCCCCTTCTTCCGGGCCCGAACGCACGCCGTCGAGTTTATGGGGGAACCCTCTACGTGCGAGCCGTGTACCCCCGGCGCCCTAAGCCTTCGGGCCCCGCTCACTTCCCTTCGATCAGGAACGAGCTGAATGTGCGCTGCTTGCAACTACGGTGAAGCCCCGACCCTTTTCGAGCGCGTACCCCCGTCAGGTAGGATTCATGTACGCCCGCTCCGAGCCTGCGGTCGTCGGTCTTCTGCTGGACGTCGGTTCGTTTGCGGGATCCCGGAGCTAGAGGCGGTGCTCACCTGACCAGGGTAGCGTCCCGCCAGCGGAGACTCTTGTCCTGGAGGTACCCCAGGGCGAACGGCCCGCGGATGGCCCCGGCTTCCGCTCAGGGCAGGCGCGTCCCGATATCGCGTACCCCCTTACCCGTCCTTTCCACCATACCTTTCTCACCGTACCCCGCCAGGCCATTATGGCCGACGTTCTGCGGGGCAGAGCCTTCGGAGTCTCCGGGCTGGCCTGGGGGCTGCAGATCCCCGCAAACGAGCTACCCCTCATGGAGGCGTGGTCCCTGCGGGGGTACGCCTTTTTCAGCGCGCTCACGGGGGTATGCAGTTCGCCGAGTCGGAGTTCTTCTTCGTGGCCCGGCGGTCGCAGCGGGCGGGGGTACGGCCGTACGTGGCCCACGCGAACGGGCAGCCCCTGAAGCACGGCGGCAAGAAGCGCGCGCGTACCCCTCCGCCCCTCTACCCCTTCCTGATACCGTACCCCCTTAGGTTCGTGCTCAGGAACGAGGGGCTCTGGTTCGTGGACTCCCCCTCCTACTACGAGGGACGCTTCCTCTCGTGCGCCGTACCCCCTCCCAGAGTTCGAAAGGCGTACCCCTAACGTGATCCGCCAGGTACGCGTTGGACGGACCTGAAGAGGAGCTCACGTGGGACGACCACGTGGACGCCCTGCGGGGTATGCTGCGCCTCGCCGAAGCTCTAAACAGGTACCCCCTTCCTTTCCCTTGTACCCTCCCTCCCTTGTACCCTCCCCGCGCGTCTCGACAGCGCTCGCGCCGCGCCCCCCAGGTCCCTCGTGCTGCCCCGCTTCCCCTGCCGGCACCACCCCCTCAGCGAGCCCTGGGGTATGGCCGACCTCTGCCTCCCCACGGTGCCGTACCCCCCGCCTTGGGCATCGTACCCCCCGGAAGCCTCTCGAGGCGGCCCGCAGGCCTACTTAGCGTCCAGCGCCCTCCTGGCGCACTTCCCGTCCGTGAGGGTACGCCCTTCTTTCCCCTCGTCTCTACCCTGCTCCGGGCACCGCTCACGGGTACCGCAGGAGGCGACGATTTTCGAGCACCCGAACGGGCCCGGGCGGCCCCCTGCCTCCCGCCCCCTCCGCCTCGCCTGCCCGGGGGGCCGCCCCGGCTGCGCCCTCTCCGTCGCGACCGTGCGCGCCGCCGACGAGGAGGCCCCGTACCCCCTCCTCCAGGTCCAACTCCAGCGAGGGGTACGCCTCTCCGCGGACCCCGGCGCCCCCCAGGCGGAAGAAGCGGCCCTCCTCGCCCGGCTCGAGGCGGGTGTCTCCTGTCTCCAGCACCACCTGGTACCCCCCTCCTCGATCATCAGCCTGTACCCCCCGCCTCACAGTGTTCCTCCAGATCTACGTCGCAGTGCGCATCTTCGGGCGGCGCTGGCCCCTCGCTGTCAACTGCTCGACCGTGCCCGAAGGCGCCGCCGACCCCGTCATAGCCGGCTTCTTCTTCACCGCCTAGCTATAGCCCACTAGCTGCAGAGAGGACATGAAGAGATGAGAAAAGGGTTGGTTCGGTTGCACAAAACGGTGTGTGGGTTGGGGGCGGGGGGTACTGCATTACAACGCGGCGGAGCAGAGGCCGAGGCCGGGGCTGGGACCGTCCCTCGTCTACGAGGTCGTGGTCGGGGCGCGCGCGGCGGGGTTGGCCGATCCGGTCGAGGCCAGCAGGTTGTTCTTCGTCGTGGCGTCGAAGTACAGGCGCAGCTGGTCTGCGGGCGGGGGCGGAAGTGCGAGAAGGTCAGGAGGGGGTACGGGAAACTAGAGGCGAAGCATCGCGGGGGGTACGCGCGCGCACCGAAGAGCTTCATATCCTTCTCCATGTGGGTCATCTGGTTGGTGACGTACTCGATCTCGCTCTTCATGACATCGAGATCGATGCGCGCGTCCTCCTCATCCAGCTCCTTCTGGATCGGGTCCTTCATAGCCTCGCTCGACGGCTCCGGGTGGAACTCGAACTGCGGGACCCAGCGGGTCGGACCCCCGACTCCCCCAAAGGCCGCCAAGGCCGCGAAGGCCGCCCCGCCCCCCGCGCCGCGCCGCGCCGCGAACCTTGAGGGCGACAGTGCCCGTGGCGGCCGAGCCGAAAAGGTTGTCGACCGTGTCGGCCTCGAGCTGGAAGGTGCGCTCGCCGGGCGGCAGGTGGAGGATGTCCAGCACCGGGATGTGCACGCGCCCCAGGCACTTGTTCACCAGCGGCACCACGGTCCGCGGCGTCGCCGAGATCGAGTGGAAGATGTCCACGACGATGTACGCGGCGGGATGCGTCACCTTGCTGCGCGCGAGGGGGCGGGCGGCCCGCCGGGTGTCAGGGCCTGGCCCTCAGCCGCCCGAGAAGGTCTAAATGCAGACGCACATGCGGTAGGGCCAGGGTCTGGCGTCGCCCTTCATGACCTTGGGGTCGTTCAAGACGCGGTCGTCGAAAATGACCACCTTGGTGGCCGGCATGGAGAACACGGGCGTCTCGCCGAAGCAGAGGCATTTCTCGTCCTGGTACTCCTCATACGACGGCACCGTCATGCGATTCCCTGCCGGGAAGGAGGAGACACGTCAAAGAAGAGAGCGAAAAGGAGAAGCCGAAGGCGCCGGGCGGGCGGACCGTTGTTGAGGCGGAAGCAGAGGTAGACGTCGGCGGTGCCGAAGATGGGGTTACCGGAGCGGAGGCCCTCGCAGCGGATGGGCGTGACGGAGAGGGTGCCGTGCACGGCCGTCGCCGAGTTCGAGGCCATCGCGAGCTGCTGCTGCCTCTTGAAGAGCTCCGTGCGCTTCGCCGAGTAGAAAGTCAGGTCGGCACGAGCGAGTTCGAAGCGCGCCGTGCAGAGCTCGATCATTTTCGCGGTCTTCTTGTTGACCGCATTCGTCAGGTGGCGCATCTCCGTCGCCACGCGCTGCAGACGCTGGCTATCCTGGAACGACTCTGCCGTCACCGGGACCTGCCGACCCGCCGCGCCGTCATCGGCCGAGAGCCCCGAGCCCCGCCGCGCCGCCGCTCAGCCCACCCACCTTGCGCTCGTAGTTGATGTGAACCTCGAGCAGGCCGCCCCCGCCGACGGGATCGTTGCCCTCCCACTTCTCCTTGGTGATGTCCAGGATGACTCGGCTGCCGGGCTGGGAGAACTCTGCAGGCGGGGCGCGTCGACGTCGGCACCGCGCCGTTCCGCACACTGCCAGCGGGCAGGCGCACCAGTGGTGAGGCGGTCCCACTTGATTCTGGCCATGCCAAGGAAATCATCCTTGAAGGCAAACTTGTCCTCGTCCATGACGCGGAGCGTGAGTTCGGGTCCTGGGATCGGGGAGTTCGGCCCCTGGTTCGTGATCAATGGGCGCCCATCGGCGTCCATAAAGCTGCGGGCGCGCCGGCGTAAGCAACAGTAGCGGCGCGGCGCGACGCGCGGCCAGCGGCGCGGCGCACTGCTTGATCTCAACGCCGAACTCGTAGACGACATCCTTGAACGAGGGGTTCAGGTTCTTCTCCACAACTTCAGTCTTCTTCTCCTGGACGAGCTGGCCAGCCAGGATCTCCGGGGCGCCGATCATGGAGGCCAGACGGCCGGCCTTGTTGACGGGCTCGAAGCGCATGACGACCTGCAGCGCGCCCTCCGGTCAACGGCAGCGCCCAGCCGCTCAGCCGATTGGTTCTTGCGCACGTAGGGATCGCTGAGACCGTTCGGATCGGCCGCCTTGAGGCTGTGCGTGACATCGGTGAGCTCAGAGAAAAGAAGAGATAGTGAGCGAAAGCGCACTTGGTGGCGCGAATGACCTGGACCTTGATCACGCCTGGAGCACACAAAACGGTCAGTGGCGCGACGGCAGCGCTGTCCGCGAACGGTTCTACCGACCCTCGGGATTGGTGCTGGCCTGGACCTTGTCATAGAGGACCTTGTGCTCCTCCGAGACCTGAAGAGACGGTCGGTGTCCGATTCGAAATGGCTGACTCGATTAGCGCACCTTAGCGAGGCGCTCCTGGAGGTGCTTCAGCTGCTCGCGGGTGACTGCAAAACAAATCAGCGGAAACGAAAGTCGGCGGGACTGAAGGGAGCACCCTTGTCCACCGCATCCGTGCGCCAGTTCTGCCAACGGACACCATCATCACCGTCAGATAGGGCAACCACCAAACCGCCCGAAAGCTGAAGCGACGCACGTTGAGCTTCGGATCAGCGGTGGAGACGAGCACAATTTTCTGTTCGGTGCCGTGGGCACCCTTGCCGGGAGCGCCGGGGAGAGTAGGCTGGCCAGCGGCGACGAGAGGCGCCTGCGGATACGCCTGCTGAGGGCCCTGGTGTCCAAACATGTCGATATATTCCTTGTGGGCTCTGTCGCGGAGAGCTGATTCAAACTTGAGGTCGCGGACGATCTCCGACTCCTCGGGATACGGCGGAAGATCGAAAAAGAGCTCCTGCTTTTCGGCGGGGAGCGCGCAGGGGATCTCGGAAGGCTTGCTAGGGGCCGGGAGGGGCGGTGCGGCGTCCGACTCGTCGAACGGATCCCGCTCCTTCGGCTTGGTTGCGCAGCAAAGACAGCCGACGCGTTCAAAGAAAGCCAGCCTTGCAAACGGCTGAGCCTCGGTTGAATGAGGGGTACAGCTTGATCTGCGCTGCAGTGGTGGGATGGCGGCGGGGCCGAAGCAGGTGCGCGGGAGAGAGCAGGAAGCCGCCGTTACCCTTGCCGCCCCGCTCGACCTTCACAGCGCTCACCGAGGGCGCGGGACCGCTTGTGCGCTCGCAGGCCGCCATGCAGTATGGGCTGGCCACGTACACGTGGGGCCAGGGCACGCTGGGGCAGCTGGGGCACGGCGACGATGCAGACCTCGCCGAGCCGCGGCTGCTCCTGGCGATGCTGGGGCGCCAGATCGGCATGATCGCATGCGGAAACCAGCACACGTGCCTCCTGACCTGTGCGGCGGACCTTGCCCTCGGGCCAGCCGCCGCAGCTAACCCGGGCCCCCGGCAGCGGACGGGCAGGTCTTCACCTTCGGGCGCGGCAACTTCGGCCAGCTCGGTGCGGTTGCATCGCCGGCTCGACAGCCGCTCGCTCGCTCGCGCGCGCTGAGCGGCGGCGGCCCGCGTAGGCCTCGGGACGACGATTATGGCGGGGAGCCAGCCGACGCCGCGGCAGATCGTAGCGATGCAGGGGAAGCGCTGCACGGCGCTCGGCTGCGGCTGGTACCACACCGCGCTCCTCACCGACACCGGCGAGCTCTGGATGTGCGGCGCCGGCGAGTACGGCCGCCTCGGCCTCGGGGACGAAACCAACCAGGCACGTACAACGCGTACCCCGCCCGGCTCTTTCCCCCCTTACCTGAGGCGTACCCCAGGCGGAGCCGGTCCTCCTGAAGGCGCTCCAAGGGAAGGACGTGGTATCCGTCTCCTGCGGAGGCTTCCACTCCGTGGCCCTCACGCGTGCGTACCCCCCGCCGCTCGATTCGCGCATCCCCGCCGACCCGGCGGGCGCTGCAGGAACGGGAGCTGTGTACAGCTGGGGCGGGGGGTACTTTGGCCAGCTGGGGCACGGCGACGACAGGGAACGACGTACCCCCCGCCTCGTCAAGGCGACCCCACCCCCGCCCCGCTCGCCCCGCCCTGCTTGACGATGAGATCTCCCTGCAGGCCCTCAAGGGTACCGTCGTCACCCAGATAGCCTGCGGTACCCACCACACCTGCGTCATCACGGACAAAGGCGCGGTGTACCCCATCTTCGCTGGCGCGCTCGTACCCCGTCTGAATCCTTGCCCAGGCGAGCTTTGGACGTGGGGATCGGGTGAATTTGGAAAGCTGGGCCACGGCGACGACAAGAGGTTCGCCCGCGTACCCCCCCCCCAGAGCGCGCTCGAAGGAAGCCCCGTCCCGCAGCCGGCCCGCCCCGGGGGTAGTGGAATCGCTTAGGGGGAGGAGGATACGCTTCGTCACCGCCGGCGGCTTCCACACCGCATGCATCACGGGTACGGCCCCCGACGCCTGGGGGGGTACACCGACGTCCCGCGCGCCCCTGAGCGCGCGCTGCAGAGGAGGGCGCCCTCCTCACGTGGGGCTGCGGCGACAAGGGGCAGCTAGGGCACGGGGACAGAAAGGCGCGTACCCCTCTCCCGCTTCTCCCCCCTTTTCCGCCTTACCCTTTTCCCTCAGGACAAGTGGATGCCGCGGCCAGTCGAAGCGTTGGCGAGGGCGCGGATACGGGCCCTCGCCTGCGGCACGCACCACACAGCTGCCGCCACGGAGGTGCCCGCCCCTAACCTGTACCCCCTTTTCGAGCCCGACGGGGTACCGCCCCAGGCGGGCGAGTTGTTCGTGTGGGGGTCCGGCGAGTTCGGCAGGCTGGGTATCGGTGCGGCCCCCTGCATCTCCATGTACCCCTTCGCCCCCTCACACCCGCGCAGGGGACCAGGGGGAGCAGGGGGTAGCGCAACCCGTACTCGTGGAGTCGCTTAAGGGACAGAAGGCGGGCCTCCCCCCGCCCCGCCCCGCCCCGCTCGTACCCCCCTCTGAGGCCGCGCGGCTGCAGGTGATCGCCGTCGAGTGCGGATCGTTCCACACTGTCGCTGTTGTGGCCGAGGTTCGATTTCGGGCGGGGCGGTTTCTCAAGTGGCGCACAGGGGCAGGGGTAGAGGCTCATGCAAACCGCTCTCAGGTCCCGAAGGAGATACCAGACGAGGACCCCAAGAAGGCCGCGATGTCGTACCCCCAGGCCGCGCAGGCCGCCGCCGGGTACGCCTGAGCGACGCGAGCGCGCCGGGCGGCAAACGGGCGCCGGTCCGACCGCCGCGCAGGACCAAGGGCGGGAAGGGCGCCGGGCTCCTTCTGAAGGTACGGTACCCCTGCTGGACGACCGCGTACCCCCCGCCGCGCCCGACGCGGGCCCCGGGTACGCAGGGCCACGCGAACGACGCTGTTTTGGGGGCGGGTGACCTCAGCAACCCGGAGAAGGCCCGTACCCCTCCTCCCCGCCGAAGCGCAGCTGTACCCCTGAAACCCCCCCTCCGCCTCATCTAACAGGCGCGGATGATGGAGGAGGAGATCGCGAGCCTTCGGAGGCAGCTGAACCGGGCGAGGATGGAGGTGCACGTACCCCCCCCGGACTTCTTCCTCCCCCTCACCACCCCTTCTCGCAGCTCGGGCAGCGGACGGAGGACTGTGAGCGGCTCCAGATGGAAATCTCGCGCCTCGAGGGCGCCGACACGGTCCGCCCTCGTACCCGTACCCCCTAAAGAATCCGTACCCCCCTTACACTTTCGGCGCAGGCGTACCTCTCCGTGGAGGGTCTCGAGGAGCTCGAGCGGACGTACTACGAGGGTCTGCAGCGCGTCTCGATGGCCAAGGTACCCCCTCCTCGCCCCCCCCCCCTTCCTCCTAGACAAAGATATGAAACGCTGTACCCCAGAGCCGGGCGCTGGCGGCGGACATGGACGCGAAGGCGGACGATCTCGCGCAGGAGATCGAGAAGCTCGCAAGGGACCAGGTTCGACTCCCCGCGGGGCCCGTTTTCGGATCTCGCATCGCGTCGCATCTGTTTTTTATTTTCGGCGCAGGCTGCGTTGGAGGGGCGCACGGCGGACGAGGCGCGCGAGATTCGGCAGGCGATCGTCGCCCTGAAACAGGTACCCCCGGCCCCCCCCGCCCCGCCCGGATGAATTCGATCCGGGGCGGCGGCAGGACATGAGCCGCCTTCGCCTCTCGCTCCTCCGGCGCTCGACCACCACGGAGCAGGCGGGCGCCCCCCGCTTCCCCCCCTCTGTCTTCGCACGCACCCTTCTTTCTTCCTCTTATCAAACGTTTCCTTTTCGAAGGCGGTCTCGGAGCTGGACGGGCGGACGTCGATGGTGGAGGCGGTCGTCGTCCAGCTGCGCGACTTCCTGAAGCTCCAGTTCGCCGCCCAGTGGCAGCACGTGCGTTTGGAGGAAGGAAACTGATTTTAATCTTAACTAGCAAAGCTCCATAAGCTACCTAAACGAACTGACGCGCGCGCCAGTCAGAAATAAGCTTCCTAACCTCACCTTTAGCTTCCTAATCACCTAACTAGCCTAATAAGCCAAACACATAGCTTCCTTTAGCTGCAGTTCGCCGCCCAGTGGCAGCACGTGCGCCGGATCCGATCCAGCGGCTTAGAATAAACGAACCGACGCCTAACTAGCCTAAACATACAACAACGCCATAGCACGTGCGTTTGGAGGAAGGAAAATGATCTTAGCCTTAACTAGCAAAGCCCCATAAGTACCTAAGCTAAATACAGTGCTAAGCTAAACACAGTGCCGAATAGAACAGAACCACGCGTGTCCTGACATAATCCCGCAGATGTTGGCTCAGGCTGGGGCGGGCGGCCTGGACCAGTTCGGAGCCTACGCAGCCGCGGCAGCGGCCCAGCAGCAGCAGGCGGCGGCGGCCGCCCAGGCGCAAGCGCAGGCGCAGGCGGGCGCCGGCGGGGTCCCGTTCGGGGTCGACCCGGCGACCTTCGCCGCCGCCGCCGCCGCGGGGCAGGTGATCGCTCGCCTGTCCAATTTAATTCGAGAACGCCTTCTCTCATTTCCTTCTTTCCTCCTGCAGGCGATGTCGCTGCAGCAGTACTCGCTCGCGGCGACGGGCGCCGCGGCCCAGGCGGTAGCCCCCCTCCAGTTCGCGCAGGCTCGCGTACCCCCTCTTTCATCCCCCCCCCTTCATTCTCTTTCTGAGCCGGGCCTGCAGGAGGGGCAGCAGACGGTGGCCTTCACGAGCGGGGGCGGCGTGCAGCGCGTGGCGGGGCCCTCGCACACGTCGCACGCGCACCCCCAGCAGCAGTCCCAGGTTCAAATAAATATCCTACTAACTGATTTTATTGCTTCCAGAGGCGGCTACTAACTGATTTTATTGCTTCCAGTTCGACGCGGATCAGGAGGAAGCGTACCTAGCATCACAGTACGGAGACGACAGCAGCAGCGCCGGCGGCGGCGGCGGCGGCAGCGCGGCGGGGGCGGCGGGGGTCGGGGCGGGGTGGCCGGGGGCGAGGCCCCCCGCGGCGGCGCAGCAGGGGCAGGGGCAGGGGCAGGGCCAAGGGCAGGGGACGGGTTGGCCGGCGAGGTGACCGGGTCTGTTCCACGTTGGCCATCCATGTACCCCTCTTCTGTGCACCGTCTGTTCGCAATTCGCAAACTCGCTGGAAAGGGGACGAGGGGTACATGCAGCTGTACATCGTGCGAGCCATGGCCGCTGCTTCCGTGGCATGTGAATTTAATTCCATGGTACATGGTCACCGGTACCGTGGCATGCACACGCTCTCATCGGCCTATATATATATAGCTATGGCTATAAATAGCTATCTATATATCATAGTATATAGCTAGCGCTAGGCCTCGAGCTCGTCGAGTACTAGTCGAGCTCGGCTTCACGATCCGACGGTGTGATCGGATCTTCAGCCACTGGTGGCACTGCCGCAGATCTAGATCTAGAGGCGTCGGCGTTGCTCTGCGCGGCACGTGAGTCGGCACCGCCGGGCCGGCGCGGGGCGCGCGCCAGCGCGCAGAGCCATCTAGATGTTCCGGTGGCACCGCCGTAGACTCTCTTTGAGAGGCCGGGCGTCGACGTTGCACTGTGCCGCACTTGAGTCGGCGGGAGCGGGGCGCGCGTCATGGCCAGCGCAGAGGTCTCGTTCCGACGCTAAAGTTCAACATTAACCGTTGAACGGTTGCAATTGATTCTTCTGAAAATTCGTGCTCATGATCAGTGTTAATTTCGATCCTAGCTAGCTTGAATTAGCTAGCTATAGCTACAGTTCAGCCTCTACATAGCTAGCCATAGAGCGCTCGGGGCAGCCGGAAGGCAAGAGCCGCGGTGAAGGCGGCGGCAAGAATCGGGAAGCTCCCGGTGGCCAGGGACGGCGCGAGCTCCGCTGCTCCACTGAGGTACGGCCTGAGGGCGTCCGCCGGTCATAATTCCAATTTATGATCGATTTATAAGCACTTCGAATTCGATCGCGAATTCATGGCCGCATCGCGGCTGCAGAGAGGGGGGGGAGGGGGGAGGGGAGGAAGGGGGGGAGGGAGAGGGGGGGAGGGGCGGGGGAGGGGGGGGGGGGGGGGGGGGGGGGGCGGTTGCACGCACATTGCAAAGGCGGCGTTGCTGGCGGGGCGCCAAGCAAAGGCCCCCACGAGAGTGAACGCGTCGAAGCCGCCGCTTGGGCTGCGGATCACGAGGCTGTACGCCTGGCCTAGTGCGTAGGCGGCCCCCTTCGGAAAACCGGGCTCAAAATCAGGAACGCGCGGGCATACATGCAGTTGACCGGAAGGGGTTATATATGAATATTCAAGGTTTACGTTGAATTTTAAATCTCAAATTCTATCGTGAGCAGAACACCTCCATATATAATTATCACACATGAGCATGCATATGCGCACGCACCAGGAGGGAGCGCTCGCGTCTTCGAGCCGAGCAGGATGTAATGTCGGGGACCGCTGCGAACCCGCGGCCGGACCGGAATTAACACATGTACAGCTGGCAGTAAGTTTGGCAGTGGCAAGCAGGAGATAGCTATATATAGCGGAGGAAACGAGCGGGCCGGGCTGCAGCCGGTGGCGGGAATGGCCGGGCCATGGGCCGGGGCGCGGTGCGCACTGAACCGAATTTCTGTGCTGCTTGCGAAACGCGGGTTGAGGGCGGGGCAGCTCGCTGACCCCGTGACGTCAACGATATCGATCTGCGCCCAATGACGCTCGAGTCGAGTGGCTCGACGCGTAGCCGACCGCGGAGCGAGCGTGCGGTGCGCACGGCAATGCTCTGCCCGACGGTGAACTCCGAACCGAAGATGCTGACCTCGCCCCCCGTCTGCGAGCGGGTCCGACGGTCGCCGTCATGTTCAACATTGCAATTGTCCAGGACAAAATGCGTAACTATAATATCTAATTAACTATGAGCTCGGCAGGGCATAGATGTTATGGTTGTTATTGATTACAACGTTAACGTTAACTTCGTAACGTCGCCTTGCACACACCTGGGGAGTCTCGAGGACGGGGGCGCTGAAGACGGCTCGGTTGTTCGCGTCGAATGCAATCGCGATAGCATTCGCTGCAGCGCCGACACCAGATCCGGAGGAGCCCGCTAAGCCCGACACAGAGATCCGCGTGATGTTCTGAGGCGGAAGCGAGGGAAGGATGTCAATCACATGCTTGAGCATCGATATCATTTGCGACATAAATCAACATATATATATATATATATATATATATTGCGAGCTCTTGCGCATGCGGCTAGCGCTGGCTCCGCGCACGAGTCGCGCCGGCGAGGGCAGTGTTGTCGGGCTTGGCGTCGGGCTGCCTAGGCCTCCGGGTCCGGTCGGGGGTACGTATACTGTCGGCTTCGACGTTGGGGAGGGTGAGGGGCTTATGAATATGTTGGGGTCAGCTGTAGGGGTTTGGCTCAAGCTCAAGGGGGAAGGGCTCGGGCTCGGGCTCGGGCTCGGGCTCGGGCTCGGGCTCGGGCTCGAGCTCGGGCTTGGAGAAGGGGAGGGTGACGGGGTAGGGACGGGCGTCGGCGTTGCGGGGTACACGCAGATCCCGGAGGCGTTTGAGGCGGGGGCGTCGCAGGTGCAGTTCATGATCTTGAGAGAGGAGGAGTTTGAATAAAATTGCATCCTTCGTCCGGGATACCGGTCGATCGTCGTTCCGTTCGCGCATGGCTCAAGTTCGATTGTGCAGACCTGGAATGCCGGCCAACAGGCGCGGGTTCGCGTTAGCCTTCACATGCATGCATCATGGCATATCCAGAAAAATATACAGAGGGGGCCGCGGGCCAATTGCAAGGAAGGGCGGGGGGGGTGGAGGGGGGGGGGGGGGGGGGGGAGAGGGGTGGCGCACCCCACCAACGTTGCGCCCTGGAAGATAACATTGGCAGGCTTTGACACCCCCAGGGGAGATCGTTTGTCCATGCGAACATGGGACGGGGATGCAGAAGTCGTCATCGATATCCTCTCCGCCAACCTCTCCAGCGAGGGTCGCCGGCGGACAATCACATACAATCATATTATCGCAATCCCATCTATATAATCTGCAAATCGAGGAAATGAGATCGATATCCATATATATATATATATATCGCTACAGATATGGAAGGCCTAGGATATATGCATTTGTATATATGATTGTATCGATGTTAAACTAAATATATATGAGGGCCATCAATGGGCCAAACCCGAAAAGGCAACCTCGAGAGCTCGAGACTCGGACGTGACGCTTGGATTGCGGAGGTTCTTATAACCGCCGTAACGGCCGTGGGGGTACCCCTTCCGAGGCTGGCGATCGCGGCGATCGCGACCCGATCGCGACCCTGGTGATCGCGACTTTCTCCCGATCGCGACCCTTTTCGATCGCGATTTCGAGATCGGGGGCATTTCTGCGATCGCGAGAAAAGAAAAATCGGAAAAGGCCGAAAAGTGCGTTTTCTACGCGTGAAATTGAGGGAAAACTTGGGACTTGGGACTTGGGACTTGGGACTTGGGACTTGGGACTTGGGACTTGGGAAGAGTTAAAATCAGAGTCTGGACTCATTTTTTTTTTCAGTAATCCCTAGTGTATTAGGGGACTGGTGCCCCAAGTTGACAAACAGCTAATGCTATCTGCCTACCCTAGGCCTAGGCCTACAAACACACGACAAGTCTAGCTTACCTCCCCCCTATTGGGTCTCCAGCTAGACTAACCCCGAGGGAATCTCCCTACTGCGAGCCCTACCCCCTAAGGCCACTCTTGCGGCCCTCGGTGGTGATCGCGACTTTCTCCCGATCGCGACCCTTTTCGATCGCGATTTCGAGATCGGGGGCATTTCTGCGATCGCGAGAAAAGAAAAATCGGAAAAGGCCGAAAAGTGCGTTTTCTACGCGTGAAATTGAGGGAAAACTTGGGACTTGGGACTTGGGACTTGGGACTTGGGACTTGGGACTTGGGACTTGGGAAGAGTTAAAATCAGAGTCTGGACTCAAAAGCGGGGAAATTTTCGGAAGGGGAGAAAAATGGCTAACCAACCTCCGGGGCCGCCCCCGCCCTTGTTCTACGATTTCCCATTTGAAATCAATCAATTGTTCACACGATTGACCGATTTCTGGCGCTGGCACATCTCAGTCCCCCCTGGCGTGTCGCCGGAGCCCGATTTCAATCACGCGCTGGGGCTTGCCAGTCAGTTCCCATTCAGGTTGAGGGAATGGATACAGCTCTACGCAGCAGACAACTTCCAGAACCTACCAGCTGACCTACGCGAATATTTCGTACAGCTAGTACGTGACACTCACAACCCTAACAATGATCGATCCAACACAGATGGCGCGACACGCGACAGCCAAGACAGACGCAGATTTTTCCGCAGCCAATTGAGAGAGGACAGACGGAGGCGCGCAATGGGGCTCCCACAGGTAACAGTGGGGTACAGCCCCTCGCTTGAGGGGTACGATGAATACCAGCAATTACACGGCTTCGAAAATCCATTTCAGAGGGTACTGCCAGAATGAGAGGGGGCCCCCTGAGGGTGTACCCCCCATCCGAGACTCGACCTTCGGCGGACGCACTCGGGCGATTTCCGTCAGGCCGGCTCAGCGGGGTAGGGGGGCTTCGGCCCAACTTTTTTACCTTCGGCCCAACTTTTTTCCGGGCCAGTTCGCAACGTTTCTGTTGCCAACTAGACCGCAAAAAAAATCGGCAACAAAACCGCGGTCCGCCGCCATTTTGGCTCACTCTTGAAACGGGTTCGCCGCCTCTCTCAGCCCAAGCAAACTCCGCCTCTCCGAATCCGTGCAAGTCCGCCCTCACAGTCACCTCACGTTTTGCCTTTGCTGATCTCTTTTCCCTTTGCGCAGATGTCGATTCCTTCTGAGCTTGTTGAGGACTTCGCCTTTGTCCAAGCAACGTGGGCTAACTCCGGTGGCACTCAAGGGGCTACCCCTGAGATGGAGCAGCGCGCCGACGCTCTGGGGTACATCTACAATTATGCCATCTTACGCGCCACTGGCCCCGAAGTGCAACTTCTCCCCAAGTCCGCCTTCACGTCCAAGGCCAAGAAATCCAAGGCCAAGCAACCCAAGCCCGAGCCCCCCGTCGACGTGCCCCCCGTCCCCGGCTGGGTCAAGACTCCCACTGGCTGGGGCGACCCCAAGCTTTTCGCCGAGTCTGCCGCCGAGACGCTCGCCTGGGCCTATCCCCCTCAAGTCTTCACGAATTACCCCCCTCCGTCATCGTCGTCATCTGCCCCTCAGCCCGTCGCCGAGCCCGCCCCCGAGCCCGTCGACGACGCCAAGTCCGAGGCCTCTGACGCCGAGTCTGACATCAACGACTTCATCGACTTTGACGTGCCGATTCCATACGACTCTGAGTCGTCTTCTGACTCTGAAGGCGACAACGACAACCCGACTCGCAAGCGCCGCATTATCAAGACCAAGTCAATCGTCAAGAAGAAGTTCATGGAGACCACGTCATTCACCGACAACTCCGAGCGCGTCAAGGACCCCGCCAAGGCACACGAGAAGGACTTGAAGCTCGGCGCTGGCATTGCCCGTTCTCGCGTGACGTCACACTACAGCGAGCGCCTGACTCAGCACGTCAAGACCATTGAGAAGCGCGTCCTCTGCAACGAGCTTCGCAAGGAGTTGGAGCGCAAGCGGCGCCACGAGCGGATCAAGCAGCGCGAGATGCACAAGGCCCGCGTCGCCGAGCGCAAGCAGAAGGAGGCAGCCGAGCTCAAGGCGCGCATCGAGGCTCAGCGGCAGCGCGAGGCAGAGGCGGCAGCGGCCTTGGCGGCGCAGCGCGAGCAGGAGCGGCAGGACTTGGTGCAGGCAGCGCAGGCCCTTCCCCGCATTCCCCTTAAGTCGGCGCCCGAGGGCCTCATTGAGTTGGTTTCCGATGACGATGACTCTGATCTCGAGATGATGTAAATAGTATTGCGTCATTCCATTGTACATACTTGTAAAAATTGGCCGACTATTCAGTTATGACTTGGCGCGATCCTGGGACTTGGGACTTGGGACTTGGGACTTGGGACTTGGGAAGAGTTAGACTCAGGGTCTGGGCCCAGAATTTCTCTGGATCTGAGAGTTTGCTGCACCAAGTCCCTAACCACCGGGCAGACTTAGACAGGGGTACGGAAATCTGCATACGACGTTTCTGGTGACATTCCAGACGAAGGGGGGTAGGAGTTTTCGTGCGAGATGTCGAGAGAAGGAGGGTATGAGATGGGATACGAGTAAAAAAGACTACGAGTAAAAAAGAGTATGAGGGGTGGTAGGAGTAAAAAAGTCGATAGAAAAACTCACCTGACTTGTCTGACAAATTTCTGATCCTGGAGAAAGTCTGGGCCGGGACCTGGGTTTCAACTCTTCCCAAGTCCCAAGTCCCAAGTCCCAAGTCCCAAGTCCCAAGTCCCAAGTCCCAAGTCCCAAGTCCCAAGTCCCAGGTTTTTCTGAACCTAGGGCAAAATGGCCCTGCTCCAGTGCACCGACTCGCAAGACGTCGCCTACAACGTCCTGGTCAACTCGGACGTACCCCCGAGTGCCTTGGAGTTTCCCTGGAGAGTGGACAGGGACAGGGTGAGCAAGACGTTCGGAGGGCGCAAGCACTACCTCTCCCAACTGATCCTCGGGAAGTCGCCACGTGGACGCTACGTGGAACACATCAACGGCAACCCGCTGGACTACAGGAGGGAGAACCTGCGCTGGGCATCAATGTCGGAGATTCGCAAGAAGAGGAGGGGGTACGCCAATTTACAGGAGAAGAGCGAGGAGATTCGGGAGATGATGGAGGCGGCACAGGTGCTAGTGCAGCTTAGCCAGTCTAGACGCTAGTGGTGTGAATCTTAGTGTCGTACTCGCGGTCAATCGTGCTCCAGGCCACGTAGTTCGTAGCGGTGCCGTTGGCAGGGTTGGTGGTGGCAGTCGTGTAGTCAGCCTCCGCCTCGATCAGCTCGGCCATGAGGGTAGAACCCACGACCATTCCAGAGGTAGGCATACCCGCAATGTTGTTGTACAATTTGAAAGTGAATTTCGTGAAGAGGAGCCGGGGCCAGACCTGGGTACGGGGATTCGAGGAATCGTAGGAAAACGAGGTACCCGAGACTCCGCCCGTGGTGGCATTCGTCATCATCTCCTTTGCGGTCATCTTCCAGAGGTTGTACATCTCAAAGGGGACGGCCTGGGTCGTCTTGTGTGCGCTGCTGATGGGGGCGCCGTCTATGTGGGTCTTGGTGCCGCCGTTGAAGGTGCGGGTGAGGGCGGTGTTGGCAGTGAACTTGAGCTCGAGCACGCGAATCGCGGCCCGATCTGGCACGGAGGGCTCTATCTTTTTTAACAGGCCCGAGAGCCAGAGGGCCTCCGCCTCGTCCGCGCTCACGCCCGAGTCGGTGTCAAAGTACACGTACACGGAGCAGGAGGCGGGATTCTCGAAATCGTTGGATGTGACGCGCAGCATGACGGGATTCTGGATTTTCACGGTCAGCATGGAGGCGTAATTGCCGTCCCAGACCACGGAATCCGTCCCAGCGTTGGCCGCTGCGGTGTCGCCGTAGAAATCGGGGGTAGGCAGCACAGTCTTCACGATGGTGGCCGAGGTGGTCGGCATTTTGCGATCTCGAATGAGAAAGATTATCCGTAGAAGAGGGCGATGTCGTTGCCGATGCCCGAGATGCGGGCCGCGGGCTGCACGGCGTCGGAGCCGGTGGTGTGCCTGTAGGAAATCGAGCACTCGCGCAGCTCAGCGCAGAGGCTCGCGCCCGTGCTGAAGTGGGGCTGGTCGGCGGCGTAGGAGAGGGGGAAGACCTGAAACCTGAAGAAGGTGAAGGGGAAGCGGGGTAACCCGGAAGCGCGCGGATTGCCGCCAGTGTAGAGGGCCCCCAGGGTCACGGGACTCGGGTTGAATTTTGTGAAGAGCACGTCGCCCTTGAGCGTACCCCGCGCCGTGTATGCACCCGTACCCGGCAGATCGGTACTGGTGTACTGGTTTACGGTGGGGCCGTACCCCGTCTCCCTGAACTTTACCTCGAGACAGCGCAGGACGTTGGCTGTGGCCGTGGCAGGCGCCACCTTTTTCACGAGTCCTGATTCGTGCAGCAGCTCGATTACCTCTGCGCTGAGGCTCAGAGGGTCGAAGAAGAGCTGGTAGGAGTAAATCTTGGGCGTGGCGTAGGCGTTCTGAACGGCCTGAATCACGACGGGATTCTGCAGGAAGACGTCGACGTAGCTGCCAGAGGAGATGCGCGCGAAATCCTTGGTGTTGTTGCCAACGTCAAGTGAGCCGCTGAGGGTCTGGTACCAGTTGGAAGTCATTTACCCCGGGGCAGATATTTTTTCGGATCGTAGAGGAAAATGCCCCGCTTCGTATTCGTGAAGAAGCAGGTGGTGCAGGCCCCGCAGTACGGCGTGGAGCCAATTTCGCTGACTGTGGGCAGGCCCCAGGTGCGATCGGGCTCCGTGCTCAATAACGGGGGCGGCACCTACGGATTTCAACTGAACTGGGTCGCCGTCACCAATGCCGTCAAGTACAAGGTGTACAGGGCTACCAGCATCAACGGCCCCTGGGATCTCGTGGCCACGGTGAACGCACCAACTGTCACCTACACGGACTCGCCCTTTAGTTTGGGGGCCCAGCGACTTTATCGAGTGGCGGCAGTTCGCGAACAAGGCAGCAGCAGCACGGGCTCCGATGGCAAAGCCCCGCCCACAACCTACGCACAGTCGCTTCTCTACACCCACGAGGGTGCCATGAGCAATTACATTCTCTTCCAAGGCATAGGCGGCTTCAGCCCGCAGATCGAAGCCTACACCACCCTCACGACTGCCACGGCCCAGACCTACGGCGATTTTATCGCAGGGGGCGGCCCCGCGTCTGCGGGCTTCCCGAAACCCACCATCGTCATCACAATCGACTGGGTCGCGATGGAGGGTGTGGACTCGATTCGAATTTACAGGAACGGCACGCCAATCGGATTTGCAAGCAGTGCCCTGTCTACCTCGTACATCGATGATAGCACTGCCCTTGCATGGGGCACGGAGTACTCCTACCAGGTGGCTGGCATCGTGGGCGGGGTCGAATACGAAAAGTCCGATCCCCTCATTGTTTGGACGAAGCCGGCGGCACCCACGAACGTGACGGCGACTGCACCCGACGATCAGCAGCAGCCCGTCAGCTTAGCGTGGACGGCGCCCACGGGGGCGACGGGGTACAAGATCTACAGGGATGGGGCCTACCTTACAGACTCCGCAACCAACTCCTACAGCGACGCGACCACGGTCTGGGGTACGGGGTACGAGTACCAGATCTCCGCGACGAACTTGGGCGGGGAGGGGCTCACAAGCGTGGCCGTCTACGTCACCACGGACCCGGCGGCGCCCGCGGGGCTCACCGCGACCCCGACGGAAGGGGCGCCCCAGCTGCTGCCCGTGGTGCTCGCGTGGTCCGCGCCGGCGACGGGCGTCACCGTCTCCTACAACATCTACAGGGGCGGCGCCTTCCTCGCGAACGCCAGCGCCAGCCCCTACTCGGACGCGACGGCCGTCTACGGGGCCACGTACACTTACACCGTCAAGGGCGTCAACCAGGTGGGCGAGGAGGGCCCCTCCTCGGGAAGCAGCAGCGTCACCCTCTTCTCCGTTGCCGCTCAGTTCGGTACAGATCTGGTGCAGCACTTCGACGCCTCGTCCCTCTCGCTTGCAGACGGCGCAGCGGTCAGCAGCTGGCAGAACCTCGCGAACACCGCAGAGTCCGCAACGCAGTCGACGCCGGCAAACCGCCCTACCTTCGTCGCGAACGCCAGCAACGGCAAGCCGGCGCTGCGCTTCACGTCGGCTTCCAGCCAGTGGCTAGACTTTTCGGCGCACCTGTCGCGGTTCAACAACGTTGCTTACCCGAATGGGTTCCTGGTCGCGTTGGTAGTGAAGGCCATAAGCAGCGTAGATCACACGAACTACTGGAACATTGGCGTGGTATCGGACGTATCCGGCATCATTTACGCGATGCACGACCTGAACGACCCGGGTCGGATCGTCACAGGCGTCAGCCCGAATTCCACGACGTACAGTGCGTACACGACCACGCCCCAGACGACATCGACATCCTCCTACAGCGTCTTCATATGCCAGTTCACGGACACGTCGCGTACGTTCTGGTCTTCGCTGCAGGGCGGGGGCGCTACCGCGATCCCGGGCGCGTGGAGGTACGGGACCCTCTACCGGCTGCCCCTTGCACAGGCCCGCACATCCGGCTTCATTGGGAGGAACATTGGTGTCTGGGGCGGGTACCTCAACGCCTTTGTCGCTGAGATCATCATTGTCGGGCGCTCCGGCTCCGCGGGCGACATCAGCAGCCTGATGACGCACCTTAAGGCCAAGTACGGCCTCTGAGTCGTTCTACACCAAGACTCACGTCATGTAAACAAGCTCGCCAGTGAATATGGTGAAGCCACTGGGTGTGACACTCAATCCCTCGCCCAGGTACTGACCACTCCAGGAGTAAAGATCGATGTACTGATCTTGTGCCAGAGTGCACATGAACGTAAATGCAAGGTTGCGGTTATCGCCGGATTCGCTTGTGTACGCCCAGGGTTTCGCACCATCCACGCCTTCCGATCCGTTTCTCCGCAGCGTGACGGAAAGGGCCCCTGCGACAGCACTGGTTGCCGACAGCGTAAATTTGTACACCCCGCTCACGGGTGCCGTGAATGTGCCCTCCGTCGTATTGAAGCCTCCCGTGTTGATCCACGCCCACCCCCATGGTTTGATGACCCCCTTTTCCGCTGGTGTTACAAACGTTGTTTTCAGGCCCACGCAGAAAGCCGGCTTTGGGTGCTTCAGGTAGCCCGTAATTGTTGCGGCCCCGTTGACCCGCAGCCCGCCCACCACGTCCGCCCCTCCCCCCTGCACGTAGAGCGCCGCATTCCCCTCCCCGTCGGCAGTACCGTTAAAGGTCAGGGCGTTTGTGGTGTGACCACTCCCGTCCCAGGAGCCGTTCGTGACGGTGAGCCTCTGCGTCTTCACGCGCCCCGGCACGGCCGACCCGCCCTCCCGTGTGCGCATCTTATCGCAGCGCAGCTCGCCGACGCAGATAAGGTCGGCCTCGGTGAAGGGGACGGCGGTGGCGTTGTAGGGGGTCTCGGTGGCCTGGTTTCCGAGGGTGGTCTCCTTAATCGTGTGATCGCCCTTGTGATTCACGCTGGCAGCGTAGGTGAACAAAGGAACAGCAACTGACATTTTTGGATTGCATCAGAAAATCGATTACATCCGCAGCTTGCCCGCTGCCATCCAGTAGATCGTGAGCCTTTTAGATTCGATGATCGTTTCTGTCATCGTGGGCCTGAACCTCACTCTGACGACAAATCCGGTGAAGGTGACGTCGTAGACATTCACTGTCATGTCGACATCCACTCCAAGTTTTATGGATGGGGTAACTGTTACGTTTGGTAGCGTGTTTGCGGGTACCCCCAACCCGCCACCAGCGTCGTATTCCTCCGAGAAACTCATATTGAACGTGACAATGTATGTTGTGTTGAGATCGAAAGTTGTGGACGCAGAGTACGTATGAAAGAAAGTGCCGTGTTGAATGTAAGCATCCATGTTCACGTTTCTGTGCCCGTGGCCGGTGAGCGAGTACTCTGTGTGACTGTGCGTAGAGGGGGGGAAGGTGAGAGGCTTCCCCGTAACTTGAGTTTCCCAGTCCACGTTGTGACTGTGAGTCGAGGGGGGGAAGGTGGTTGGCCTCCCCGTAACTTGAGTTTCCCAGTCCACGGTGATGTTCGACAAGTCGGGGGCCGTCCAGTCGCTGATTTGAGAGATGGTGTGCTGGTGATCTGCATGGGGGTACGTGCTCGGCTTCCCCGTGATGTTATCCCACGCCCAAGTTGCTGGAATTGTCGGTATCGTCGGCCTCCCTTTTAGATCTTGGTACTCTCCTGTATGCGCCACGGCCGCCAGCTGCGGTACGGCAACGCCCACGGTGCTGACGGCCTGGCTCGCCCCCGGCGCCATGTGCCACTCGTAGTTCTGCGATGCAAAGACGGGCTGGCCTGGCTCGGGCGCCCAGTACTCGATGCCTTTGGTGATCTTTTTGGTGTAAGGGGCTGCAGGCCTGTCAACCAATTTATCGACGTAGGCCTTGGGTACCAGCCAGTTTGCCTTGGGGCTCTGGGAATTGATCCCGTTGTCTATGAAGGCCCCGTAATTCCTGAAGGCCTCGGCCTCCCACCAATCCTGCATGCGGAAGGTACCGGGAATCTCGAGGCGCGAGTTGGCGTCCGCCAGGCGGGCCACCTGCGCCCCTCCGTTCGACGAGACGCCCGAGTGACGGATGGCCGAGCCGAATTCGCGCCTTAGGGCTTCGATGTGATTGATCCTGTTGAGGCCCTCCTGGTAGACGGCAATTAAGACGCGCTTCCGCCCCTTGGTCTCCTCCTTTATCATCTGCTTCAGGTCGCGCATAAGTCGACTCAGGGCGAGCGAAGTCGACCCGAAGCCCTCCTGCATTTTAACGGTGAGCTGGGATATATCTGCACTTTTGGAGTATTGCAATACTTGGTCGACAGAATCAGTCGATCGACAGAATCAGTCGATCGACTGATTTTGCGCCAGAATCGGTCGACCGAATCAGTCGAATTTTATCGACTGATTCTGCGCCAGAATCGGTCGACAAAATCAGTCGATCGACAGAATCAGTCGATCGACTGATTCTGCGCCAGAATCGGTCGACCGAATCAGTCGAATTTTATCGACTGATTCTGCGCCAGAATCGGTCGACAAAATCAGTCGATCGACAGAATCAGTCGATCGACTGATTCTGCGCCAGAATCGGTCGACCGAATCAGTCGAATTTTATCGACTGATTCTGCGACAGAATCGGTCGACAAAATCAGTCGATATAAATCTGTCGATACTTGATATATTAATATATATTGATATATCGCCAGGTTTGTCGATAAATTGATGCCTTGCCTGTACACGCCCCCACAGTGCTGGAGTAGACTAGAGGCTGTGGCCGGTAATTCACCAAAAAAAAAAAAATTGATTAATATTCTTCATATTAGGATTATTGATTTGTAGATTATCTTGTATAAATATTGAGCCAGTACTAGTGGAGGATC